>JAVIAB010000124.1:47599113-48084113 GCA_032433765.1 Megaustenia siamemsis | reverse complement strand
AGTAACACGTATATGATTGGGTTCACTGACCACCGGGGTGACGGCGACATGCTGTAAGGCGAATGTTTACTTTTGAAATGTATTAGCGTGTCGCGGTTCTAAAACTTGGGGAAAGCGGTATTGCAGGGGTGAATATGTTGTGTGTCGTTTGTTTATATTATGAGGAAAGGAGTACCTGATTCAGTCGTTATCTCGAGTGTAAGTGTGGTTGAGTATTATACCTTAAGGTATATGTGTGCTGATATCGGGTGACCATAAGACCAGGTATGGAAATTTAAATAACGTGTTGGTTGTGGTGATTCTAAAAATGGAGAAAAGGGGTGTTTTCCCTTTTGATTGTTCGTCTCATCATCATCACCATGACGACCCACATGTACTCTCTCTCTCTCTCTCTCTCTCTCTTCACATTCAAGTTAAAACAAGTCAAATAAAACAAATACTTTCTATATTTAATTTCACAGCTTTTTTATTAATACAGCAGAGAACAGATATTTGAAAATATATTACTGTCCGGTTGATGAATTTATTAATTTTAACCGTCTGGGTTTCTTCCCTCTTGTTTTAGTGGTACTGTCTGTTTGTGTTAAATATCTATCAAACACAGGCGCATAGGAAGGTTGATTAGCGCTCAAAACACAACCCCCCTCCATTTTGACAAAACTTTGATCAAAGATGGAATAGGTAATTGGTGCTTCTGTTGAATCACCCGGGGCATCCATGCTGACTGCAGGATCTTTCGTCTGGTTAACAAGAGTTGGCATGTAGTTGAGGTTCTGGTTAACAAGAGGTGACGCGTAGTTGAGGTTCTGGTTAACAAGAGGTGGCGCGTAGTTGAGGTTCTGGATAACAAGAGGTGGCGTGTAGTTGAGATTCTAGTTAACAAGAGGTGACGTGTAGTTGAGGTTCTGGTTAACAAGAGGTGGTGTGTAGTTGAGGTTAGCATAAGCGGATACAATTTTATCTCGCATCTCAACTAGCGTGATAAATTCCTCTCGAGAGAGTGTTATCCCAGTTCTAGTAGGAAACGTAAAAAAAACTCTCACCGCTATATGTCCTTATGTTTATAAATGGTCTGTTACGAAAAACACAAATTGAGACTGCCTTAACGCCATCCTTTGATAATGGAATTATATTCTCATTACCACGTGACATGAAAATGCGCTGATCCCAAATATAAAAAAAAGTTGGCATATTCACGGTACACGACTCCATATTCAAAGAAAACAAACACAAACCACTCGGTAACAGACACTCGTTATCGGTGTGTGTGTGCATATACAGTGATCGACTGAGCTTTATACCACACTGTAATTGGGTCGAGGACCGTCTATTTATAGTAACTAATGCAATACGTTATCAGGCGTGTTGAGACTTGTACAGTGATGATCACCCACCCCGGAAGTGATCCCTCAGACTGAGCCAAGTGCTGATGTTTGGGAAATCCCTGGCTGACTTTGTCGATGATGTGTGGAATCATTGTTTATGTGTGTGTGTGTAACAATTCGGTCTCAGGTAACGCGTACTGAGACTAGGAAACCCGTAGTGTTTATATGGGATGTAGTTTTTTTTTAAATATGTGAGAGTTAAAAAGAGGGAACCTCACGTGCTGACCTAAAATCACTTGTTGTCACTGTTACATCAAATCCCATTCAGTGTCTTCGAGGAGAGAAAATATCCTTTTTAGGGTGGTACAACCACTAAAGTGCCATTTGTGAGGATGGATCCCCGATGGAAACACTCATTCACTGCACTGATAGCTAGGCCTGCAGGGTGTGGGAAAACGATATTTGTGCACAAGTTTATACAGAATCTTCACAGGTTAGCTGTCCCCTTACATGATGAAGTTATATGGTTTTATGGGGAATGGCAACCAATATACGAGACTATGGGGTCAGTGAGATTTATCCAGTGTCTACCAGACATCGATAAATTGGAAGGTGGTAAGAAGAGAAGACATATCGTCATGTGACTTGATGTCGGAAACGAACGAGAGGGTAACAAAATTATTCACCAAAGGTAGTCATCACATAGATATTAGTGTGATGAACATTGTTCAAAACCTATTCGGAAAAAAATAAGCAACATCGAACCATAAGCCTCAATACACACTATTTAGTCCTTTTCAAGAACCCGAGAGACGGAAGTCAAATTATCAATCTGGCTAAACAAATGTACCCACGACAGGTGGGGTAACTCCAAGATAGTTTTAAGGACGCGACAGCGTCTCCTCACTCTTACTTGTTGGTTGACCTTCGTCAGGATACACCGGATCATCTTAGGTTGAGAACAAAGATACTCCCAGGGGAGAGACAAATCGTCTACGTGCCAAAGTAACACAAATGTGCGATGAATCACCTAGTCGGCACGTTGAAATGTTGAAATGTATGCGCGCCGCCACGCCGAGCGGTTTAAAAGCCATATTAAAACATCCTCCCCCAAAGTCATTGACTTTTTGTGCAAGTATTGTCATAACATATTAAAAGGTAATGTTAAACTCACTCAACGACAGAAGTACGAGCTACGTCGACACAAGAACAAATTGAGAGAGACTTCTCACTAAAAAGAAACCGATTCTTAAGCGGCGGAAAGAGATTCTACAAACCGGTGTGTTCATAGGTGCTTTGATCCGAACTATATTAAATGTTCTCGGCGGAGTACATTGTGTGTAACAATGGCTAAAAAATGATTTTGATGGATCATCGATTTCTCGATGGTCTGAAACAGACTACTACCACGTATACCCCATCAGAGGCGATCAATGGCAACTTGAGAGATTTAGATGATGAAATGCAACGTATCCTATTCCGCGATGATTTAGCACCCTTTGATAAAGCCAGGGTGTACCAACGTGGTCTGCATCAGTATTTAACTAGATTGGCGCAGTATAAACGATGGTCACTGGGCTCGGTCGATCTCATTCAACACAACACAGCAAAAGAAAAAAAACGCCTTCTCCACCACCATCACTCGAGGTACCACCAGAGCAGACCAAGACACCAGCAGCGGAAACCCCAAAGATAGGTAATGAAAACACTCCACACTGAACCATATATAAACTGAGACCTAAAAAAAAGAAAGAGCGGAATCCCAACACCAAAATGGGAACGGTGGAGAAAATATTGAGACGTCATTACTTTGACCCAAGTCGTCCAGAAGCGTATAGTGGTGCAACGGCAATTCAACGTAACACCAAACTAGGACTTGAAGAGATCAATCAGTGGTTGAGTCATCAGGATGCATAAACCAATTCGTTGCAGATTTGAAAGGCGTCCCATTATAACTAGTAGACCCCAACAGCAATATCAGGCAGACCTAATTGATTTCAGACATTTGAAAAAACACAACGACGGGTATTCCTATTTGGTTTCTGGCGTGGACGTTTTCAGTAAATTCGCGTGGCCTGTACCGATACGAACCAAAACGGGGAAATCCTTAGCGGAAGTCGTCGGTAAGATATTTCTTGATGGGGAAACCCGTGAGTTTTCAAACTGATAAAGGGTCAGAGTTTCTGAACAAAACATTTCAGAAATTCCTCGCTGACAACTTCGTTCACTTTTTCACTACACAGAATAAAGATATTAGGGGCGCCGTGGTGGAACGCTTTAATAGGACTCTGAAAAAACGGATGTGGCGATATTTCACGAAATCCAATTAACTATCTTGTGTTCGAGTCCTACACGCCCTACTTCGAAGTTATGACCATTCGTATCACAGAAGTATAAAAATGGCACCGGTCGACGTCAGCACAGACAATCAAGAACAGGTATGGAACACGTTGTATAGTAACGAACGCAGCTTTAAATTTGAAAGACCCTTGTATAAGGTCGGTGATCGAGTTCGACTGGTCCTGGGCAGAGCCAATTTTAAAAAAAGGGTTATGCCCCGGCTTGGACGGAGGAACTGTTTTCCATAAGTCTAGTTAATGAATCAACCCCCGTTACATATGTATTGAAAACGATAACAGGGGTCATTCTACACACCAGAAATTCAAAAAGTTGGAGACAAGCACGAGTTCAGAATCGAGAGTATCATAATCGAGCGTCACACATCATTTGGCCGAAAAGAGAGTTTAGTCAAGTGGTTTGGGTACGATTCCTCATTCAACAGTTGGATACCGACCAAGGACATTGTCAGATACAAAAACTAGAGATGATAGGAGAAGAAGAAGAAGAAGAAGGAGAAACTTTTGGAGAGCCCGTTTTGCGAGCCGTAAACTCGGGAGTGAGGAGAGAGCGAATCATGCTGTGGTCGGTATTTGGGAAACTATCTCCCCGCGTAGAGCTTTTCTTTATTTATCAAGTGGTAGTTATATATACCATTGTCGCGGTCTCACTGTTCAATCTGACCACCGAAAAGCCAGACGCAAAGGACGGAAAAATTTATATCCCTACTGAGCAGCTGTTTGGGTTATATTTCTACCGAATCCAAAGTTGAAGAGGAGACGGTGAAACAAGTAAGATGAATTTTTGTGTCACCCTACACAGCAATGCATCAATGGAGATTTTTAAGGATAATAACCCCGGCCACTTTTTCGTTAAACTCCCCCAGACCATTGACATTTCAACACAGTATGAGATTGCGCTGGTGGAGATACAGTTTCCGTTTTATTTTTTAAATGTAATAGACGGTGATGTCTGGATTCGTTACAAACCTCTCGCTAACAAAGAAATTTGCGGCGTTAGATCTCACGTCACCGTGACCCTGGCTCCGGGGTTATATTAGATACCCGATGCTTTCATCGGCGCGTTGAATGCGTTGATCATATAAGAGGAGGTAAAGTCTAGCGCGGGTGTAAAAGCGGCAAAAATGAGACTCCTTTACGCAAAGGAGGTGAATAAAGCCATCTTGAAACTCTACGGATAAGGGGTCAGCGTTACCATAAGCGACGCTTTGAAAAACATGTTAGCATTCCCCACGACGTGCATAACAAAAGCAGCTCCCGATATCTACAGCGTGGGCGCAATGGACTTGGAATGTGTTGCGAAAAATGTATCTACATCTACTGCGATCTCGTTTTACCCAGAACGATCGGGGATGTGATGGTACCTCTCCTCAGGAGCGTGCCTGCTCTCAACAGAAATCACACCGTGGTATTTCAGATCTACGATAAGCCTCACTATTTCCCCCATAGTAGATTTTCCTTCGACACCGTGGAAATCCTTTTAGCCAACGAACATGGAAAAAACCATCCCATTCAGCAGCGGGACGTCGGTGCTAACGGTACACTTTCGAGTGAAGAAACATCTCGATCTGGTATAATGGTGAGACACACACCCCTTCATCGCGATGTTGAGTTATAAGAAGACTATTACTGTTCTCAGGCGGGTGATGGAATGTCCGTGTTTATAGAAGGTCGAAATCAGAGCGGTCGAGTAATCGGTAGTTTCTTTGGTGGAATCGGGAGGGCTATTTTACCCTGGTTAAAAACAGGGGGTAAAGCCTTGCTCAGAGAAGGATTGGAGACCGGTCTGCAGGTCGCACAGGACGCAATAGCCGAGAGAAATGTCAGTTAAGCTTTCAAAGAACGAGCTAAGGAGGCCGGTCAGCGGTTGATACACGGGGCCGTAGACCACCTGAGTGGTAACAACCAATCAGGAAGAGGTTTACGACGACGACAAAGCAGAAAGCGAGTTATAAAGGTACATCCACCCGGAGAACCCGTTACGAAGAGGATAAAACCGACAGCTAGACAGTTCCCCCTTCATTCGGTGCACAACAAGAAGACGAGGGTGTCGGTGGCAGAGGATATTTTCGATGAATAATGTCTCTCATTGACCCCAAGTGGTGTGAATGTCTAACTCTGGTTTGGATTTATTTAGCGTTCCACCCACACAGACATATCTAGACTTATCGCATGGTACACCCATCGAGTTTTTTATTTCTGGAAACAGCGAGGAGTATCTAGATCTTTTCAACACGTTTTTACATCTGCGGGTCATGATTGCCCTCCCCAACGGGGATAGTGTACCATCGGATGCTGAGGTAGGACCAGTCAACAATTATCTTCACAGTCTATTTTCACAAGTCGACGCATCTCTAAACGACACGTTGGTTACACCATCGGAAAATACCAATCTTTTTAGAGCAGTTTTTTAGGCTACCCTAAACTACGGGTAGGTTGCGAAAACGGGATACTTGACGGCCGCTGTCTTCTACAAAGACACAGCGGGCCACCATGATAATATGAAAAAAATGAGGGATTTAAAACACGACGCAACGCAATTTGACTTCGGGTAGTAATGAGGTTGAAATGATGGGTTGTTTGCACTCTGATGTTTTTGTGCAGGATCGTTACATGTTAAACAGAGTCGATGTAAAGATCAAACTCACGCCCTCTAATGATCTGTTCATTATCATTGCTCATAGTAGGTCTGTGGGTTATAAGAGTATTTTCACCTACGCCGCGCTCGTGGTCAGGAAAGCTAAGCAAAACCCCGCGATTTCTCTGGCGCACAAAAATGCTCTTTTAAGCAGGAATGCTTGGTACCCGATCAAGAAGGTTACCATCAAAACATTTTCCATCGCTAGCGGGATGTTCTCCCACAGTCAAAACAATTTATTTTTGTCCCAAACACCAACCCGTATAGTGATTGGTCTGATTACCGCCAGTGCCTTTAAAAGTGTTATGCCGCTAACACGTCCAATTTTCAACATTTTAGTATGACTTATATGAACCTGACGGTCGACGGGAGATATATTTCCGGAAAGCCTTAACTTTGGACTTTGAACGAAATCCAACGCGAGAGCCTTCTTTGCTACAAATCTGGCCATGGGGCTGATTGGTAAAGACGCTGGGAATAACATTGATTATCGATAGTTCAAGGACGGATTTTGTCTATTTGGTTTTGACCACTCCTCCAGCCTACTAGACAGGTTCCACTTTGAGCTAGCCACAAGCGGGCATTGTCGCTAGACCTCAAGTTCGCCGCTCCCACAACTACTCACCTAAACGTTATCGTCTACCCCGAGTTGGACTCAGTACTCGAGGTGTCCAAGACACGGCAGGTTCTAACGGACTTCGCCGTTTGAGAGAAAGAAAATGAACACTGGGGAGATTTACAACCTTTTGACGTCGAATATTTTCGTTACACGTTGTTCCCTTATTTCTGTCCTTCCACGAAACCACTTACCGCCCAGCATCGGCCCAACCGCGACTGCAGCCTTTCTCATAAACACAAACCTGGTGAGCATTGGGTGGCCCTCTTTTACAACGGTCTCGGAGAATGTGAGTATTTTGATTGCTACGATTTACCTCCCAAACACATGGATATTTTAAACTTTATCGAGCGGAATTCACACGTTCCATTCGCCTTAAACCCACGGGTGTTGCAAGATTTGTTTAGCAACACGTGAGGTCTATATTGTGTTTATTATATAATTTTAAGTGTCGTGATGAGAAGCTTAATATAATTCTCATGCCTTTTTCGTCGAGACAACACATTAACGACCGTATCATTTATCGTTTATTCACTCCATGGATATTTCGGCTTCGGGGAGCCCATGTATGCCCAAATTCATTAACCGGACAGTAATATATATATATATATATATATATATATATATATATGGGATAGACTTCTAACACAAACAGACAGTACCACCAAAACTGGAGAGGGAGGAAGCCCAGACGGTTAAAATTAATAAATTCATTAACCGGACAATAATATATTTTCAAATGTCTGTTCTCTGCTGTATTAATAAAATAGCTGTGAAATTAAATATAGAAAGTATTTATTTTATTTGACTTGTTTTAACTTGAATGTGAAGAGAGAGAGAGAGAGAGAGAGAGAGAGAGAGTATATATGTGGGTGGTCATGGTGATGATGATGATGATGATGCTGATACGAACAATCAAAAGGGAAAACACCCCTTTTCTCTATTTTTAGAATCATCCCAACCAACACTTTATTTAAATTCCCACGCCTGGTCTTATGGTCACTCGATTCTTTAAGGTATAATACTCAACGATACTTACACCCGACATAACCACTGAATCAGGTACTCCTTTCCTCAAAATATAAACGCATGGCACACAACATATTCACCTCTGCAATACCGCTTTCCCCAAGTTTTAGAACCGTTACACGCTAAAATATTTCAAAAGTAAATATTCGCCTTACAGCGCGTCATTGTCACCCCGGTGGTCAGTGAACCCAATCATATACCCGTTACTTGTCATGAGTTCAACTGATAGAGGCCCACGATGTAAGATCCGGCCAGTTCATAGCCCAGTCTTATACGGGCGGGCTGCACGTTTTATTTAAGAGTAACACTTTCAAACTCTCACTTTTATTATTTCGTTAGAGATCGAAAGTTGTGGATGATCACTCTACACAAACCGGTACTTGATGATGCTGATGAGGGTATTTATTTATTATAGTGGGTGGTTATATGAGGGTATACATTTATTGGTCGTTGGAGCACTCTTGACTACTTCACAATTTACCAAATATTCTCTTCCCACTGCTTTATCTGTGTACCTTGTGCATATTCTTGCCTGGTTCTCTGACCTGCAAAGTTAGTTTATCTAGTATTTTAGCATACCTCAGACATTATTCTTCTAAATGAACAGACATTCTTAATTTTCTTTCTTTTATAGAGAACAGTACGTCTTGAATTGATCGTATATATTCTGTTCACACGTCAACATTGTTGATGCGGTCTGTATAAGATGATATGCGCATTTCCTTTCTATACCATTTCATTTGCTGAGACGGTATTTTTGTTTGAAGATTAGCATGTTTCCATGTTTCGCAGAAATACAGCTATCCACTACTTTTAGTAAAAATCTGCTCTTTATTCTTAGAAATGTGTTTTTGCTTTTCCATTTGTTTTAGTTTAGTCAAAACAGCCATTACATGCACATTAAACATTATCTCATATTATATAATAGTGTTGCTTAATTGAATTACTTAATTAATTAATTAAAATCACTTAATTAAATGAAGATGATGAGCAAACAATACGGATTAGACATGAATATTAAAAAAAATACTAAAACTATGATCATAAACAGAAATAATACTCAAAACCTGCAAGTGGATATCAAAGTTGAAGGTAAAAACCTGGAGAAAATTAAGAGTTACAATTACTTTGGACATATTATAAACAGAGATGGAAAATTTAAAACTGAATTAAACAAAAGAATTGAAATGGCAAAAATAAATCTTTAATGCCATGAAAAATATCTTAACACCAAAACAAATATCACCAGGGCTAAAACTAAGAACAGCAAAATGTTGTATCTTTTTAGCATTCATGTATGGTGCAGAAACATGGACATTAGACAAGAAAACAGAAAACGAATTTTAATTTTTTTTGGCCACGTGATAAGGCAGAAGGGAATCAAAATTCAACGCAATGAGTCTTCAGTAAACTTTGTGAGAACACCAGAATCAAGGAGAGAACTCGAATCATTCCTTTTTTCTCATAAAAAAGATTTATTTATCCCTGCGTATACATGGTTATGGTTATGGTTATGGTTATGGAAGGCCCCGGTATCACTGCAAACGAATTAAAATCCATAATTGCTCAACCGTCCGTGCCAGTGGAATCATCCGAATTACTAACTCATCTCCAAAACAAAGAAAGGTAGCTGTAGTCCCCATCATAGCAGTCTCAGCACACGCCAAAAGACATAAGGCGAAACTGCACAGAAAGTGAACACAGCCAACTGTTCCCTGTCATACGATATCAGCATTCATCGTAAACCTTTGGAATATCGAAACATGATCAACACGGATGATACACACAGCTCACGGTGTGCACAGAGCACTTAACTCAGTAGCTCCTGCAACAAGCCGGACTTGGAATATGCGGAAACTGCAACAATGAACACTTTTCAGACACAGCAATTAAAAGTTCCTGTCGCCTAACCGTCATATTGACCGGTATTCCAACGATGACGTATATTGCAATCAACACAGAACACACTATCACACACACTGTAGAGGATTTCAGATCACATGCATGTACTCCGCTTCACCGGGGAAGATCCCAACAGTGGAACTTTTTATCTACACACTGATCTGCATTGGAAAGATAGAGTTAACCATCTTTCCGGCTCAAAAAACGTAACAGTGAACGTTGACGCAAACATGACCGCGCCCTGCGTATACATGTGTGTAAGGAAGCCGCGATAGCTCAGTGGTTAGTGAACTGGACTACAAGGGACAAGAGGTAGAGTTCGATCCCCACCGACGGCTTCCAGGTTCACCCAGCCTTTAATGGGTACCGGAATTTTTTTCTGGGAAAGTAAAGCGGCACGGGAGTAATACCGACCACATTACCCCAAAAATCATGTGCTGAAGGTGTGTAAAATTTATGGTCACTAACACCATATTCCCTATACGCCACTTGGCGTGACGGGGGCACTTTACTTTTTTTTACTTCTTTATACATGTGTGTAATTGTTTTGCTATATCTATCCATCCATCCATCCATCCATCCATTCATCCGCCTGCCTACCTACCTACCAACCTACCTACCTACCTACCTACCTACCTACCTGTCTGTCTGTCTGCTTGCCTGCCTGCCTGCAAATATATATATATATATATATATATATATATATATATATTTGCAGGAAGGACTAAGACTTGGGGAAGGAGGTATTGAAACTGCTAGTAGTGAAGTTGATAGAGGGGTGGGAATAAGCATTGCCAATAAAAAAGATGCATTTTAAACGGATATTATTATAGATAGAGATGGAGATAGAGAGAGTATTTGAAGAAACAAAGAAGGAAAGCTAAGTATATAGTAGTAACAGTGAGAGAGAAGGTAGATAGTAGTGACAGTGAGAGAGAAAGTAGACAGTAGTGACAGTGAGAGAGAAAGTAGATATTAGTGGCAGTGAGAGAGAAAGTAGATAGTCGTGACAGTGAAAAAGAAAGTAGATAGTAGTGACAGTGAGAGAGAAAGTAGATAGTAGTGACAGTGAGAGAAAAAGTAGATAGTAGTGACAGTGAGAAAGAAAGTAGATAGTCGTGACAGTGAGAGAGAAAGTAGATAGTAGTGACAGTGAGAGAGAAATTAGATAGTAGTGACAGTGAGAGATAAAGTAGATAGTATCGACAGTGAGAGAGAAAGTAGATAGTAGTGACAGTGAGAGAGAAAGTAGATAGTAGTGACAGTGAGAGATAAAGTAGATAGTATCGACAGTGAGAGAGAAAGTAGATAGTAGTGACAGTGAGAGAGAATGGATATTTATTAATTTTAAAAAATCTTCTTCATTTTCCTTTCTTTATATTTTCCTCTTCTTCTTTTTTCACAAATACTTCTACTTTTTCTTCCTCCTTTTATTCCTCCATTTGCTATATAAATATATATGTATATATGTGTGTGTGTGTGTGTGTGTTGTCCATCTTTTGATATATATATATATATATATATATATATATATATATATATATATATATATATATTATATATATATATATATATATAAACGCAGGGATTGAAGCATCTTTGTCAGGTTGTTGATTTTATTATATATCAAAGATAGAAAATCACTCAATAAAATAGATATTAACATATTTATTGTAGTAAAACTTTTTCAGTAAGTGTGTGTGTAATCGTTTAATACAGGGATAGTCAATAAGGTGCCCGCAGGCCACAAGTGGCCCGCGACGTCCTTTTTTTGGGCCTGCTGCGGATAAAAAATAAAATCAGGTTGCATTGAGCAAAATGTCCTGGGTAAAATTGATTAACAATTTGTTACATTAACTTCTACCGTGGAGAAAGCTAACTCAAATATTCACTAGTAGTTTGTTTAAAATAAAGTATAATTTTTTGTGGAAACATCCGAGGTAAATCAAATAAGAATAATAGTACAAGTAGACCTATGTTTAACACTCGGAACACTCTAGTAGTTAGTTTAACGTCGCCTTCCCGTCATTCCCGACCCATCCTCTTTTTTTCCGTTTGATCATCCTGCGATCGACTGAAACAAAGGAAGAAGTCGACAAATGGTTCTAGAACCGACTTTCGGTTCGGCGAGTTCAAACAGTTTCCGCCAAGAAATACTGTCAGTCACCAATCTCCTCCTCCCCAACACATTCACCCCACAATTATTTTACTTTCACGTTCTTTCTCTCCAATTCTCTTTTCATCAGTCAAAATTATATATCCGATATCCGATCTAATCATTCTGATTTGGTCGAGTTACAGTGATCAGTTCCATTTTTAACAGGAAATAGCGCTGTTGTTGTAATCTCTGTTTTCATTGCTTGTTGCTTCGATCGTGGTATAATATGAGTAATAAACGTCAATTAAATGAGAAAAAAAAATAAGTTTTTTTCATGAGAAATGAAAACGTGATTTTTTTATTTATCAACAATAAGGATAGCAAACCACAGTGCCTTGTGTGTTTGCAAGTGTTGTCTGTAAATAAAGAGTATAATCTTAAACAGCATTACAAACAACACCACGCCGCTAAATACAAGGACTACATTGGTACAATAAGTTCTATACTTGTGTGCCAGTTGAAGAAACAGGTTAGTGCTCAGAAATATGTTTTTACTACATTAACAACAAAACAAACAAGCTCCTTAATGTCATCGTCTGTTGTAAGCGCAGAGATAGCGAAATTTAAAAAAAAAATCATTATGTGACGATGACTTCGTAAAGCGTTGTTCTATTAACATGGCGCGTGCATTGGGGAAGAAAAAATTGCCAGTCATTTTGAGAGCCTTCCACTATCAAAACAGACAGTCACTAGAAGGGTTGAGGAAATAAGTTCTCATATATCTAGTAAATTAAAGAGTATCGTTACAAAATGCGCTTACTTTTCTCTGGCTTTGGATGAATCTACTGACATATCAGACACAGAACAACATTTAATTTTCATAAGAACTGTTTCAAAAGACTTTATTATCAATGAAGAGCTACTAGCTATAGATTTATTGCATAATACGACCAAAGGTCAAAACATTTATGACTCAGTTATGAAAGTTGTTAACAGTATCGGTGACATAAACAGACTTTCAGCAATAGTGACAAATGGCGCTAAGTCAATGTGTGGTACTCAAACAGATTTAGTTGGAATATTCAGGAAGACTGGAATCCACTACATTGCATTATACACCAGGAGTCGCTGTGTGGCAAGATTCTAGACGTGGGGGATGTTATGAAAACTGTAATAAAGTGTGTGAATTTAATAAAAGGCGGGAATCGGGCTTTGACACACCGACAGTTTATAAATTTTCTAACAGATGTTGAGGCGGAATATGGCGATTTGGTGTTCTACACACAAGTACGCTGGCTAAGCAGAGGGAATTGTTTGAGGCGGTTTTTTTTTTACTTTGAGAAACGAGATAAAGCAGTTTTTAGTGAAACATGATACCAACAAAGAACTGATCAGAAAAATGTCTCATCCACATTTTAACTGCGTTTTGGCCTTTTTAACTAATATCACCCAGCACATGAATGAACTTAACGTGAAGCACAGGGACGTTCCCAAATAGTCTCAGATTTGGTAGGACACCTAGATGGATTTATACGTCAACTAAAAGTTTTTAGATTTACCCTGGCCAAAGACAACTTCATTCATTTTCCTTCGTGCAAAGAATTGATTGAGGAGCGCAGTGACACTGATTTCAAATTTTCTGTATTAATGTTAGACAAACTATTTGAGCAATTCAATGAACAATTTTCTGACTTCAGTGGTATACGACCAGAACTGGCATTGTTTAACAACCCTATGAAAGGTGACATTTTCCAACAACATGACACGTTTCAGTTGGAGTTATGTAACCTCCAAAGTGACCCCTTTTTCCAATCAAGGATGGAGATAGGAGTTGACTTTTGGAAACTTGTGCCACGGAAAAATATTCTGCATTGAGTGATTTCAGTTTGAAAACTACTTCTATGTTCGGAAGCACATATATATGTGAATGCGCTTTTTCAACAATGAAGGAGATTAAATCGTCACAAAGAAATGACTTACTGATGGCCACCTTCAGGATTTATTATAAATATCATCATCATCTTTACACATTGACTTTGATGAACTTGTTGCTGCACATGAACGTCCACATTGCTCTCATTAAGGTTTGTTACATGCCTATAAAATAATGCCGATAAATAACAAAAATATTACCTTAAAACAAATTTATTTGCCAAGTTTATTTGTATTGATGTTGTTATGTGTGTGGCCCGCCACAAAAAAAAAAAATGAAATAATAAAAATGTGGCCCGCCATTTAAAAGAAATTGGCCATCACTTGTTTAATATGTGTAACTTATACTTGTTTATATGTTTACTAGTAAGGCATTGGATTAATGCCTACATGGTTAACAATAAATAAATGTTATTTCTGTCAGTAATATCTACTTAGTTTTACTCCTTAAAAATTCTAAATACTATATCTCTCTATCTCTCTTTATCTATCTATCTATATATCTGTCTGTCTGTCTGTCTGTATGTCTGTCTGCCTGCCTGCCTGCCTGCCTGCCTGTCTGTCTGTCTATGCCTGCCTGCCTGCCTGCCTGCCTGCCTGCCTGCCTGCCTGCCTGCCTGTCTGTCTGTCTGTCTGTCTGTCTGTCTGTCTGTCTGTCTGTCTGTCTGTCTGTCTGTCTGTCTATCTATCTATCTATCTATCTATCTATCTATCTATCTATCTATCTATCTATCTATCTATCTATCTATCTATCTATCTATCTATCTATCTATCTATGTATCTATGTATCTATCTATCTATCTATCTATCTATCTATCTATCTATCTATCTAATCTATCTAGTCTGTCTGTCTGTCTGTCTGTCTGCCTGCCTGCCTGTCTGTCTGTCTGTCTGTCTGTCTGTCTATCTATATATCTATTTAATCTATCTATCTGCCTATCTGTCTGTCTGTCTGTCCGTCCGTCCGTCCACGTCCGCCCGCCCGCCCTTTTGTCCGTCCGTCCGCCTGCAGCCCGTCAGTCTGTCTGTCTTTAATATTATCAGTTTAAGATGTATCTTTTAAATTGGGAAAGCTTATTCCCACCCCTACACTCTATCGACTTCACTAACTAGCAGTTTCAACACTTCCTTCCCTAAAAACACTTTAGCTAAGCGTCCCAGACCATAGACCTATAGCACAGTCTTTCCTCTCGCTTGTCTTCTCTTGCTAGAAGTATAGTCCTCTAGCGGTCACCGTCTTCTCAGTCTTCCGATTACGTGTTTTTCTTCTCCTCTGGTGCTGTATAGTTAATAATGTGCCAGATCTATTGTTATTTAAATGTTGAGCTATCCGCCTCGAGAATCCGGCATTTGTGCACTTGCGAGAAGCAGAAAAAATAGTTTGGTAGATTGATGATGTAGGAATTTCATTTATGACGACAATCTGAATTTTTAAAGGAAGCATATTTCCCATTTGTGTCTCTAGGCTTTACATGTAGCGTTGTTAGTTAACATTAACGTATATTTTTTCTTTTACTTCATTATCCGCTTCTTTATCTTTTCCTCTTCCCTCTTCGTCTATTTCTTCCTCCTCTTAGTTTTCATCACATATTCTTCTTTCCATTTTGGGTTTACTTTCAAAACGTTTGCAGTCATGTTTATATAAATAGAGTCCCATCACGCCAAGTGGCGTATAGGGAGTATGATGTTAGTGACCTTAATTTTTATAAACCTTCGACATATGATTTTTGGGGTAATATGGTCGGTATTACGCCCTTGCCGCTTTACTTTGCAAGAAAAAAATCAGGTACCAATTTAAGGCTGGGCGAATTCGAAAGCCATCTATTAGGATCGAACCCGACTTCTTGTCCTTTGTAGTCAAGTTCACTAACCACTGAGCCATGTATTTATGCCTTTACTAAATCTGATAGAAGTTAATATCCATATACGTTTTTTGTTTGGTAAACTCAAAGTTCATAAAAACTTGCATGGAACGCCGAAACAAACAATATATTGTTAATTAAGGGCTAGTTTAAAATGACAAATGAAGATGGACGCACCAAGATGGACGCTTGTTTACGTTTGAACAAAGCCCAACGGCCAAGATCAGAGTTTGTAGAATTCGTTTTTCGCCACCTACGTATTTAGCTTTCTGTCCGTATGGTACGGTGTGTGCATAACAGTGGAGAATTACATCACCATATGTCATCCAACAAGCTTTGTGGTTATGTGCACAAGGCGACGCGCCAGTATCGTGGTCATGTGCATTCTGGTCTTGTCGTTGTTGCTGTGTATGACCACTGCTGTTGATGCTGAGGTAACGCCAAACGAGTTAGGTCTTGAGAAATACTTGCCAAGTCCAAGGCTGATGTTCTTGCACATAATAACCTACATTGACTCGGTAGTAATGTTGCTACTACTGCTGATCGCCATTACTGTCATGCTCTTCGCGATCGTTCTGTCCATCATACACAAGTCCTGGTGGAAGAAGCTCAGTGGCCTGCCGATGCTGGAAGTTTCCGAGCTGAAACCGATCAACGATCCTAGGTGGAGCTCAGTGCGAGCTAGCGCCCAGGTTCATGTGGCTAGAATGCTCTTTGCCTTGTCTCTGTCTTACATCATCATGAACGCACCCAGCCACGTGGCCAGACTGTACTATCTGATGCGGACTAAAAACTCAGGGGACATGAAATTTACATTCTCTGATGGTCTTATCCGGCTGATCTTCAAGCATGTCAGCCACGCCCACCATGCCTGCAAGTTTTTTTTATCTTCGTGGTCGACAGTAGAAACTTTACCAAGAACCTCAGACAAACTTTGGTGGGCGTTACCAAGTGTATATGTTAGTCGTGGCTTATATCTTGGTGGTTGTCTGTGGTAACCATGGCTCATATCTTTGTGTGTGTATGTGATAGCCATGGTTCCTACCTTGGTGGGTGTCTGTAATAGCCATGGCTCAATTATCGGTCTATATCCGTGCTAGTCGTAGCTCATATCTTAGTGGGAGTCTGTGATAACCATGGCTGATATCTTGGTGGGAGTATGTGCTGGCCATGGCTCATATCTTGGTGTGTGTCTGGGCTGGCCATGATTAATATCTTAGTGTGTATCTGTGCTGGCCATGGTTCATATCTTGGTGTATATCCGTGCTTGCCATGGCTCATATCTTGGTGTGTGTCTGTGCTGGCCATGGTTCATATCTTGGTGTATTTCCATGCTAGCCATGGCTCATATCTTAATGTGTTTCAGTGCTAGTCATGGTTCATATCTTGGTGTGTTTCCGTGAAGCCATGGCTCATATCTTAATGTGTTTTTGTGCTAGCCATGGCTCATATCTTAATGTGCTTCTGTGCTAACCATGGCTCCTATCTTAGCCTGTGTGTGTGTGTGTGTGTGTGTGTGCTAGCCATGGCTCATATCTTGGTGTGTGTCATGTTAGTTATATCTCATATCTTGGTGTGTGTCCGTGTTAATCATGTCTCATATATTTGTGTGTGTCTGTGTTTAGTCATATCTCATATCTTAGTGTCTATCTGTGTTAGTCATGTGTCATATCTTTGTGCATGCATGTCTGTGTTAGTCATATATCATATCTTTGTGTGCATGTCTATGCTAGTCATATCTCATATTTCTGTGTGCATGTCTATGTTAGTCACATCTCATATCCTTGTGTGCATGTCTATGTTAGTCACATCTCATATTTTTGTGTGTACATGTCTATGTTAGCCATGTCCCATATATTTGTGTGTATGTCCATGCTAGTCACATCCCATATCTTAATGTGTGTCGGTCTATGTTAGTCATGTCTCATATATCTGTGTGTCTGTATTTAGTCATATCTCATATCTTTGTGTGCACATATCTATGTTAGTCAAATATCCTATGTTTGTGAGTGCATGACTGTGTTTAATCATATCTCATATCTTAATGTGTGTATCTGTGTTAGTCATATCTCATATTTTAGAGTGTGTCTGTGTTAGTCATATCACATATCTTGGTGTGTTTCAGTGTCAGTCATGCCTCATATCGTTGTGTGCATGTCAGTGTCAGTCACATCTCATATCGTTATGTGTGCATGTCTGTGTTAGTCACCTCTAGTGACTCGGGCAGATGGATGGTGCTCGTAAACCTGGGAGGGCCCACCATCTAAGGGCAGAATCTCCCTACAGAAAAGACAATCTACTGCCTTGCAGGAAGATTGGGGACAATCAAAGGCTAAGGAAAGCAAACCTGAATAAAATGCTGGCTGAAATTGGATGCACTGGGCCACTGGCGCAGAACACAGTGCAACGTTTTAACAGGTATTCAATCAGGTTGTATGTAACAGACTCTAATTATGATGTTCTGTTTGTGCGGTCGATCAATTCACTTAAGCAGACAGCTGTCTTCATGTGAGAGTCTGGAATCCTACTCTGATTGAATTTTGATCGCAGAGAGAGAGAGAGAGAGAGAGAGAGTGCGAGAGAGAGAGAGAAAGAGAAAGAGAAATGACAAATATTAAAACGTATGGAAACATATTTTTACGAGCACATTGAAATGTCGTGTAGCATGGATATAAATAGTGGACATTAAAAACAATAAAGCAGGTATTTAAGCCATAAGATTATCAGGAAACATCCATAAAACAAGACTAGAAGATGAGGAAAAAGCTCACAGTTCATTATTTGACGTATGCAGCAAATATTTAGAAATAAGAAAGGCATTGCAAAACGTGTATTTCAAGAAAAATATTAGTAACGTTTTAAAATAATAATATTAATAATAATAACAACACAGAAAAAATCCAATAAAATATGTAATTTAATAAGATTGCCTGGGGAGCATTCAATCAACAGCATTAAAAAAGGCGGCATTAAGAAAAGCAGCATTTAAAAAACTTAAGTGCAAATGATATAGACGATAAATGAAGCATATTGACATATACAATTAGATGGTTTGAGAGGCACATATAAGTAGTAAACTACACAGTGCAAAGACATCACACATATAAGTAGTAAACTACACAGTGCAAACACATCACACATATAAGTAGTAAACTACACAGTGCAAACACATCACACATGTAAGTAGTAAACTACACAGTGCAAACACATCACACATATAATCTTACACACACACACACTCCCCCCACACAATCTTACAACCACACACACGCATATACACACTTTCACACCCCCATTCGTACTGGAACGCACTCACACAAACACACAATCGCAAACAGTCACATACACACACTCACACACATTCACACACACACACTTCCCCAGCCACACACACATACACTCCCCCAGCCACACACACACAATCTCACAGCCACACACACAATCTCACACACGCACTCCCCCAGCCACACACATACAAAACGCCTACATCTGAAGGAATAAATACACTTGTGTGGGAGGTTAACAAGCCGCACGTGCTAGTTGTTTTAACCCACTCACTATATGGAGCCATTGTTCTTTTCCAATGGCGATTTTCTTCGTGAACAAGTGACCGCGTTTTAGTAACACATTTATAATACCCTTAAGCGTTTTACATAATTATTTTATGAGGGTTTTTTTTTTTACAAGCTTCCACTTAAATGTGCGTTGATAATTGAAATGCCTGCACTGTAAGCCTGACCCAGTAAACAAACAGTTGACAAGTTACAAAGTGAAATATCTACGAAGTTGTTAGTTGTATGCGTCTTAGGTATTATAAACGTAATATCACATCATAACATTTTTTAAACGATGAAGAGGGATTTGGGATTTTGGGAAGTATAAAGCAACAGTGAATGGGCACGATCAAGTATAAATAGCATGCGAATAGACTTGTCAGACAGTGGGTGATACGTGAACATATAAGGTCTATCTCATGTATTTACTTATTGTGAACCGTTTGTATGTTTTGGTTACACACCTCCTTTTCTTCTCTGCGTCTCGCCGTGGTGTCCGCGCTTCCTACAGACAATGAGTGTCGTTGCTGTTCATGCTATAGACGTTGTCGACCTCCGTGGTGGCCAAAACAACAGCACAGGCGACAATTCCCATTGCATTCCATCGACAAGAAAGCACTTAGATGTGACACAAGTTTGTACATTGAGAGAACGATGAGTTTAAAGGTGGATTAGGAATGTGGTTGATCTTGAGTGTTTGATGGGAAAAGTTGATGTATCTACAATCAACGCCTTGTATTAACAATCAGTCTGCGTACGCTTCAAGAAATGATGGGACGGGCTGTCAAGAGACTATAGGGGTGCCCTGATTGCAGTGAAACTTATTTCATGAATAGAATAGGTTGTATGTTATCAGCTCATCTAATAGGTATCTCAGTTTACTGGTAGTTTTTTCCTGATCATGTCTAAGATCGAGGACGCTATTTCTTTCATGTTGGACATAATTGTTTGATCACAGGCTTAACACACGACCATCATAGAATATCCAGTTACTGTAAAATAACATTTGATTCTTAAATTAAAATTTGACAGACTTTACACCAAATTAAGCTAAATTGACGAAACCAACCAGCGATTTGTGTCAAGCTATGTAAGGAAAAGTCATTGGAGGTACGAATGTCATGTTCTCAGAAAGGACGAATGATTGCCATATCAAACGTTTGTGTGGTAAAACAACGGAAGATAACATAAAACAAGGGAGACTAAACGAAACTCAATTTATAACAATCAACATAGTTGGTTCAAATATAAGCTTCCGAATATAATATGACTTAGCTATGGATCGTCAGACTTGGAGATGTGTGATTGATATCATGTGTATAGTCGGCAGTCCGAAGATGTTCAACCAACCAACAAACCCAACCGATCAACAAACCATCTAACAAATGTAGGTATATGCTATGCAGATTGGTTTGTTAGGTACCTATTTATATGGAGCTTTGCAACGGGCTTTGCGACCTGATCATCAGAACTATCCCCCTCATAAAGTGAGTGTTTCGATCTATTAGCCTCTTGGCGCTCGAAGGTACCTATTTATATGTGGCTGTGCAACGGGAGACAACCTGATCATCAGAACTAGCTTCATTATGTGGGTGTTTCGATCTTTTAGCCTCTTAATGTTCTAAGGTGAGCATGTCCATCTGGGCTCTGACTCCTAGGTGTTACCTTCCTCCTACATTCTGAAAACTCTCGAAACTTCATGATGGAATACATTGTCTGTACCGTCCATGAGGTCACTCAGACAACTAAACCCGAATGATCTCAGTTCCGTAGAGATAAACCTTATGAAGATCTTCTTATCCAAGTATGAACTGTTGAGTCACCGAGGGACCCCTACACCTACACGCGCTGTACATCTTAGGCTTTTCCAGTACCTTATGTCTCTACGTCCGTCATCTCGACCTCACTGTTAATTGATTAATCATGTAATTTGGTTATTGCAATAACAAGGTGTCTATTGACTACGGATTTTATCAGGGCTCTGGAATAGAAGACTTTTTTGGTTAAAGAAAAAGAAAAGAACGTCAGACAGCTAGACATACAAGCTTGAGAAAAGACATACAGGCAGGAATAAAACAGACATGCATGGATAAAGCAGACAGTTTGGCAGAAACATAGACAGGTAGAAAGAAAAGGCACTAAGAAAAACAACCTGGTAGAAAGAAAAACAGACTGGCAGGAATACAAGCAGGCGAAAAAACAAGCAGGCAAAGAGATGGGCAGAAATAGAAGTATCAAGATGCACAGAAAGACACGGAGATAGACAGGCAGAAAGAAGGAGCATTGTGTGGATGTGCAGAAACCTCAGACTGAACACTTGTCAACATTCAATGTATGTGATGACGCTAACACTTCACAGATGTTGTCGTTGCTTGTCTTTATCTCATTCCCAGTGAATCCATCAATCTTTAACTCACATTTTTGTCGCCGTGGTAGACATCGGTAATGAATACACTTAAAATAAAATCTGCCACGTCATTAAACAAAACAATTATTTTGCATTTTCCTCGCCCACGTGCGTGTACCCATCCATGCGTCCGATTAATTTCTTTGTCTAGTTATAAAATTCAGATTTGGTAATGGGAGAAATCAGTGGCCCGTCTTAAATAGATTTACATTTGAATCTTTAAAAAAGGCTATATCAGAATGTGAAAGACATTATGACACAAACGCACACACACAAATATATGTTCACTCTCTCGCGGTAAATCCATATTCCAACCTTTTGGAATTCCTAATATTGTCAAACTAATTACTGCCAACGTAAATGAAAACTTGCGGTTCAGAATTCCCATATTTAAACCCACTTCAATCTGAAGTAATATAATAGATGCAATTTGCATCATATTTTAACGCTAATGACAAACAATATAAATAATAATAACACCTTCAGGGTAAGGAGAATATTTGTTTTGTTTCATTGTTTTTACTCGTTACCACATAATTAAAACGTAATTGGTTTGAGTTTACATATATTATGGTTTGTTGCGTATTATTATTATTATTATTTCTCTTTTGTGTAATGGATTTTATTTCATAGAAAGCTTTCCTCATGTAGGAATTCACAGTACATTATGGGGATAATAGGGATGAAGCAAGGAATAAAATTAATGGACGTGTCTAAGTGGTGATAACTGTTACTGTTTTCGTCGTCTGTGTTTTGTTAAGTGTAGTTGCGATTTAGGAATATTTTTAATGTATTAATTTGAATGATTGCTTGCAGTTTACCATATGTTCTATATCTCTTACAAACACAAGCAGAAAACATACATTAATATGTTTTGGCCATATTTTTAGAATGAGTGAACAATGGCCACCGAGGAATGATTTGGGATGTTAGAAAACATGAAAGAAGATCCCTTGGAAGACCCGCAATCAAGATTGACAGACAGTATCAGACATCCTGTAAGAATCGATGTCGGAATTTGAATAAACGTTTATGGAGAGAGTTGATATGAAAGTGCCCTAGGTTCTGGCAAACCTCTGTACTTGATTGTGCAAGGCGAATGTAAAGAAACTAAGTTCTTGATTTTTTTGGGTTTAAACTAGTTATAAAATTAATTATATAATTATGTTCAGTTGTTTAATTAATAAAACAAATTATTCGCTCTCTGTATCTATCTGCGGTCTGTCGTGAACAGAATTGAAATGGCACATAAAAATAAGCTCAAGGTAACCTCTTTTGACTCTGCTTTTTGTAATATTTAAAATTATGTACATGTATTTGGCATAGAGAGCTCAATTAGAGTAACGGTTTAGTAAACTGGTTTGCTGGGGGTAATAGTTAAACAAAAAAAAAGTAAAGAGCCACGTCACGCCAAGTGGTGTATAGGGAATATGTTGGTAGTGACCATAATTTTACACACCTTCAGCACATGATTTTGTGGGCAATGTGGTCAGTATTACGCCCGTACCGTTTTACTTTTCAAGAAAAAAAAAATCTGGTACCCATTTAAGGCTGGCTGAAACTGGAAGCCGTCGATCAGGATTGAGATAATAGGTTCGGTTCTATTTTTGTCTCAGTCAGCCTTCAATTTGTACGAACCTTATTTTACTGGAAAAGAAAACAAGGTCCTGGCGTAATATTGAACACCGATGGTCAAACGAACTATTGGTACTCTCTTGATTGTAAAGAGTTGTGGTAGTTTTATGCGTTTTCGTTGTCATTCCGGGGAATAAATTGGTTGTATTGTATAACAGCTCATTTGGGCGTGTATTATTGATTTTTAACAAAAAAGTATTAGTCGTTCGTCTTATCTTCATAGACTCTCACGCAAATATGGTTTGCGCACCGTCAGACATTAATTGTAGGATGTAATGCCTCACCGAAAACTAAAATAATTGATGATTACATTCTGCGAGTTAGTCAGTAACACGTTTATGAACAAATGTCGGACATCACAGTTTACATTGTTGAACAGAGATATGATATATCATTGCGCGGCAGTCTCATTTTGAATAAATAGACCTATGGGAATACAATACATTTGATAGTAATTTAAACTCCAACAAGAACAGAAATATGGGCATGGTTACAAAATGTGATACAATTAGTGTACCGTGGAAAGTTGAGGAATTACGTTGTTGCCCTGCAAGACGCCAAAAGACGTGTATGATTTTGAACGGACCTAGCTAGTCAAGGTGTAAATATGCGGTGTTCTATCTTTTTACCCTAATTTCTGAAGTTATATCCATCTTTATTTAAAAAAAAAGTATTTTGAAACAATAACTATAACTTTGCAAATTTAAAAAAAAAATGTGCATGCGAGGGACACTTTATGAAATACACGAAGGTAAAATAAGAACGTACGAAATGAAATATATAAGAAAACACGTAAATAAAACTAGGAGATAGAGGATCAGAAATAAGGCTTTTAGAAAAATGCTGGGTGTTACACCAGCTGTTAACTGTATAGATCAACACAGAATCAAACAGGTTTGGCAATTTGAACAAAATGAAACCCAACTAACATCCAGCTCGGGCGTCTTACAGGAAAACGTCAGGCTACAGAGTTGAAGGGGAATCTAGGCAGAGATTGTATCTAGAGGATACAATCGAAGATAAGTCAATTCCATATGATGAATAGCCCGAGATATACAATTAGTGAAGATTAGAAAATCGCTCATTCCTCTCTGCGACGCTATACACGACACGCAGTAAGATCAAAGAAAGAAAGACGAATTCATGTTTTATTATTATTATTATTATTATTATTATTATTATTATTTTGTAATAGTTCAAAAACATACACTCTGGCAATATGTGCGTATGAACTTGTTAATATCTCCCGTATTTGAGGACAGCTGATTAGCAAAGTAAAATTACGATTTGATGATGTTCATCGGGGATTTGAATGTGACACACAAAAAATGCACATAATGTGTCTACAACTAAAGATATTTAAAAGCGATCGATAACAACAGGAAAAAAAACGTTGGAAATCCATACATAAACCGATAACTGATTTCGCTGCTTTCATATTACATTGCGTAGAATATTATAGCATCATTGTAATCATTTCTTGGTTGGTGTACTGCATTGTTTGGTATAATATTCCTTTGTTTGATATTTTCTTTTGGAAAATATTGTTTTGTTTGCTGTATTTCTTTACTCAGTGGATCCTTCATTGGCATATTCCCTTGCCTTGGTCAAAATATTTTCTAGTGGGTATATTCTGTTTGTTGTATGTTTATATATCTCATTGTAACCTTCGTTCTTTCCTTGTTCCAGGTGGGTGTCGACGTTCAGTGGCAGACAATGAAAGAGGCAGTACAATAGGATGATCTCCATCTTGCTCTTGTCTGTGATCATATTTTGGATTGTCCCAGATGCGTGCATGTGCTCATCAACTATTATCTTAATATTATCTTCCAATAAACTTCGGCATCAACATTTCAAGAACAATAATTGTGCAAAAATGTAAAGGATGCTCGGCAGTAGAGATGGAGCAGAAAGGAACTCATTATGTACGATTTTAATAGAAATAGTAAGAAAGAACAGAAAGAGTTGTAAGACGATACCGCAGTAGACCCGGGATAAGATGGGAAAGTATCATTGAAACGCTACATCAAATTCAGCTAACAATGGCTGAGGATGCAAAATGGCAAAAACTAGAACTTTGTATTTCCATTGACACCGAAAGTGGTCTAGAAAATAAGTGAGGAGAGATAATAACAAGAAAGTGAGGAGAGATAATAACAAGAGCGTGAGGAGAGATAATAACAAGAGCGTGAGGAGAGATAATAACAAGAAAGTGAGGAGAGATAATAACAAGAAAGTGAGGAGAGATAATAACAAGAAAGTGAGGAGAGATAATAACAAGAAAGTGAGGAGAGATAATAACAAGAAAGTGAGGAGAGATAATAACAAGAAAGTGAGGAGAGATAATAACAAGAAAGTGAGGAGAGATAATAACAAGAAAGTGAGGAGAGATAATAACAAGAAAGTGAGGAGAGATAATAACAAGAAAGTGAGGAGAGATAATAACAAGAACGTGAGGAGAGATAATAACAAGAAAGTGAGGAGAGATAATAACAAGAAAGTGAGGAGAGATAATAACAAGAACGTGAGGAGAGATAATAACAAGAACGTGAGGAGAGATAATAACAAGAACGTGAGGATAGATAATAACAAGAAAGTGAGGAGAGATAATAACAAGAACGTGAGGAGAGATAATAACAAGAAAGTGAGGAGAGATAATAACAAGAAAGTGAGGAGAGATAATAACAAGAAAGTGAGGAGAGATAATAACAAGAAAGTGAGGAGAGATAATAACAAGAACGTAAGGAGAGATAATAGAAAGAAAGTGAGGAGATATAATAGAAAGAAAGTGAGGAGAAATAATAGAAAGAAAGTGAGGAGAGATAATAGAAAGAAAGTGAGGAGAAATAATAGAAAGAAAGTGAGGAGAGATAATAGAAAGAAAGTGAGGAGAAATAATAGAAAGAAAGTGAGGAGAGATAATAGAAAGAAAGTGAGGAGAGATAATAGAAAGAAAGTGAGGAGAGATAATAGAGAGAAAGTGAGGAGAAATAATAGAACGAAAGTGAGGAGAAATAATAGAAAGAAAGTGATGAGAAATAATACAAAGAAAGTGAGGAGAAATAATTGAACGAAAGTGAGGAGAGATAATAGAAAGAAAGTGAGGAGAAATAATAGAAAGAAAGTGAGGAGAAATAATAGAAAAAAAGTGAGGAGAAATAATAGAACGAAAGTGAGGAGAGATAATAGAAAGAGTTCATTAGATTGAAATGTTGGTCTAATCAAGTCAAGCTTGGAAGAACAACACACCCTAGCTGTGCATCCATCAATCAATGTATTTTCAAATCCCAGACGCTCAATTCTTTATTTTTCTACTGACATTGCTCGATGATAATTATTTTTGTCTTCCTCCATTGATGTAGACGGAACTGCCGTGTGTTTACAAGATACATTACCTGCGCGAGTCCCAACGAATTCTTCTTTAGCGTAACGTTTTGTGTGTGTGCCCAAGTTGTGATTCTTTTCTATATTTAATTGCTTTTAGCCAGCTTTTTTACTGTTACCAGAGCCACAGCAGGAATGTGGAGTAGGGTCTTCATCAACTTCTACTCGTTTATCCTGTTGCATGCTGTCTTGAGTGACATCACAGGCATTGCTATGACACGGTATCGTCATATGCAGCAAACTACATTACTTAATTAATTGATTCAAATTTATTCATCTTCGCACACTCCTAAATGAGTTGTTATAGTCAAAAGATGTGTGAAGATTATCTCTCTCTCTCTCTCTTTCTCTCTCTCTCTCTCTCTTTCTCTGCCTCTCTTTACGCATACAACTTTTTTCTGCTTCGTGCGTGTTAGGCAGCCTTGACTCCTCCACATGTGATTGTTTTATTTATTAATTTTTTAACGTATACATTCAATTCCTGGCATGTATGTAGAGTTGCAAGACAGGAGATTGCGATTAAATCATGCACTTTATTTTTCACATCAACATCCCTTTATGAGAATTAGATACCCTTCAATGGAAATCTAGGATTTATAGTCCAGGAAACAGCTTGTTTTGTGGGCTAACTGCTTCTTATCGACAACTCATACTGCGCACGTTTTATGTCTGCAATCTCAGTGGCTAGTGCGATGTGAGAGTAATATAACCTTTCAATATGTCATTAATAATAATTGTGTAAAAATATGTCAATATGTCATATTTTTCATTGTCTTTCATTTTCTGCCACTGATTTGGACTTCCGTTTCAAAATGGTTGGAACGTTTCACGCTCTCTCGATCGCTGTAGAAAATGCATCTGGTGTTTGATTAATTTCGGCTCTGTGATGCAATTTTCTGTGTTGAAATAAAAATGATGTTCTACTTAGCAAATCTGCGCCGACGAAGTGGACAAATCTGCGCCGTCGAGTACACACAGCAATTTTCCTTTTTGACAAGTCAAGTATTGTAAAAGAGACCTTCATCATCTAGTGTTGACATGCGGTTTACGTCACATTGAGTGCTGTTCAATGGCCGACGTTGGAATTGTTTGACGCAAGTTATTTACATGCTGAAACGCATTAATGTGGACTGCTCCATCAAGTCGACCGAAGATTTTCCTCTTTGGGGAATTTGCACCGTGTTTCGTTCGTTGTACGCTAACCGTAGGGTCTGTTGTTTGATGTGTGACGGGGATAATTCGACGACTGTGTGTTTATATGTTCGGTTGGAGTCAAGAAAGATGTCCTAACATCATCAAGCACTATACATTTTTTGTTCTCAATATGATGATCATCATTTTCGGGAGGACGTGAACTTCCGGTATATGGTGGATAGGCGGCAGGACCCATTGAAGGCTATGTCTGAAAAGTGTTCCTTGTTGCAGTTTCCTCATATTCCAAGTCCGGCTTGTTGCAGGAGCTACTGTGTTAAGTGCTCTGTGCACACCGTGAGCTGTGTGTCTCATCCGTTTTGATCATGTTTCAATATTCCAATTGTTTACGATGAATGATGATATCGTATTACAGGGAACAGTTGGCTGTGTTCACTTTCTGCGCGGTTTCGCCTTATGTCTTTTGGCGTGTGCTGAGACTGCTACGATGGGGACTACAGTTACCTTTCTTTGTTTGGGAGATGAGTTAGTAATTCGGATGATTCCACTGGCACGGGCGGTTGAGCGATTATGGATTTTAGTTCGTTTGCAGTGATACCGGGGCCTTCCATAACCAATAGAACCAATATGTCTTGCTTGAGATTGGACAGGACATGCCACAGTATAATGTCAAAAATGTCATAAAATAATTCTTAATAAGATAATCAACTATATGTTTTTTTGTATCATTGTTGTACAGTGCATGCGCTTATTCATACTCACATACATACACGACACATATTGAATGTACTACACACCAAATATAAATATTAGTGCACTTCACTTATTCTGTTAAGTTCTGAGTGTATTTCACCCCCCCCCCCCCTTTTCCCACCACATGTGTTTTTCTCCATGCTATACCCAGTGAAAACAGTCACAGGGATTTCAATCGAAATAGATTACTAGTTCTATAATCAACACAATGAAATATAATGAAATTAGCAAAATCATCCAAAACCACTGGGTTAGCCCATAAACCAGTGATGCGCGTAAGCGGACATAGAGTAATTGATTTTGAGGTTGGAGAATAAGCTTTTACAGACAAGGGGCATCGATTTGCCCGTGTTATCTGTGTAAATGTGATCAAATTGTAGACTTCTTGTTGCTCGAAAACTGTAGGGTTTGTTTGCTGTCGTTTATCGATAGTTAGAACGAGCTTTGAAGAGTGTGTATCGAGGCACTAAGGAACGGAGAGCTATAGACATGGATTTGCGCTGTAATGCCATTGTAATTGGATCCATCTCAACGTTCCTCATGTTGTAATGACCATTGTTGTTTTCTTTGAAAATATTGATTACGAGATATTAAATTTGTCTGATAAGTTTGTGCTGGGAATTTATAGTTGATGCAAAAATATCAATCATTAAGTTTCATTTTCTTTGTTTTTAATCATATGATCTATATAACACTGCTAACATCAAATATAGTTTGGACTGAAATAAATACTACATAGGATATGCGCCCTGTTTTCCAATGAATAACAAACTTCTATAAATAAATACATTTATCTCGTTCATTTGTTTGCGTGCATCCCGGTGACTAAAGGATCACACCACTTCGTCATCCGCCCTTAAAAGGTTGTTAAGTGTGCGTGTCTGCGTCGTGTTGAGGTTTGCAATAAAACTGTGATATTTCCGCCTTTCGGCCCAACACATCCGTCTTCAGCACGTACATTTTATTTATAATGAAATTAGGTGTTGTTGTTGATAACGGATTGCCACGAGTTGATGCGGGCATGTTGCCCTTTGGCTCATTTGATGTGGCGGGTCGTAATGGCTTCCTTTACATTCCCGGCTCTTACTGGAGAAGTTGGAATTCGTCTATCCCAGGCTATGCTGTGAAACTACTAGTCCAGCCCAGAGGTTCTGCAATACTGTGTCCTCTATATCAGTAACAGCCACCACTACAGGGAACACGTCGATCCTAGCTTCTCTTAGCCAGTCAGTTTTGATCAGACTGTTACCAGGGGAGACCACGAGGAGGTAGAACTGCTAGGTCTTGGTCAGTTGGCGGTGCGCCGACCCTTCAATTGCGACCGTAGGTCGGGGGCGCTTCCGCTCCCCCAATGAAATTAGGTGATATATTTGTTTTCACCATCTCACCAGTGCTATATGGAGCCAATATTATATTAACCAAGTGTGTGGGTGCGTGTATGTGTTTCGTCTTGCTATGAACGGTTGATCGGAGGCCAAACAAGCCGCCATCGTCAAACATCTTTTGTTCGGTAGATCTTCACAAATGAGGATGTGATGAGAGAAGACAAGAAAAGAATGTCAAGGGAAGCCCTCAAATCTAAACCAGATGATAAAAAAGGTTCATCAAGAGACACAACAAAAAAAGATCACCGAGGCAAGAAGCAACAACAGCAGGTACCATCCCACTTGCCGTATTTGAGAGGATTCCCCAGGACAGGATGTATGGTGAAACACTACGCACCCTGTGTGAAACTAAATAGCCAAGATCGTTGGACATGCAGAGTTTAGAACGTCTGCTCTATGTATCGTCTTCGCCTGGAAAAGATAAAATATAGATAAAGGCATGAAGCTGCCACTGAACATGTTATGACTTAAGGTCATCATTTTCAGAATTTAAAATAAGAAGATTAATAGAAAACAAAGAAGACTCTGGAATGTACGATTCTTCCTTGTTGAAGGTTGTTATAAATAAGACGATCTGATGCCAACAACTAAGATAAACATTAAAAGTGATACATATTTTATTACTAATATAAATGAGTTTGCTCAATCTTCAAGTCATGGTATCTTTGGTAGCGGTTTGTAGAAAAATATAGGCTCAACATCAAACACCACACTGCAAGAACTAAGTACAAAACCAGGCACTAAGGGTCATCACAGGAACAATGAAATCAAGACCAATATTGGAGATGGAGAAATTGTAGAGGATACCAGCACTGAGAGAACGGAGGGACACAAAGGTGCTGATACAGACATAAAAATTTGCTTGCATGCCGAGACATCCAATGAAGGGCCGATTCCAAAATCTTGCATTGGGACGACTTAAGAGAAGCAGTTTTATCCACCAACCAAAGCGTATTAGTAGACAAACACCAGACATGCCAAGAGTTGTTAACTCCCTACTGCCAATACCAAAACAGACTCCCTGGACAGAGGAATCAGGATTATCAATACAAATACGGACAGAAGTGAAAGGAATAGTTGACAAAGAGGAACATAATAGTCTACAGCGAAAAACTATAACTCTCAGTTTCCTGGATGAAGAACACCCACAAGACCTATGGATTCGTGTGTACACAGATGGATCAGCACAGAATGCAGTAAAGTATGGGGGAGCAGGTGCATATGTAGAGTATCCAAATAAAACTAGGGATATGAATAAAATAGCAACAGGGAAATATTGTCACAATTATGATGCAGAAATGCAAGCAATAAAGTTGGCAATAGAAAAACTGCTGAACAGTAATCTTAGCCCACAGCCTGTAGTGTTTTTGACAGATGCAAGATCAGTACTCCAGGCACTACAATTCAGAAAATTACCACATCTGCAGACCTTATTGACTGAACTCTGCAAGCACCACAGGGTTGCCCTGCAATGGATTCCATCCCACTGTGGAATAAAAGGAAATGAGAAAGCAGATCAGTTAGCAAAGGAAGGTTCAACAGGCACACAACTAGACACACCGGTTACATACCGTCATAAGAAACAGATAATCAAATCAATCAGAGGACCACAAGCCCCAAATCAGGATGCCTTTCATGATATGAATAGATATGAACAAGTTATCATTATACGTCTCAGAACAGGACACACTCGACTCCATAGTCACATGTATACAAAATTCAAGATCGGCACCTCGACTACTTGTACATGTGGACAGGCGTCCCAGACTGCTGAACACATACTTCAAGACTGCACTGAATGTAGTAGACTGAGGAAATCCATTGGCCCATAGATGCAACACTACCGACAAAATTATATGAGCCACTGCACGAATTAAAAAAGACAGTAAAATTTATACAAGAAACGACATTGCAGATATAGACAATACTTCAGGCGAACGAAAGATAGATAGATAGATAGATAGATAGATAGATAGATAGATAGATAGATAGATAGATAGATAGATAGATAGATAGATAGATAGATAGATAGATAGATAGATAGATAGATAGATAGATAGATAGATAGATAGGTAGGTAGGTAGGTAGGTAGGTAGGTAGGTAGGTAGGTAGGTAGGTAGGTAGGTAGGTAGGTAGGTAGGTAGGTAGGTAGGTAGGTAGGTAGGTAGGTAGGTAGGTAGGTAGGTAGGTAGGTAGGTAGGTAGGTCGGTCGGTAGGTCGGTAGGTCGGTAGGTCGGTAGGTCGGTAGGTCGGTAGGTCGGTAGGTCGGTAGGTCGGTAGGTCGGTAGGTAGGTAGGTAGGTAGGTAGGTAGGTAGGTAGGTAGGTAGGTAGGTAGGTAGGTAGGTAGGTAGGTAGGTAGGTAGGTAGGTAGGTAGGTAGGTAGGTAGGTAGGTAGGTAGGTAGGTAGGTAGGTAGGTAGGTAGGTAGGTAGGTAGGTAGGTAGGTAGGTAGGTAGGTAGGTAGGTAGGTAGGTAGGTAGGTAGGTAGATTAGATAGATTAGATTAGATTAGATTAGATTAGATTAGATTAGATTAGATTAGATTAGATTAGATTAGATTAGACTAGACTAGACTAGACTAGACTAGACTAGACTAGACTAGACTAGACTAGACTAGACTAGACTAGACTAGACTAGACTAGACTAGACTAGACAAGACAAGACAAGACAAGACAAGACAAGACAAGACAAGACAAGACAAGACAAGACAAGACAAGACAAGACAAGACAAGACAAGACAAGACAAGACAAGACAAGACAAGACAAGACAAGACAAGACAAGACAAGACAAGACAAGACAAGACAAGACAAGACAGACAGATAGATAGGCTTTGCAGCAGACCTAAAGCTGATACTAGAGAAAAATGATAGATATAAAAAAAAAAACAACTTTACACTAAACGTTAGTACAGTTTTATAATATAGAAGATAACACAGTAATGTGAAAAAGAGAAACTTCTTGCTTCTGTTTTGTGCAATGTCGATTAGTATTACTGTTTTTTATCTGACAACACAATAAAGTTCATTGGGTAATCTAAGTGGAGAACAAAGAAAACCGTTCTACAAAGAAGGAGAATGGGTCCCAAAATGAGATATTTTGAAATTGAGGGAGGGCGCATTAGGTGGAAGAATTTTTTTTTTTTAAATCATAAGAATTACAGGGTTGCGAAAATGGTGTAAATGTATCGAATAATCTCTTGCTGGTCTCTAGGCTCGTTTCGGGCTATGATGCGTTTCTCAGAGGCGAATCGACTGCGGTCATTAAAAGTGTGTGAACTGATACCCATAACCTGGGTGACTTGAAGGCCCTGCTGATCTGAAATATATAAAGTGTTCGGCTAGAGATGTATCGACATCTAGAGTATTGTCATAGAGGCATTGGTTTGTCCACTTATCTGTAGTTGTGTTGTCTGCCAGTACTCAATAAGTGTTGGTCAAGGAGTCCTTGTTTTTGGCTCATCATTTTCTAGCCAGTTGCTTTTAATATGTTGTCGTAATATTCCATATATATGGCGTATTAAAGTTGCACGTTTGTATTTTTTATTTATTATTTTATATTGATTTATTGTAGCCTTTCACTCTCATAATCATCATCGTTTTGTTAGCTCTTCTATTCAGTTTAGGATACATTGTTATAGATGAATGTTTATTTATGGAGGCACCGATTATGTCTTTTTGTGTAAATCCGTAGAATTAATTATTGAACATTTTTTTAATGTGTGTATTCTTCATTCATGTATCTTAACATTTGAAAAGTAGTTCATTTTTGTGTATGTTAAATTCTTGATATTTTCAATGACACCGTGTAACAATGTTGCTATTATCCCACCTTATATATCTCTATCAAATAGGATCTGCACCCTCGTAATTCAGATTTTAAAAAATATAAAAAAAAGAAACGGCATCAGTTCTTCGAGTTATCTTATTTTTATTTACTTTCTCTTTATTCTGTTTATTTTTGTGTTTTATTGTATACCTCTATGTGCTTTCCAAGTTTCTCCCTCAATCGCCGGATCCCATTTCAATTATTGCAGCCGTCTCTATCATCGTTGTGAGCCGTAACGATTCTTTGTTGCAAATGCAAGCGGTTCCCCCCCCCCCCCCTTTCCATTCTTTTTTTTTTCTTTCTTTTTTAAAAATCTAATCTTTCTCTGCTCTTGACGATTAGTTCCAGGAAGGAACACATTGGAGGAAAAAAGGGGGGGGGGCGGTAAAAACGTTTCTGAAATGTCAATTGATTATTTATTGGGAAAATGCTGGGCATTATATTCGTCGGCATTAAGTTGTAATGTTTTGCTTAGCCGTTGGCTTGTTCACGATGCGGGTACACTTTGTGAGTGTAGTAACGTAACACGGCACTGTGGGAGTGTAACAAGCCCAATTGTGCATCTCCTCTTGAGCGTTTGAGTTTCTTGGCGTGCAGGACTCCGATTAGAGCGGGCACTATAAACGGAGTTCTTGAATGTGTCTTTCATCTCAAGGTTGTGAAAATATTGGAATGCAGACATGTATCGTTTGTAAAGCAGGATACAGAAGCAAAGTGGCACGAATGTGAATTCGCAGTGGTAATTTTAATGCAGTTTAACGTGGAGCTAGTGAACAGCGTGAATGTCTACAATATTTTTAGACGTGCAGTTTCTTCAAGTTTACAATTTTGAATTTCGCGAGAAAATTGTGTTTATAAGAGAAATAGTGTGTCTATGTCAATGTCGCTTTGTCTGTCTTAGTACCATTATTGTGTATTTGTTACGTGTGTGGTAGCGTATGATAGGGAAAGTTGATGAGAGAAATAGAGAGAGGGAGAAAGAGAGATTAAGGAGTAAAAAGAGAGAGGTAGAGAGAACATGACAGAGAAAGTATTTACTTGGACAAGGGTTTTGTGTATCATTTATAACCTAAATATTGGTTGTTGTTTTGGTTTAATAAATGATGCGTTGAGACACAACCGGTTCGACTTTATCCTTTTATTCTAATTAGTGGCTTTTCCTTTCCTTCTCTCTTCTCTCTCTCTCTCTCTCTCTCTCTCTCTCTCACGTACAATACCATGCATATTTACCATTGAGAAATGCAAATTACGTCAATTCGCGTTGTTTTTTTTAAAAATCAATTACTTTTTTCTCTAAACGTATTTTATAGGAAGTGCGAGAAAGATAGCAGAAGAGGTTATGGTAGAGGACAGAGTGCACTAATTCTTCCAACGCGTTTTATAATTTCCTTTATATACACATTCTATTTTATTTTGAAGAGACAAATATATTATTATCTTTACTGATCTCTAGCGTGAGTTCGTGTTGAAAGAAAACTATTGATTCATGTTCACATAGTTTTCAAACATGGCATTGTTTGTCCTTATTTCTGCTACGTTACAAGTGTATTACAATTATCGATCAATTTAGTCTTCTGAATGTTCTTCAAACACATAATGTTGTTTAACCTTCAAAGGCATATACACCTTTTGTTTTTTTCCAATGGAAATATGCATGAATTATATCTTTTTGACACGGTTTGTCATGCAGAGTTTATTATATAACCTATCTCTACCAACGTCTTAGCATTGACGGAAATGAAATGATGGGTAGCATACATTTTCTATGGACCATATTTTGTTGTCGGGGCATGCTGTTGTAGATTCTATCCTCGGTAACTTCGAGACATCAGCTTCGAATATCAGAGCGGAAGTCCAGTGTTAAGACCATACACAAGGAAAGATTCCATCTAAGAGATTATCTTGGGATTAAACTCATTAAAGCTGGACCTCATCTACGGATATTCAAAGGAAGCAACGGAGGCCACGAGTCTTCTAATACTTGGTAAAATGCACAACACAATGACATTCCAGATCAATGAGTTAAACGTCAGTATACAACCAGCCACTGTCTTCCAGAGTCTGTCAGATATAACTCCAGTAAATCGAGCTGTAGCTAATAGTTAGGTCTGCATGTCTATGGATCAAACCTACTACAACCGTACAACGTCATCTATGGATCGTGCAATGCGTATGAAACTAGGTTTTATCAATCACCGCTCTGATTGCTACCACAATAGTGATTCAAATAATAGTATGACGTTTTTTTCTCTCCTAATCGCAACTTATAGAATTATAAACAAAAGGAAGCCAGTTTAGCTAGAACCTCCTTAAAATCCCTATGTTTCCTTTCAATGCATATTTATATATAACATTTTCATAACTTGCAAAGCAAATTACTAAGTTATAAACGAATTGCCGTAGAAAGTCCCTCACTATGTCGCAAATTATCAGGTTAAAGGTCAAACTAAATTTCGGAAGCAAACATATTATAGAAGACATAGACCAGCAGTCTATGTATTTTGTATACATGCAATGGTTATGGTTATGATTAGTCGATGACCCCGGTAGAATGCATAATTGCTCAATCGCCCATGCCGGTGGAATCATCCAAATCAAAATTCATCTCATTGAAGGATCTAAACAAAGAAAGGCAGCTGCAGTCCCCATCACAGCAGCTACAACACACGGCAAAAGACATAAGGCATAGCGGCACCGAAAGTGAACGCAGCTGAACTGTCTTTCGTCATACGATATCATCATTCATCGTAACTCACCGAAATATTGAAACATAATCTGGATGAAAAACACAGCTCATGTTGTGCCCAGAGCACTAAACTCAGTAGTTCCTGCAGCAAACCTGACTTGGAATATGAGGAAACTGCAACAGGGGACACTTTTCAGTCTGAGGCTCACTGGTTCCTGACGTCTATCCGCCATATTGACCGGAAGTCCTACATGCAATGCGACCACCCAACACGTCCTGGTCTCATCAGGTTTTGTACCCGCCGGCCGCCACTCCTCTCATATGTAACATGCCCAATTATATATCGGGCGGAGAAGATTTATTTATCTACTTCCCTGTCTATATCCTGCTTGCTTAAGCACTAATTTTTCAGTCTCAATTCTCATTGGTTGGGCGAAGTATTTGTAATCTATCTACAACTTTCTTTCGTGCACAACAATGTTAATTGTAATGTACTGTTTGAGAATTCTAATATTATGTTGCAATATGGAACTCTCAAACATTATATTGCATTTGTTTGTTTGTTTTACAATAGTATTTGTTGACCTTTGCATATTTGTTTGGGGTTTTAAACCTGGTGAATGCTTTTGCCGAAACGTCGTAGTTTGTCTCGTCTCTGTATTAGTTTAGCTGTTTAATACAATGTCATGTTTATTTTTCCTTTTTTTCCCTGTATCTCTCTACTCGCAGCCTCGCATATCATTTTATATATATATATATATATATATATGTGTGTGTATATATATGTGTGTGTGTGTGCGTGTGCGCGTGCGCGTGCGCGTGTGCGTGTGCGCGTGCGTGTGTGCGTGTGCACTTATCTCCAATGTTAATGTCTTATTATTTTCACGAATACCATTGTTTGTACTCCTTTTGCTCGAGATAACGTTACTCTATAATCTGTACAATCTCTAGTCCCAGATCTATATATCGTCCAAATATGGCATGGACTATGTTTGAAGTTGATAGCAAATTGTTACACACTTTAGATCGCACTTATATATGGTCTCACCAGCTCTGTGTCTGACAGCAACCAGCACAACACTCAAATAATGAGAACTTCTATAACACACGTGCACGATGTCACACGGAAGTTTTTGTACTTTTTTTCTTGAACTGTATTATCTCTCTCTCTTTCTCTATCTCTCTCTCTCTCTCTCTCTCTCTCTCTCTCTCTCTCACTTTCCCTCTTTCCTTACCCCCTTCTTCATCCTCCTATAGATTTATACGGAATTCGAACTGCTCTGATTACCCAAAATATTAATGAGTTGATCTTTATCTACATTAAAGTAAACTTTTTTATAACACACACACACACCAACGGGTATATATCTCTGTCTCTGTCTCTGTCTCTCTCTCTCTGTCAATATTTCCTTAAATGTATTAGTGCATGGAAGCCTCGTATTGGAACTTTCAAACAACTTGCAGATGAGACTATTTGTCTTCACAACTAACAGTTCTAGAATTTTCTCGCATACTGTACATCATCTACTTGTATACTTAACTTTATCTTCTGTATGTCGATTTCTAGGTCTCAAATATTATCATTATAATCTTGTCTGTCGCTCTTACTGACTGTAGCTGGGAGGTCCCTCACTGTAGCTGGGAGGTCCCTCACTGTAGCTGGGATGTACCTCACTGTAGCTGGGAGGTCCCTCACTGCAGCTGGGACTATCTAAATGCAGCATGAATGTGCTTCACTGTTGCTGGAACTCTCAAACTGACGCATGAAAGTCACTCACTCTAGCTGGAACTGTCTAGTTGTAGCATAACAGTCAATCACTCTAGCTGGAACTCTCTAGTTGTAGCATGCAAGTCCCTCACACCTAGCTGTAACTGTCTAGTTGTAGCATGAAAGTCCTTCCCACCTAGCTGTAACTGTCTAGTTATAGCATGAAAGTCACTCACTCTAGCTGGAACTCTCTAGTTGTAGCATGAGAGTCCTTCACTCTAGCTGGAACTCTCTAGTTGTAGCATGAGAGTCCTTCACTCTAGCTGGAACTCTCTAGTTGTAGCATGAGAGTCCTTCACTCTAGCTGGAACTCTCTAGTTGTAGCATGAAAGTCACTCACTCTAGCTGGAACTCTCTAGTTGTAGCATGAGAGTCCTTCACTCTAGCTGGAACTCTCTAAGTAGTAGCATGAAAGTCCCTCCCACCTAGCTGGAACTGTCTAGTTGTAGCATGAAAGTCCTTCACTCTAGCTGGAACTCTATAGTTGTAGCATGCAAGTCCCTCACACCTAGCTGTAACTGTCTAGTTGTAGCATGAAAGTCACTCACTCTAGCTGGAACTCTCTAGTTGTAGCATGAGAGTCCTTCACTCTAGCTGGAACTCTCTAGTAGTAGCATGAAAGTCCCTCCCACCTAGCTGGAACTGTCTAGTTGTAGCATGAAAGCCACTCACTCTAGCTAGAACTCTCTAGTTGTAGCATGAAGGTCCCTCACTCTAGCTGGAACTCTCTAGTTGTAGCATGAAGGTCCCTCACTCTAGCTAGAACTCTCTAGTTGTAGCATGAAGGTCCCTCACTCTAGCTGGAACTCTCTAGTTGTAGCATGAAGGTCCCTCACTCTAGCTGGAACTCTCTAGTTGTAGCATGAAAGTCACTCACTCTAGCTGGAACTCTCTAGTTGTAGCATGAAGGTCCCTCACTCTAGCTGGAACTCTCTAGTTGTAGCATGGATGTCCCTCACTCTAGCTGGAACTCTCTAGTTGTAGCATGAAAGTCACTCACTCTAGCTTGAACTCTCTAGTTGTAGCATGGAAGTCCCTCACTCTAGCTGGAACTGTCTAGTTGTAGCATGAAAGTCCCTCACTCTAGCTGGTACTCTCTAGTTGTAGCATTAAAGTCCCTCACTCTAGCTGGAACTGTCTAGTTGTAGCATTAAAGTCCTTCACTGTAGCTGGAACTCTCTAGTTGTAGCATTAAAGTCCCTCACTCTAGCTGGAACTCTCTAGTTGTAGCATTAAAGTCCCTCACTCTAGCTGGAACTCTCTAGTTGTAGCATTAAAGTCCTTCACTGTAGCTGAAACTGTTGTTGGAAATTCCATCGCTGTACATGAAAGGTCGCGCACTGTAGCTAGATCTCTATATCTGTAGATGGAATGCCCTACGCTCTTAGCTGGATTTCTGTATATATTCATGAACAGCCCTTCATTTTATATATATATATATATATATATATATATATATATATATATATATATATATATATATATATATGTGTATCTGTACCTGGGAAGCCTTCATTCTAGCTGGATCTCTGTATCTGTACCTGGCAAGCCCTTCATTCTAGCTGGATCCCTGTATGTGTACCTGGCAAGCCCTTCATTATGGCTGGATCTCTGTATATGTACCTGGCAAGCCCTTTCAGTTCTAGTTGGATCTATGTATCTGTACCTGGCAAGCCCTTCATTATGGCTGGATCTCTGTATCTGTACCTGGCAAGCCCTTTCAGTTCTAGTTGGATCTATGTATCTGTACCTGACAAGCCCTTCTCTTTAGCTGGATCTCTATATCTGTAGCTGGAAAGCCATTCACCCTAGCTGGATTTATGTATCTGTAGCTGGAAAGTCATTCACTCTAGCTGGGTTTATGTATATGTAGCTGGAAAGTCATTCATCCTAGCTGGGTTTATGTATCTGTAGCTGGAAAGTCACTCACCCTCACTGGGTTTATATATCTGTAGCTGGAAAGTCATTCACCCTAGCTGGGTTTATGTATCTGTAGCTGGAAAGTCATTCACCCTCACTGGGTTTATGTATCTGTAGCTGAAAAGTCATTCACCCTAGCTGGGTTTATGTATCTGTAGCTGGAAAGTCGTTCACCCTCACTGTGTTTATGTATCTGTAGCTGGAAAGTCATTCACCCTCACTGGGTTTATGTATCTGTAGCTGGAAAGTCATTCACCCTAGCTGGGTTTATGTATCTGTAGCTGGAAAGTCGTTCACCCTCACTGGGTTTATGTATCTGTAGCTGGAAAGTCATTCACCCTAGCTGGGTTTATGTATCTGTAGCTGGAAAGTCGTTCACCCTCACTGGGTTTATGTATCTTTAGCTGGATAGTCATTCACCCTAGCTGGGTTTATGTATCTGTAGCTGGGAAGTCACTCACCCTCACTGTGTTTATGTATCTGTAACTGGAAAGCCATTCACCCTCACTGGATTTATGCATCATCATCATCATCAAGTACCGGACCTGCTGGCGTAGGTGATCATGCCTCTACACAACTTTCGATCTCGACAGTTATTTATAACTTCTGTTGTTGACCTTCTGCCAAGCCATTCTCTTAAGCTGTCTGGTATTTTTTCTCTTTACTTGCCTCTATCTCTTCGTCCTTCAATTTTTCCAGTTGTTACAATATATTCCAGTTGTTCTCTTCTCATTACATAGCCACAAAATGATTGTTTCTTCCTAATATTGGAAATTAGCTCTCTTTTTACTTTAACCTCTCTCAGAACAACTTCATTACTCTTCTTAGCTGTCCGTGGTACTCTCAACATTCTTCTGTAAAACCACATTTCCACAGACTCCAGTGATTTTCTTGTTTGTTGTCCTATTGTCCATGATTCGCATCCAAGACTGGCTCTACGTAACATTTAAGAACTCTTTTCTTGTTTCTATTGTCAAAAATGGATTGCAGAGTATCTTCTTCATTTTTTTGGAAAGCTGCTTTTGTCTGAGCCATTCTGCATCTCACCTATTTTGTACATCTTCCGTCTGAGGTTAACAAAGTTCCCAAATATTTAAATTCATTTACCTGGTTTAATATTGTTCCACTTGTCTTTATTTTGCACTGAGGTGATATCTTTTTCTTTGTTGTTACCATTACCTCTGTCTTTTTACTATTAATGCTGAGTCCTTTATTTTTGCTTTCTTTCACTATAATGTCCAACATTTCTTGTAACTCATTTTCACTCTTAACGATTAAGACTGTATCATCAGCATACCTTAGATTATTTATATTATGACCTCCAATTGTTATTCCAAGCATGCCCCTTATAGATCGTAAAATAACCTCACTATACACATTAAACAAATCTGGTGACAGCACACAACCTTGTCTAACACCCTTTTTTATTTGTTGAAACATTCCCAATTGGTTTCCAGTTCGTTTGGCCGCTGTTTGTTGCCAGTACATGTTCTTTATTATTCTTAGATCTTTGCTGTCTACGTTTATGCTTTCTAAAATTTTGATTATTTCTTGGTGCTTTACTTTGTCAAATGCCTTGGTGTAATCTATGAGACATAGGTATAGATCTGTTTTCACCGCTATGGCTCTTTCTACTAAAGATCTTGTGATATAAATGGCATTGCTTGCTCCTTTATCTCTAACTAAACCACACTGTTCATCGCTAATTTCTGGACTGATTTTGCTTCGCACTCTTCGCATGATGATTCTTAGTAATATCTTAGTCATATGACTCATAAGGCTTATTTTGCGATGATCATCGCATTCAATCGCACCCGATTTCTTTGGTAGGGCTATGAATATTGATTTGAGCATGTCGTCTGGTATATTTCCGCTGTTGTAGATATCATTAAATATTTTTGTTATTATTTCTATTCCAAAATCACCCATGGCTTCAATCTCTTCTATAGTTATATTATTTGGTCCAGGAGCTTTGCCTGCTTTCATATTACGCAAGGCGTCTTCCACTTTTTCTCTGAGTATTTCTGGTCCTTTTCCATTATCCTTAATATTTACTTCCGTTCGTTCATCATTGTAAAGATCTTTAATGTATTCTGTCCATCGTTTATGTATCAGTAGCTGGAAAGTCCTTGTGGTTTCCTTTTCCTTGTAAGAACGTGGTCGTCGCAGACATGTAAATGTCCGTTTAATCACAACTTTGTCCATATGTTCGGTGACAACCGTCTCTTCTCTGCAAATAATTGCCATTAGGTTCAGCACTTTGACCACTAGTCACCTGTGTCGATATCACCTGAGGGTCACTGAAACTCCCTCCGTTACTTTTCTTTGGAAATTACGTTACTATTTGTAGCACTTGGATTCGCTAGTCTGTTTAAGGTCTCACTCTTACAAAATTGTCTTATAATTTATAAGTGTATATGTTGCATTGCAATATATTAAAATTAAAATAAAACATAGTTTGTTATATTTTTTTGTTCTCGTTATGGCCAATATGGTGGTTAGGAGGAAGAGGGATATTCTTTCCATTCCCTTTTTACTTAAATGATATGATTTATATTGACACTTACAAGAATTTTAAAAAAATTGAAACCGCTTTTAAGGGCTCACTTTTGTTTCTTTTAATTTGACGATTTTGGCCATTGATAATATTGGACTAACATATGCTAAATAGTAACGAGTATAATATTCGTTTATTGGTGTATACCATCATGTGTTATTAAAAAGACGTTCATATTTCTCTAGGGAAATGAAGGAAGAAGAATCACTTCCCTGCTACATGAGCTGTCTGTGCTTTGTCGTCTATAGCCTAAAGATGCCCTTTTCAATAATAATCCTTTTCAAAATATACCTCTAGGGAATAAATTATTAAGCTTTATGATCAAATAATATGCCCAACGACACGTTAACAACGCCACGCGGGGCAACCCAATTGGTTTAATCGCACCTCAGCGATCTAGGTTTGAGTGACCCAGCCACATTTACGGCCCTCTGTAAACGATAGGGCAATTTGTGGAATTGTGAGTCGTAAGCATTGGCAAACCTTTGAATTGTGTACACATTGGCAAACCTTTGAATTGTGTACACATTGGCAAAGTTGTGAATCGTGTAAACATTGGCAAACTTGTGAATCGTGTAAACATTGGCACAGCTGTGATTCGTGTAAACATTGGCAAACCTGTGAATCGTAAACATTGTCAAACCTGTGAATCGTGTAAACATTGACAAACCTTTGAATCGTGCAGTGTCTGTGTTGCATAATAAACGCGTGCAGCGAACATCCAACGGAGGACATGAGTACAATATTCAATTGAATCTCGTAAACATTGGTAAATCTTTCAATAACGTGTTTTATGTAAAGGTAAAGTACGAGACTTGAACCGGCGTCTTAGCACGCGAGTTTACACCCATATGTGCTCGGCCGCCTATCCAGAAATGTTCAGATATTTCTGTATAGTGTAGCCTCAAGCATCGAAACTCAGATGCGAAGCGACATTCCTCACCTTCCCAGGGTTATACCCTGGTACCCATTTCTGCCAACGGCTGGGTCGACCGTGTGGGTATTTTTTTTTGTTCCAACCACGATTACAATTCACACTGCTCCCTGCGGGAATCGAACACGGGTTGTCCGAACGTCGGTAGTCCAGTCGGCTGGTTTTCCCAACTGGGCTACAGTGTTTATGTGTTGCTTTATACACATGCCAAGTGTATTCAACTGACAAAACGATTCAACTGAAGTCCGTAAACAGTAGTAAACCTTTAAATCGTATCTCGTATCTTGTTTGTGTTTCGCAACACACAGGCATAGATGGCATTCAATGAAGTACATGTGTAGGATATTAAATTGCAGCTCGCAAATACAAACACATGGAACGATCTTAAAAGAATAGCAAAAAACAGAACGACTTGGAAAGTGTTTGTTGAAGACCTATGCTCCAGTGGGAGCTGAAAGTGTTTGTTGAAGACCTATGATCCACTGGGAGTTGAAAGTGTTTATTGAAGACCTATGCTCCAATGGGAGCTGAAAGTGTTTTATGAAGACCTATGCTCCACTGGGAGCTGAAAGTGTTTGTTGAAGACCTATGCTCCACTGGGAGCTGAAAGTGTTTGTTGAAGACCTATGCTTCACTGGGAGCTGAAAGTGTTTGTTGAAGACCTATGCTCCACTGGGAGCTGAAAGTGTTTGTTGAAGACCTATGCTCCACTGGTAGCTGAAAGTGTTTGTTGAAGACCTATGCTCCACTGGGAGCTGAAAGTGTTTGTTGAAGACCTATGCTCCACTGGGAGCTGAAAGTGTTTGTTGAAGACCTATGCTCCACTGGGAGCTGAAAGTGTTTGTTGAAGACCTATGCTCCACTGGGAGCTGAAAGTGTTTGTTGAAGACCTATGCTCCACTGGGAGCTGAAAGTGTTTGTTGAAGACCTATGCTCCACTGGGAGCTGAAAGTGTTTGTTGAAGACCTATGCTCCACTGGGAGCTGAAAGTGTTTGTTGAAGACATATGCTCCACTGGGAGCTGAAAGTGTTTGTTGAAGACCTATGCTCCACTGGGAGCTGAAAGTGTTTGTTGAAGACCTATGCTCCACAGGGAGCTAAACAGGTAAAAGAAAGAAGAAGAAGACTCCCATTACCTCTTCACCAGACAGGCTGTGTACGCGAACATAACAGCAGACAATCTGCTCACAACCACAAAGGTTTGTGCTCTTCTATATATCAGCAATTATATTGGATATCAATGAACAATGATTGACCGAAGAATATCTCGCTGCTGTAATCAGAGCATTTGAATTATAAGGATATGTGACAAAACACGTCACAGACACGAGTGTGTTCACTTCAGCAATCTAATTAAAAGCATCATTCATCAGTTGCCTGACAAATTAAGACAATAACGAGAGAATGGCGAAACTAAAACAGTAAATGGTTGTAAGTTGTGTAGCCCAATTACTTCAATGTGTTTTTACATATATATATATATCAGCATTGACAATTTGTATTGGTTATAGTATACTTAAAAGGACAAGAGGTAGGGTTCGATCCCAGCAGACTGTTTCCAGTTCACCCAGCCTTTAATGGGTACCGGATTTTTTTTCTGGGAAAGTAAAGCGGCACGGGTGTAATACCGACCACATTACCCCAAAAATCATGTGCCGAAGGTCTGTAAAATTTATGGTCACTGACACCATATTCCCTATACGCCACTTGGCGTGACGGGGGTACTTTACTTTTTTTTGTACTTATAGTATACTTATAGACTGCCTAAAATATATAAATCTGGATGACACAGACATACGACTGATATGTAATTTGTACTGGGAGCAAACAGCAATAATAAAATAGAACTCTACACCCATTGATATAAAAAGAGGAGTAAGACAAGGATGCATCCTATCACCAAGCTTGTTCAATTTATACACTGAGCAAATCTTTAAAATCATCACTGAGATGCCAGGCCTAAACATTAATGGAAAGATAATCAATAACCTAAGATATGCTGATGATACTGTTCTACTAGCAGAAAATCCTAAAGATCTACAACAATTGCTTAATATGATAAACATGACAAGCAAGAAATATGGACTAGATATGAATATCAAAAAGACTAAAACTATGATCATAAACTAAGGAAATTCTCAAGACCTACAATTAAATATCAAAGTTGAATGAATGCATCTAGAGACAGTTCAGGACTACAACTACCTGGGACATACTATAACTAATGATGGAAAATGTATAACTGAAATAAATAAAAGAATAGGTATGGCAAAAAGTAATTTCAATGCCATGAAAAATATACTAACATCAAAACAAATAACAACAGGGCTAAAACTAGGAATAGCAAAATGTTACATCTTCTCAATATTCCTGTATGGTGCAGAAACATGGACATTAGACCAGAAAACAGAACAGAAAATTGAGGCCTTTAAAATGTGGATTTACAGAAGAATATGTAGAATTGTATGGAAAGAAAAGAAAACAAACGAGGAAGTTTTAGGACGACTAAGGGTGAAAAAAGAACTACTAACCACAATTAGAGCAAGACAAATGCAATTGTTTGGTCATGTTAAAAGACACGATAGTCTAATAAAAGTAATATTAGAGGGGAAAATACAAGGTAAAAGAGGCAGAGGCAGACCAAGACTAACATGGACGAATAACATCAAAAGATGGATAAGTCAGCCTATGACAATCTACACCATCAAAGCAAGAGACAGAGTGGAATGGCGCTCCTTGGTAGACAACCTTTGATGCCGAGAAGGCACCCAATGATGATGATGAGTATACTTAACTCCTTAAGAGTGAAAATGAGTTACAAGAAATGTTGGACATTATTGTGAAAGAAAGCAAAAATAAAGGACTCAGCCTTAATAGCAAAAAGACAGAGGTAATGGTAACAACAAAGAAAAAGATATCACCTCAGTGCAAAATAAAGACAAGTGGAACAATATTAAAACAGGTAAATGAATTTAAATATTTAAGAACTTTGTTAAGCTCAGATGGAAGATGTACAAAAGAGGTGAGATGCAGAATGTCTCAGGCAAAAGCAGCTTTCCAGAAAATGAGGAAGATACTATGCACTCCATTTTTGACAATAGAAACAAGAAAAAGAGTTATTAAATGTTATGTAGATCCAGTCTTAACATTTCAGGACAACAAACAAGACAGTCAGGACAACAAACAAGAAAATCACTGGAGTCTGTAGAAATGTGGTTTTACAGAAGAATGTTGAGAATACCATGGACAGCTAAGAAGAGTAATGAAAATGATCTGAAAGAGGTCAAAGTAAAAAGAGAGCTAATTTCCAATATATTAGGAAGAAACAATCATCATTTTTTTGGCCATGTAATGAGAAGAGAACAACTGGAATATATTGTAACAACTGGAAAAATTGAGGGACGAAGAGATAGAGGGAAGCAAAGAAAGAAAATACCAGACAGCTTAAGATGATGGCTTGGCAGAGGGTCAACAACAGAAATGATAAAGAGCTTTCGAAATCGAAAGTTGTGGAGAGGCATGATCACCTACGCCAGTAGGCCCGGTACTTGATGATGATGATACTTAACTCCACTGGTTTAATATATTTTCACTCATTAAGAAAGTTAACATATATTTTACTTTACTAGTTTACTATAGCATGTTAATCACCATACACAGGAGGCTGTTGTTAATTTCATTGACTCTACCTGCCTGTTGCTATTAGCCTTTTACAAGGTGCGTATCCGGTACTTTCTACCTACCCACGTCTTTTTTGCCCTTGAATTTTGGAGACTATAACATGTTATTTCATCAGCGTCTGTGTGATGGAGCGATGGAACAAGTTAAAATAAGATCAGTGAGCACCAGATCTTGTTTGATGTGCGTTGTTAGTTTGTAAGCGCGATGTAAAAACATTTGTAATATTGATGGCATGATGAAAGTATATGTGATTCGAGAAGCTTTATTTAGTTCCCTTCTTGCTCAATTATGTTGTTGACACATTGGCCACGTTTTAAAATGCTCAGCAATTTAAACGATATATAACATGAGTCGTTCAGGGGGGACCGGATAAGTTTGTAATAAAATCACATGCACTATCGATATCATTGTGTGCTGGGGTGGTGACCTTGAGCTATCAATACATGACGGTGGCACGCCTGAATCACGCGTAGAAACATGAGAATCAGTTGGAGAAAACGATGGCACCCTTGCAACAGTGCAGCAAGCAAGAGCAGCGAAGTGGTGTGATTTGTTTGTTTAGCGTAGGCGTGACACTTATAGAGAATTATCATAGTTCGAGAATTCTGTATGGTCGCCTGTGTGTGACGAGTCGTATGAGTTAATTGAGAAGCTCAATAATAGCATCTCTAGTGTCGATAATTATCCTCAACAAGGGAGAGAGGGGTGGGTAGCCACGAAAGACAGCACTTTAACCGTGGAAATTACCTTACGGGAAAAACCGGTGAGCCACATCATAAAGAAGGTTGTTTCATTATTGGACATTAGTTTTTGGTCAGGCTCATCACATCATAAAGACGGTAATATCATTATTGGGCATTAGTTTTTGGTCAGGCTCATCACATCATAAAGACGGTGATACCATTATTGGGCATTAGTTTTTGGTCAGGCTCATCATATCATAAAGACGGTGCTATCATTATTGGACATTAGTTTTTGGTCAGGCTCATCATATCATAAAGACGGTGATACCATTATTGGGCATTAGTTTTTGGTCAGGCTCATCATATCATAAAGACGGTGCTATCATTATTGGACATTAGTTTTTGGTCAGGCTCATCATATCATAAAGACGGTGATATCATTATTGGACATTAGTTTTTGGTCAGGCTCATCACATCATAAAGACGGTGATATCATTATTGGACATTAGTTTTTGGTCAGGCTCATCATATCATAAAGACGGTGATATCATTATTGGACATTAGTTTTTGGTCAGACTCATCATATCAGAAAGACGGTGATATCATTATTGAACATTAGTTTTTGTCAGGCTCATCATATCATAAAGACGGTGATATCATTATTGGACATTAGTTTTTGGTCAGGCTTATTACATCATAAAGACGGTGATATCATTATTGGACATTAGTTTTTGGTCAGGCTCATCATATCATAAAGACGGTGATATCATTATTGAACATTAGCTTCTGGTCATGCCCATCACACCATAAAGAAGGTGATATTATTATTGGACATTAGTTGTTGGTCAGGTCAGGCCTATCACATCAACAGTGACGAATTGGAGATCATAAAGCATGCAAGATTTGTATATTAGTCCGGGTGATGAGTGGCTACGCCCCCATTAGGAAGAAGTATATATAAGTGTGTGTGAAAGAGAGTAGTTTATAACATTCAAATAAATGGGAGGGTTGATTTCCTTGGTATATTCTATATTAAAAGAAATGTTAGTTTTATTAAATGTTAGTTTATTAAGTTACCCTCTAAAAGCAAAATTCACTTAATTTTGCTTGTTTTGCAAGTCTGTTATGCCACTCGTCATAATCCGTGTGATTAGCGTCATTTACTTCTCTAATTGATGCTACTAGCCATAAACAGGGATATTTTAATGACATTAGTTTTGATAAGTTTGTTGTGATTGTCGCAGGAAACATGTACCGAGAAACGTTGTGGAAAACGTCGCCAAGAGTGGCTCAGCGATCGCCAAGGTTACGAGGCTCATGATGGTGATGACGATGCGTCTTTCTGATAAATCAATGCAATATGATAAAAACTAGTCATGTGATATTTAACACTGTCAAAGAACTGCTCATTAAACTGAATGAAACGTCAATATGTGTTATCATTTAATTTTAAAAAGGAAAATAAACTAAATCCAAGACGGTCAGAGGCCAGAGACCGCCATTGATTTAAATTTTATGAAAACATCAAGAAGGTTACCTGCCGAGATGCATCGGCAAGGCAAGAAATATGCGATGTTGGATTTCTATGTTGCAATATTTAATCTGGAGATGACATCTGGGATACTAATGGCTGTGCCTGAGTTTTGAGACATTCTCTTGCACTACAGAGTGAAATCATTACGACTTTATTTACACGACGTGTTTTGTCACTCTCGTTATGTAACCATCTTGTCTGCTTTTATCCAGATAATGACCATCGTGGCAATATGGTGATGTCTTTATTGAAAAACTCAATATATTGATTCTGTATTTTCCTTTCTTTTATTATATGTTTCAAAAATTATTGCATTATTGTTCACACCTGTATAGTTCGAATATTAGCACCAACAGATGACGGAGTACTGAAGCACAATATGTAAGTAACTTTAGCAATAAATGACTATGATTTTGTGCATGCATTTTAATACACATATAATTCATGTAAAAATAGACCAAAGTCGGTGATAAAATTATGATAAGTTTATATCTATCTATCTATTGTCCTTTTGAGCCGAAAACGGCACATAGGGCAGAACCACAATCTCAAAAACAGAAACCCGGCGTGCCAAATTGGCACATATTGCAGAGATCACTGCTTCTAAATCAATGGCTCTGTTTCCATAACAATACTTTTTACCATGACTGCTTATCAAGCCATCGATCAACCTCCTTAGTCGCCTCTTACGACATGCTTGGAAGGTCACAGTGTCACTTTTCTTTACTCATAATGAGGCCCCGGTAACACACAGGAACGTTTATATGGACTATAATTATTATGGACTATACCGTGTGTTACCGGGGCCTCATTATGTGGGATGTAAAGAATAGTGACACTGTGACCTTCCAGGCATGTCGTAAGAGGCGACTAAGGAGGTTGATCGATGGCTTGACAAGCTGTCATTGTAAAAAGCATTGTTATGGAAACAGACCATAGATTTTAGAAGCAGTGATCTCTGCAATATGTGCCATTTTGGCACGCAAGGTTTCTGTTTTTGAGATTGTGGTTCTGCCCTATGTGCCGTCTTCGGCTCGAAAGGACGATAGATAGATAGATAGATAGATAACAATTAGGGAAATAATAAAAATTGTACGAGTTAATGTACATTCTCATCACTAGTAAATGAGAAAATCATGAGATATCATGTACTTGTGCTGTACTTGTATTTTATCAGTTTCCAAGCTTTCCATGGTGTTTTTTTTTTATAGAGACATGGCGGCAGTCTTTGTCCAGTCATTTCTTTACAAGTTTTCTTGGCAAAATATTGGGTTTTGTCTCTTCGACTGCTGCTTGTGTTGGCCACGTCGTCCTTAACTTCCATTCAACTAACAGGTGTTTCACCCCCCCCCCTTTCCCATATATTTTATATATTTAGTCTTAGAATGTTGCATCCTATGATCGACGGGAAGGTAATGACGTCATGTAAGCAATTAGTTGTAGCCATTGTTTTGTATGTAACATGTAAATGTTCTTTTTCTCGTATGAATTTGAAGACACTGATGTTAAGAACAAGAAGACATGATATCATACATAGCAAAAACATGCTTCATCAATATATCTTAAGAGATTTAATATGCTTCATCAATATATCTTAAGAGATTTAACGTAGTTCATCAATATATCTTAAGATATTTAACATGCTTCATCAATATATCTTAAGAGATTTAACGTACTTCATCAATATATCTTAAGAGATTTAACGTACTTCATCAATATATCTTAAGAGATTTAACGTACTTCATCAATATATCTTAAGAGATTTAACGTACTTCATCAATATATCTTAAGAGATTTAACGTACTTCATCAATATATCTTAATAGATTTAACGTACTTCATCAATATATCTTAAGAGATTTAACGTACTTCATCAATATATCTTAAGAGTCTTTACGTGTCAAAGGAGTGCAGTGAATAGTTACGGTATTATAATATAATATATACTAATATGCAATACCGTTTGTAAATGGGTTGCTATTTGTGATTATAAGATTAGTAATGGTATATCAAAGTGACGTTGAGTCTTAATTTATTTGGGACTGATCAGATAACTAAATGCGTGTGTTTTTCCCCCTTTTTTTTGAAGGTTGTATTGACATTTTAAAGACATGTACAGCTGAACTAATTTGTTATGCGGATTTTCGACCCACCGTTTTTAGGAACAACACAGACACTCATTATAAAATGGCAGCATCAAGAAAACAGAAGGCATGAATATGCAAAAGAGAAACATAAAATCAACATAACGATGGGCATGTGACAAGTGGAGAGATTTAAATATCTAGCAAGTGTAGTAGCAAACGACAATTCTCAAGCAGCAGAAATAGACTCACGATGCAACAAAGCTTGTTAAATCATCGCACAACTATCACCACTATTGTCCAAAAAGGAAATAGCTTTAGAGAAAAAGAGCCACTCTTCAGTTACGGCGCTATACGATCTGCATCCCAACGTTGAGCTACCAATGCCAGACCTGGACCATAGATACAAGAACAATAAGAAAAATAACCTCAACTGAGATGAAATGTGTTAGACGAATGAGAGGAAACAACCTGAGAAAAAAGATCAGAAATGAAGAACTGGGGAAAAATATGTGAATAATACCCACCATGAAATATATCAAGAAATAACAAATAAAATGGTTTCGTCAAGTGATAAAGCAGAAAGATCAAAACACAACGCAACGAACTTTTAATAAATGCTGTTAGAACATGAAGAACCAAGGGTCCACCACAAAAAAAAGTTGGACTGATGGAATTTTAGAAATACTAGGAAACATAACAGCAATATGAGTCTCAACAAAAGAGCAAAAGACTGCATATTATATCTCCTTTCAACTCTGAAAGGCAAATGAAGAAGGAAAGAAGAAGGATACATTTTCTGGAAAAGGTTTTTTAAATTTATTTTTTTAAAAATTGTTTTATGTCAGCCATGTTTATGTTACATCGAACGTTTATACTATAGTAGCGGAATCATGAAATATGCAAGTGGGCGAATAGTTGTGAATGCTATTAAAATCAATTAATCAGTGCCTTGTATAAGTTGTGAAGTAGAAAAGGTCATTGTATCAGATCAGAGATTATCTGATCTAGCGCTATCGAGTTAACATATATTTTTTCACTCTGATCACGAGATAGCGTTGAGTGCTAACAGATCTTCATGTGTGATCACACGAGAGTTTGCAGTACTAATAGATCTTTCCCTGTGTGATCACGATATAGTTTTGAGTGCTAATAGATCTTTCTGTGTGATCACGAGATAGCGTTGAGTGCTAACAGATCTTCATGTGTGATCACACGAGAGTTTGCAGTACTAATAGATCTTTCCCTGTGTGATCACGATATAGTTTTGAGTGCTAATAGATCTTTCTGTGTGATCACGAGATAGCGTTGAGTGCTAACAGATCTTCATGTGTGATCACACGAGAGTTTGCAGTACTAATAGATCTTTCCCTGTGTGATCACGATATAGTTTTGAGTGCTAATAGATCTTTCTGTGTGATCACGAGATAGCGTTGAGTGCTAACAGATCTTCATGTGTGATCACACGAGAGTTTGCAGTACTAATAGATCTTTCCCTGTGTGATCACGATATAGTTTTGAGTGCTAATAGATCTTTCTGTGTGATCACGAGATAGCGTTGAGTGCTAACAGATCTTCATGTGTGATCACACGAGAGTTTGCAGTACTAATAGATCTTTCCCTGTGTGATCACGATATAGTTTTGAGTGCTAATAGATCTTTCTGTGTGATCACGAGATAGCGTTGAGTGCTAACAGATCTTCATGTGTGATCACACGAGAGTTTGCAGTACTAATAGATCTTTCCCTGTGTGATCACGATATAGTTTTGAGTGCTAATAGATCTTTCTGTGTGATCACGAGATAGCGTTGAGTGCTAACAGATCTTCATGTGTGATCACACGAGAGTTTGCAGTACTAATAGATCTTTCCCTGTGTGATCATGAAATAGTTTTGAGTGCTAATATATATTTCTGTGTGATCACGAGATAGCGTTGAGTGCTAACAGACCTTCATGTGTGATCACACGAGAGTTTGCAGCACTAATAGATCTTTCCCTGTGTGATCACGATATAATTGTGAGTGCTAATAGATCTTTCTGTGTGATCACGAGATAGCGTTGAGTGCTAACAGATCTTCATGTGTGATCACACGAGAGTTTGGAGCACTAATATATCTTTCCCTGTGTGATCACGATATAATTTTGAGTGCTAATAGATCTTTCTGTGTGATCACGCGAGAGTTTGATGCACTAATAAATCGCTCTCTGGGATCAGAGAGAGAGTTAGGAATAGTAATATATCTTTATGTGGGATCAGATATAGTTTGGAGTACTAGCAGATCTTTCTCTATGATCAGAGAGAGAGAGAGAGAGAGAGAGAGAGCTTGAAGTGCTAATAGATGTTTACGTTTGAATAAAGAGAGTTTAGAGAACTAATGAACGTAACGCGGGACTGTAATGGTGTCTCCATTGATCAATATCTACAAGAATAGAAAGAAGTGGCGGAAAGAGTTAGTACAATCGGCCTCACTTTCTACCGAACTCAGCATTTCCGGAAATGGTTTTATCACGAAATAATTGGCCCTCCATAGTTTATCAACACATTTTCCTGTTATCCTTTGTGAATACGTACAGTTCACCTCGGGTCACGAACAACAACCGTATTGTGTATACACCCTCACCGAGGTGATTAAAAGAGAGACACGTCAATCAGACTGCGCTACTCAGTGTTGCAATAATTAATCGTGTCACACACGCACGTACGCACACACACACACACACACACAACAAACGCAATTCTCTGTTATATCTCGCAGAATAGATACACTCCTGTTACACATTTGGTTCTTATATATTCATTCATGATAGAATTACTGAGAAAAATGTCGATTTTGGCAGCGCGCGAGAAGCCTTATATTATTTACAAATGAAGGATCGCGTAAACGAATGCAGTCTTTAAGTGAAGGCAGCTCGGACTAAAAGGTGTATGGTGGAGTTCATTTTCCTTTGACCACAACACAGTTTGCAGGGAAGACATTTCATTATTACTCTTATTTTTATTTGTATTTCTCATTCTAGTTCTAGTTGTTAATTATTTATTTTTTAAATATATGTCTGCGTATGTGTTGTTTGTTTGTTCTTGCTGAAGGCCTATTGAGCCGAAACGTTGTTCTAATTTGTGTCGTCCACTTATTACGTAGAACTTTAACCTTATTGTTGTTTTCTTTTTTTCTCTCTATTTTTTTCTTTTCATTTCCCCTCGGACTAGAAAAGAATTAGTTCTTACAACTCCCAATTGTTGGAACTAAGAAATACGAAGCATCAATACCTCACAGTTTTACTACATGCAATGCTAATTTATTACTTTTACATTCTGCCTACTTGTTTGAGTACCTTGCTTATGTTAATAAATACCTGTAAAGATTGTTTTCTGAGTCATATGACCACGAGAGATGGAATGTTACAATTATATATAGGTATAAGATGCAGATATCAAGTGGAGATGATGGTTGTGTAAGTGTTGTGATGAACAAAATTTGGATGTTGAAGTCCTGTAGGAAAGAAGAAAATAAAAGCACTTTCACTGCCATTAAACCTTAATATATAAATATATATGTAAAAAGACACGCCCCCCCTCCCCCAAGAAAAAAAAACCGTGTTCACCCCCTGCTGACGAAACCAGGAATAGATTAGTGACATGATATTTATATTTGTTTAAGTCAAAATGTTACTGTAACTGTAACTGCAGACAGTGAAAAAGAATTTAAGGAGTTTTTTTTTTGTTTAAAGTTTAATGTGAATTATTACAGCTGTTGAAAACTGAGTGTGTTTGTTTTTTAGGGGGTGTGTGGGGTGGAGTTTATGACTTCTCTACAGCTAATGAATGACCTGGGGATTTAATTTCGTAGAGGAAGGAATCGTTACACGCTACGGTGTAGCACTATTTGAGATTAAGGAAGATATTACTTTTCTAACTGAATAAGTATAGTACTTCACTTATTTGTTTCCGTTATTATTTGAACTTCTACTCCCACTATATCGGTTCTTGTTTTTCTACTGTCAAACTACGTCCTACCAATTCACATTTTACCACACACACAAAAAAAAAAAAAAAAAAAAAAAGACTTTATTTTCCTGACTAATTGAAGTTCCCATGTAATGAGAAGAGAACAACTGGAATATATTGTAACAACTGGAAAAATTGAGGGACGAAGAGATATATGGAAGCAAAGAGAAAAAATAACAGACAGCTTACGAGAATGGCTTGGCAGACGGTCAACAACAGAAATGATAAAGAACTGTCGAGATCGAAAGTTGTGGGGAGACATGATCACCTACGCTAGTAGGCCCGGTACTTGGTGATGATGATGAATTGAAGTTCATGCACTTCATTTCCAGGAATTGCTGTCTTTAAACAAGAAAACGCAACAAAGTGAATAATTGTAAATACAAGAAGAAGCAAACCTCATTAAAGTTTGGGTCACATTTATTTCAAAAGTTGAAAGCTGGTAAAATTGGTAGCAAATCTACAGTGAACATCATGGCGAAACTGAAGCTACGGGGAAACAAACAGAGACCGCAGACAGATGAGATTAACTTTAGGATCAAGGATACAACTTGTCCAAATGTTCAAGCGGTAACTTGACACATAAACCTGTTTGGGGACTGAATTGAACTAAATGAGATGACGTCACACGACGGAAGTATAATTGATTCCGTTAGGTCTTGATACGTGGCTGGGGACTCTTACAAAGCGCCTGATGAAGATTTGTTTGCAAGTGAATCGGACTAAGCATGAGCCCGCGTTCCATCTTTAGTGTAATGTAAATGTTATTTCAGTCGTCCTATTAACTTCTTCCTTTTCTGTTTTTTTTTCGCCCAAGAAATACCAGGACTAACTTCAAATTAAAATAAAAATCGAGCAAGTAGAGAAGGAGAAAAACATGTTTCTTCCTATTGATGGTTCGTAAATCGATACCTCATAGAAATCGAGGCACAGACAATTTATGATGACCGTACACAAAAGTCTCAAGAACTTAATTAAGCCGAAAAGAAACTAGGAAGCGTATACACATAACATACTCCGAAGAAGGAGATAATAACTCACCTCCTGCTGTGTACAAACTTTATTATAGAGACACTAGCACCACACACAACTGTACAAACGTTATTATAGAGACACTAGCACCACACACAACTGTACAAACGTTATTATAGAGACACTAGCACCACACACAACTGTACAAACTTTATTATAGAGACACTAGCACCACACACAACTGTACAAACGCGTAATAACAATAATAATAATAATAATAATAAGCAAGTCATTCATTCATTTATTGTCCTCTCGGGCCGTAGACGGCACTTAAGGCGGAAGTCATAGTTCTCCACGATTGACCATTTGCTGCTAGTTCTTTATAGATCTTGGTTGTTTCTTAGTCCCATACTTGAGTCTTCCATTGTAGTTGTTTTAAGTAGCCATTCTGTTAGTCTACTTTGTTTTCTTGTATCAGATGGCTTCCACGTGAATGCCTGACGGGGAAGTCTTTCTTCTTTTATTCTCAACACGACCAATATACTTCCAACGCAGTCTTGTAAAGCTTGACACGAATTCTTGTTTAGATTCCTCTCTTCTCAGTTCGTCTGAAATGTTTTCTTTCCAGATTATGTTTGAAACTTGACATTGACTTTAGAGCGCAATCTATCTATCTATCTATCTTTCGTTCGCCTGAAGTATTGTCTATATCTGCAATGTCGTTTCCTGTATAAATTTTACTGTCTTTTGTAATTCTTGCAGTGGCCCATATAGTTTTGTCTGTAGTGTTGTATCTATGGGCCAATGGATTTTCCTCAGTCTACTATATTCAGTGCAGTCTTGAAGTATGTGTTCAGCAGTCTGGGGTGCCTGTCCACATGTACAAGTAGTTGATGTGCCGATCTTGAATTTTGTATACATGTGACTATGGAGTCGATTGTGTCCTGTTCTTAGGCGTATAATGATAACTTGTTCATATCTATTCATATTATGAAAGGCATCCTGATTTGGGGCTTGTGGTCCTCTGATTGATTTGATTATCTGTTTCTTATGATGGTATGTAACTGGTGTATCTAGTTGTGTGCCTGTTGAACCTTCCTTTGCCAACTGATCTGCTTTCTCATTTCCTGGTATTCCACAGTGAGACGGGATCCACTGCAGGGCAACCCTGTGGTGCTTGCAGAGTTCAGTCAATAAGGTCTGCAGATGTGGTAATTTTCTGGATTGTAGTGCCTGGAGTACTGATCTTGCATCTGTCAAAAACACTACATGCTGTGGGCTAAGATTACTGTTCAGCAGTTTTTCTATTGCCAACTTTATTGCTTGTATTTCTGCATCATAATTGTGACAATATTTCCCTGTTTCTATTTTATTCATATCCCTAGTGTTATTTGGGTACTCTATATATGCACCTGCTCCCCCATTCTTTACTGCATTCTGTGCTGATCCATCTGTGTACACACGGATCCATAGGTCTTGTGGGTATTCTTCATCCAGGAAACTGAGAGTTATTGTTTTTCGCTGTAGACTATTTTGTTCCTCTTTGTCAACTATTCCTTTCACTTCTGTCCGTATTTGGACTGATAATCCTGATTCCTCTGTCCAGGGAGTCTGTTCTGGTATGGGCAGAAGGGGTTTAACAACTCTTGGCATGTCTGGTGTTTGTCTACTAATACGCTTGGCTTGGTGGATAAAGCTGCTTCTCTTAAGTCGTCCCATTGCAAGATTTTGGAATCTGTCCTTCATTGGATGTCTCGGCATGCATACAAATTTTTCTGCCTGTATCAGCACCTTTGTGTCTCTCCGTTCTCTCAGTGCTGGTATCCTCCACAATTTCTCCATCTCCAATATTGGTGTTGATTTCATTGCTCCTGTGATGACCCTAAGTGCCTGGTTTTGTACTTTATCCAGTTCTTGCAATGTGGTGTTTGATGCTGAGCACCATGCGGATGATCCATATTCTAAATGTGGGCGTATACTCTGTTGGTAAACTTTACTGAGTATTTTCCCACTCGCACCCCATGTGGTTCCACACAACTTTGAATAGCCAATTTCCTCCTTGCTTTTTGGGTTGCCTTATTTATCTGCTGTTTCCAAGATAGTTTGTTATCAAATGTAACTCCGAGATATGTAGCTTGTATGTCTTCTTTCACAGGCTCATTGTTTATGTAGATGGCTCCTGCTTTTTGTTTTGGGGAGAGTGTGAAAAGTGTAGTACTGCATTTGTCTGTATTGATGCTGATACACCATCTATTTGTCCATGAATTCAGTGCATTCATAGCTCTTTGTAGCAATTTGGAGGCCACTGTTGCATACTCCTCTGTGCACGACATTACCAAGTCATCTGCATACATTGCCACTTTGATGCCATGTGGTAGTTCAGTAACTAGGTCATTGATGTAGATCAGAAAAAGTGTTGGAGATAGTACCCCTCCTTGTGGAACGCCCTGGCGCAATAAGACCTTCTTACTCTTAAGACCATCCAGTTGCACTCTGGCTCTCCTGTTATGCAGGTATGCTTTGACCCATTTGTACATCCTGCCATTTACTCCATAATTTCTCAGTTTCTTCAAAAGCCCTTCCTTCCATACCTTATCAAATGCTTTCTTTAGGTCTATCCATGCTGCTAGTACCAGTTTCTTTTCTTGAAACGCATCTTCAATTTCCTGGGAAAGATAGGTTGCTTGATCTTCGGTAGAGTAACACTGTCTAAAGCCTGCTTGTTGTGGGACAAGGAGATTTTCACTTTCTAGGTACCACTGCAGTCTGAGATTGATTATACGTTCCATTGTTTTACACAAACAGCTTGTAAGGCTGATTGGTCTATAGCTGGATGTCATTGAACCATCTTTTCCTGGCTTTAGTAATGGTATCATAATTGCTTCTCTCCATGCCTGTGGCACTCTACCTGTGATCCAGCAAATGTTGTAGATCTGCAGTAGTTTTGCTTTAGCTGCAGTTCCCAAGTTCTTAATCATTTCATTGGACACTCCATCATTGCCTGGTGACTTTTTCATTTTTAATTTGGATATTGCCAGCTCTAGCTCTCTTTGTGTAATGGGTGTTTCCATTACTTCATGTGTGGTCTCTTCTTGTCTTGCATTTTGTTGTTTTAAACGGGTCTCTTGTCGTTTTTCTAGGCTAATTTCAATTAGAGCGCAATGACTTCACTGCAGACGTGGCACCCCGTTTATCCGCTCAGCCCCCGTTCCAGCAACCAACAAAGTGCCCATCACGATCGTTCATAATGTTAAATTAAACATGTTGTGTTCTGTTGCTTGAGATTGTCTATCTATATCAAACTAAATGAGCCAATGTATGTACTTAAGCCATACCAGGCCACAAATAAGATATCTAGTTCAAGAAATAAAGAGCACTATAAGTTTTGCTGTTGGGAGAACAACGACCCTGCAGTATATAGTAGCCCCACTGCGGCATCGCTGCAAAAGAACAGGAAGATGGACAAGCAATGTCAGAAGGAAACCTTCAACAACCTACCCAATAGCTTCGGGGAAGCAAGCTTAAACAACTCTTAAAGAAAGCCAAGTAAATGGAATAACGAGGGAAAAAAAATGTAAAGAGCCCCGTCACGCCAAGTGGCGTATAGGGAATATGGTGTTAGTTATCATAAACTTTACAGACCTTCGGCACATGATTTTTGAAGTAATGTGGTCGATATTACGAGAGTGCCGCTTTACTTTCCCAGAAACAAACCTGGTACCAATTAAAGGCTGAGTGAACCCGGAAGCCGCCGATTGGGACCGCACCCTATCTCTTTTCCTTTGTAGTCCAGTTCACTAACCACTGAGCTATCGCGGCTCCCTGGAATAACTAGGAGTGAAATGAAAATATGAGTCACAACTAGACAGCATGTACATTTAAAAAAAAAAAAAAAAAATTAAAAAAAAAAGATCTTCGGTATTGGAATGGAAATGTGGCGTCAGAGACTGCGGTGCTCTCAGACAGGCTCTCGAGCACGTATTCCAAAATGACACTGCCCTAGACAGTTAAAACTTTTAGCATACAACGGCAGATCTGCACTAATAACTCTGGAGAACCAAAGCAGATCTCCGGTGTAGACTTCAGTTCATGGTTCTTGCCGGTATAGTAAATATTCATCGCGTGCGCATGCGTATTATTAAAACGACCATTATCTTCACTAATATATGATATGTATAAACTTCGATACTTATTATAAAGTCATAAATGGCTATCTAATCTCTCAGTGGTTTATTTCTTTTTTTTTTTAATAACATGCTAAATAGTATCGTGTTTCGGACACATTTATTATAGGTGATCATTGACGCAATGGTTGTACAGTAGTGTCAGTGGATAATGTTATTTAGGATACTTGATACTCTGGATACATGAAATATAGTCTTTATACACACGCTATGATTATTTTCTAACTTCTGAGGTCTTGGAATTAAAGCTTCATCAATTGTTATCTGATTATTTTTTTCAATATTGATAATGATATGCCGCCAAAGTTTTTAGACACGCAATTCTCTTTTCTCAGTGAAACGTGCCTGGTATTACGAACACGTCTAATGTAATATGTGAAGATTCCTTCTAGAAGGGAAATAGGTGTATGATCTAACACAAAGTAACAGTAACAGGAAGGAAAGAAAGAACCTCATATCGTTTTGATTGTGACGCATGTGGTCTAAGTGTCCATTTGTGTTTTAAATTGGCACATATTTGGGTTCATGTGGTGAACACTACGCTAGTGTTTTCATTCCTTCCTTGAAAACAGTCTTCTGTGCACAACTGAGATCATGAAATTAGAAGGCGTTGATTGGGATTGAAACTGAAGATCTCAACCGCTAAGGGCGTGAGAAGTCGTTAGGTACGTCGGCCTCTGGGCAAGAAGGGCTTGGCGTGAAAACCTTTTTTATTTTTAATCTGCAAAAATTAATCCGTGATTTTTTCGTGACCCCAACTCCAGACCTCTGCGTAGTGGGATCTGATTTCTATCCTCTCGGATAACGAGATCTAACGATTTCCATATAACGGTGGAAAAAAGGAGGCACCGTGTGCATTCGCGCATGTTAAAGATCCCTTTGGTAGTTAAAATTTGCAAAAAAGGCTATAATTTTGGTCGTTGCCTCGGGCAAAAGTGTCAGCAAAGCCTACTCACACTGAGGTATTCCACGCCGTCCTATGGAGTTCGTGCACATGGACCTAGATTCTCTTTGGAGTTTTCTAGATATGAAGAAATTAAGAACATCTATAGATTCGTGTTGTGTGCGGTGATGATAATCCGAATATCATCGTCATCAAGTACCGGACCTGCTGGCGTAGGTGATCATGTCTCTCCACAACTTTCGGTCATGACAGATATTTATCATTTCTGTTGTTGACCTTCTGCCAAGTCATTCTCTTAAGCTGTGTGGTATCTTTTCTCTTTGCTTTCCTCTATCTCTTCGTCCCTCAATTTTTCCAGTTGTTACAATATATTCCAGCTGTTCTTTTCCTATTTACATAGCCAAAAAATTATGATTGTTTCTTCTTAATTTTGAAAATTAGCCCTCTTTTTGCTTTGGCCTCTTTCAAAACGGTTTCATTACTCTTCTTAGCTGTCTATGGTATTCTGAACATTCTTCTGTAAAACCACATTTCTACAGACTCCAGTGATTATCTTGTCTGTTGTCCTATTGTCTGTGATTCACATCCAAATGTTAAGACTGGCTCTACATAACATGTAAGAACTCTTTTTCTTGTTTCTATAAACTTATACATCATGTAAAGATGACAATTTTTTAAATAATAAGTATGTGGCCAATTTGATTCTCCGTTCTATGATCTGATGACACCCATGTATCTGTATGTATTCTTTTATATTGGAATATTGTTCCTCCTAGACTAATTTGATTAAGAGCACAGAAGTTCACAAATATCTCTCCATTCCCATCCATTTCTCCAAGTCCATGTTATCCAATGACCTCTTCACAGCCTTGTTTGTCTGATTCTACTTTTGCGTTTAGATCTCCCATCTTCTTCTTTGTCTTTCCTTCATCATGTGTCTTTCAAATTCCAGATTATAATATATTTGTCTCTTCTTCCATCCATCTGACATTGAAACTGTTTATAGAAATCATCTGTAACTAAATCTTCCAATATCATTGGTTGGTGCGTGGCATTGTATAATATGTGTTTTATTTTGTCTTTATTATTATTATTTATTTTTTTTTTGAATGTTGCACTTACGAAGCTTGATCCTACTGTTTCCCCATTCAATCAGTGCTTTATGTGCATTCCTTGATAACATTATAGCGACCCCTTCACTACATTGTGCTCCAGATTCCTGGTGTCCCGATCATAAAATCAACTCTCATGATTTAGTTTTATCCTTCCTGCTCCTAACCATCTTGTTTCGCACATTCCAAGAATATCTATTTTGTATTTTCTCATTTCTGCTGCTACGTGTGCTGTTTTTCCCTGCTCATTCACGGTACGTACATTCCAGGTTCTAAAGGATTTCCGGATAGACAAAAGGTGAGTCGGCGACCTGGACTGTTTGCGACATTCTCCTGATTGCGTAATAAATCTCTTAGGCAGATATCCTTTATCTTTTCTGGATGACGGATTTACTATTTTTTTTTCTTTTCTTTGACTTGTCCATGCTTGTGATGATTTTGCGGCATTATAAAAGTGCAGGATAGGCAGTTCCATGTCCAACCCTCCTTAGTCGCCTCTTACGAACATGTCTGGTGGGGAACAGCGCTACGATTCTTTACTCCCGTTTCTGGCCACGGCTGCGCAAATACGCTTTTTTGCCCTATCTCCGGGTTCAAGTAGGCACCATATTGTGTTCTGTTCACTGGGACAGCAGGTTCCACCTAAATGGATCGCTAGTCACTGGACACTTTAGGATCTAATTGTAAAACAATTTTCCTTGAACGTCTTGCGGGATAGAAGGAACCCTTTATTGTTAGTATGTATCTGTTCTGTCTACTTCGACACAGTGCAGCATATTAATGTGGGTTAGTGGACTTTTCTGTCTACCTTGATGCAGTGTGCAATATATGTGATCATGTATAGTTCTGTGGACTTATCTGTCAACGTTGACATATTGCAGCATATTAGTGTAGACTATGTATGTACAATATACTCGCCTCATATAGTGTTATGTGGACTTGTATGTCTACCTTGATGCAGTGTGCAATATATTGGTCTCATTTAGTGTTCTGTGGACTTTTCTGTCTACTTTGATGAAGTGTACAGTATATTGGTCTAATATAGTGTTCTGTGGACTTTTATGTCTACTTTGATGAAGTGTACAGTATATTGGTCTAATATAGTGTTCTGTGGACTTTTCTGTCTACTTTGATGAAGTGTACAGTATATTGGTCTAATATAGTGTTATGTCGACTTTTATGTCTACTTTGATGAAGTGTACAGTATATTGGTCTAATATAGTGTTCACAGTTGACTTGTATGTCTACTTTGATGAAGTGTACAGTATGTTGGTCTAATATAGTGTTCTGTGGACTTTTCTGTCTACTTTGATGAAGTGTGCAGTATATTGATCTAATACAGTGTTCCGATGACTTGTATGTCTACTTCGACACAGTCTGATATGAGTTATGTGTATTTTGTGTCCTTTCGTTATTTGTTTCCCCATGTGATACAGAAGAGATAAATTGTTGGTTTCCAAAATTGGTAGAACTAGCTGACCTAACCTGGGGTATGTCAGTATGTGGTGTTGTTACATGATGAGCCCGTCAGTCTGGCGCTACAAAGGCGTCAGACCGTCCCGTTAGAGATTTGTTGCTCAGTACATTAGTACACCTACGACCTCGCAATGCTTTTTAATACATGACGGGAGTGTGCTCATAATTAGTTCGGACAATAGGGCAGTTTAATCAGCGTTAATTCGCTAATAGCTAGTCATATATACTCACGGCGGTAAATGTTCATTGACATAGAGACGTTGTGAATGTATGTGCATCATTAGCCGTGTTGTTTTGTGAAGCCGTGGAATTAACATATTTGAAAAGCAGGCACGAATGATCAAACAAACATTCGATTGACAGTTTGCCTGTGTGTTAGGTCATATCACAAGTCAAACTGACCGCGTAATAGCAAACTATTTTGTTAGCAAAATACCGGTGAATATATATATCTATAAATCTAAATTGGTGTATTATGCAATCTGTCTATATTTCTTGCAGCTGCTGTGTACATTATTATTATTTTATAATTTGGAATTTGCCATGATTAACAAATCCAAGCAGTCGCAACATTCAGGAAGTGGCGCTAAATATGAGGGCTATTTATAGCACTCATTTCCGTGGGGACCCGGTTTGTCGGGATTGGACATTTACATGGAATGCGACTGACACCACTGAGTGTTGTAAAGAAACGTTTACATTAAATACGATATTAGATTACACTGAATCAAGGTATTTAACTGGATAAAGGTGGCGCAATAACATCTTTGTGTACATATTATACTCGTATTTCAGGATGAAAAAGTGAAATGTTTGGACGTCTTTGATGGGTGAGCCATAAACACGTTGTTTAACAGCTGATTTCACGGCTCACTCACGAGCATTAAAAAAAAGTTACATATAAAAATAAATAAACGCTTTGAGTTAACGCTTAATACTGACTTGGCTGCTCCAAGCCATGGCTTTCAGCACGATTGATTCCCTGATCTGAAGGTACAGATGGTGACCATATGTTCATATATAGTACACACTGGTGTAGGAATCTCCAGCGGGTTATTAAGTTGCGTGCAATCAAATGAGCACTAACGTCGTGCCAACACTACCAAAAAAATGGTAACAGTAAGACGGAGAGAATGTATTCCATCGAATCACTCGTGAACACAATGGAAACAGTAACTATATAGTGATGAATAGTCAGGAGAAGGTAAGAGAACAATGATGTAGATATAAGATGGTAAAACTACTTATCTATTTTATTATATATATATATATATATATATATATATATATATATATATATTGTTTTACTCATTTCAGAAATATAACCTGATTGCATTTGCATGTGATACATTCATATCCAACCCACCTTAGTACTGGAGATTCGAGAACACTGGAAGCATTCCACCATCGTACCAGTATGGAGAGGATTGGTCACCTGATAACATCGCTCACTTTAAAATCATAACAGGAGTGAAATAAGAACGTACACTGACCCTCTTATTGATTATAACTTACATGCTCGATATATGTAATTTAGCAAACGCGTCCGCAATAGAGGAGTTAAATTAGCTCCTCAGCGTTGATTATCGGGAGAACATTGAAATAGACTTACTAACCCACCAAACGCTTTGAAAATCAACACAAACTAAACAGGAATAATGAACATCGTAAACGAAAGAGACACATAGTGACAAATGACTAAACCAGCAGTTTGTCAGGCAGAATTTCTGGAAGTTAAGAATAGTACGTTCTCAGAATGGCATGTTGTCTATATCAGTCTGCTCTCTTTGATAGCTCTGCAAAGAGAGGGTTGAAAGGACTTTATGCCTAACGATCAAATTAACCTTTCCCGAGCCTTCGTTGCTATTATTGACATGCATTTTCCAGAGATCAGTGACATTCGTCTGTGGTGTCGTTTCCGTATAGGTGCGTCGAAAACCTTATTTTTTGATAGATCTGAAAACTTGTACCTGTGATTTGTCCTGTCGGGCTCTCACCTTAGATCAAAAACCATTTTAACTTGACACGCCATTCACTTAAAGTGGACGTTGAAGTTTGGCATATACATGGTATTGGCGTCTTGACAGACGGTTGGTAGCAAGCAATCATGTTAAGTCAGTAGTTTGGTAAAAATATTAGTGCCTCATACTGGGTGCTGCTTTACTGAACATCTTCTCTCGTGGCCGAATTTGCCAATATTTAGACAACCAGATCCATCCGCAGAACGAGCAAGGTGTATTTGCACCTTTTGTCTTCTGAATTTGATATCAGCACTGTCTCGAAAGGGTGTCCGGTTAGCGCAATCGATAGGCGGTTGGCTTACCACGGCAACAGCCGGGGTTCGTACCCTGGCGAGGACACCTGGGTTTTACTAATTCCCTAAAAATTAGTAGGAGCCGCGATAGCACAGTGGTTAGTGAACTGGACTACTACGGACAAGGGGTAGGGTTCGATCCCAACCGACGGCTCCGGGTTCACCCAGCCTTAAATGGGTACCGGATTTTTTCTGGGAAAGTAAAAGCAGCACGGGCGTAATACCGACCACATTACCCCAAAAATCATGTGCTGAAGGTCTGTAAAATATAGGGTCACTAACACCATATTTCCCTATACGCCACTTGGCGTGACGGGGGGTACTTTACTTTTTACTGTCTCGAAAGGTGCTGTGCCATTTTGTATTTGTGTTCTCCATGTGCTATGATCTGCAGCCTCATTTTCCCAGTTTCTTTCACCGATAAAAAATTCCCTCAAGGAAGCCCTGCAAACATCGTTATATCTCAGCACTGGTCTGCCTTTTGGTCTCTTTCCGTCCTTAAGTTCGCCATACAATATTTGTTTGGAATACGATTGTTTGCCATTCTTCTTACATGGTCCAGCCACCTTAATCGGTTCTTGACACTGAAAAGGTGTTGGTAGCACACAGGTTGTTAAGGGAACACAATTCTAGAAGTCCCTGACCATTTTAGTTCATTTTACCAATACCATGAGAATGTATGAACTTATTATGCACAGCAAAACTTAATCCATGTAGGCGAGGCGGCTCAAGTTTTAGCCCCTGCCAGAAAAAGGTATAATTTTTTTTCCCCTTACTGAACTACAATCTGCAAGCTTTGTTTCCTGAAGGACTGCAACATCAATATATATATGTATATATATATATATATATATATATATATATATATATATATATATATATATATATATATATATATATATACCGTAGGGAGGTCAAAAAGTAATGCACACCAATTTTTTTCTCGGAAACTATTCGGGCAAAATGTGTGAAATTTTCACAGATTGTAGCTGAACATCCCCTTTACACTACCTATTTTTCAACATAATCTCCGTCCAAGCGTATTGTCTTACGCCAACGCGAAACTAGGTCATGAATGCCTCGTTTGTACCAAGTTTTGTCCTGCTCGCGTAGCCATTTTTTAACTGCACGGATCACATCCTCATCATTGCCAAAGTGTGTCCCACGCAGGAATTTTTTGAGTGGTCCAAACAGATGGAAATCTGAGGGAGCCAGATCAGGGCTGTAAGGAGGATGGGGCAGTACAGTCCAACCAAATTTGTTGATTGCTTCCCGTGTTACCAGACTTGTGTTAGGGGGTGCATTGTCATGTTGAAGCAACAAATCTGCAGATGGCTTATTAAGCCGAACTCTGTGGAACCGATTTGTGAGTTTTGTCAGTGTATTGATGTAAGCTGTCGAGTTGATTGTCTCACCTCTTGTCATTACATCAACAAGAATCACACCATCAATGTCCCAGAAGACAGTGATCATCACCTTTCCGGCTGATGGAGATGTTTTGAATTTTTTCTTTTTGGTGACTGCGGATGATGCCATTCCATTGACTGCATTTTTGTTTCAGGCTCATAATAATGTGCCCACGTTTCGTCACCGGTAACAATTTTTGACAAAAACATTTCTCCTTCAACACCGAAACGCTCCAACAATTCAGAACAGAATGTTTTCCTTTGAACTCTGTGATCATTTGTTAGGCACCGAGGAACCCATCGAGCGCAAATCTTTGAATATCCGAGAGTTTTAAAAATTGCGATTGCACTTCCCTTGCTGACTGTAAGCTGCAATGCCAATTGCTGACTAGTGATACGCCTATCCTTACGAATAATGGCATCAGCCCGGTTTAACATGTATGTGCTGGTAGCCGAGGCAACACGTCCAGAACGCGGTAAATCATGCAGCTCCACTCGTACACTTTCTGCAGCTTTAATTCTCTGAACCCAGCGACTAACTGTGCTCCTATCGACTGCAGAACATTTGTACACTGCACACAGTCGTTTATGAATGTTTGCCACAGTTTCTTTTTCCGCAACCAGAAATTCTATGACAATTCGCTGTTTGTAACGGACATTGTTGACAAGCTCCACTTTAACGGTTCATAGATTGCGTAATATTTATCCGAATGCTGTGCAATTTGGTGCACATAATTGGAACATGTCATATTCCAAGTGTGCAAAATTTCATATTCCTATCTTTATTATTAGCCGAGAAAAAAATTGGTGTGAATTACTTTTTGACCTCCCTTCAGTATATATATATATATGGGTTTCATATCCTAAGAGATGCGAAGTCTATTCTTGGTATCGTAGTAGAATACATTTAAATAAATTGTGTGTCTTTGCATTAATGCACACATCCATAAATAATAAATGTGTGTGTGTGTGTGTGTGTGTGTGTGTGCGTGCGTGCGTGCGTGCGTGCGTGCGTGCGTGCGTGCGTGCGTGCGTGCGTGCGTGCAATATGAAAAAGAGAGACAGAGAGAGAGAGATAAGGAGAGAAAGGATGAGAAATATACCGTGTATAATTGCTTTGTCTATTTTAAAAAAAAATTAAAAAGTATAGAGCCCCCCCCCCCCCCCATCACGCCAATTGGCGTATAGGGAATATGGTGTTAGTGATCTTACATTTTACAGACCTCCAACACATGATTTTTGGGGTAATGTGGTCGGTATTACGGCCGTGCCGCTTTACTTTCCCATAAAAAATCCGGTAGCCATGTAAGGTTGGATGAACCCGGAAGCCGTCGGTTGGGATCGAACCCTACCTCTTGTCATTTGTAGTCCAGTTCACTAACCACCTAGCTATCGCGGCTCCCTTTGTCTGTTTTACCGTGCATTAACCCAAGATCATGTCCTTGGTCCTTGTTACAAATATTAGTTGCTTTTAGCTCATTGTTAAAAGACCCCTAAATCAGTGATCAATTCTGTTAGCTTGTCTCAGGGTTGAAGCAGACAATAGAAACAATATTGGCTTGTGCGAAATTCAGTATTTCTGTATCCCACTGGTAACTTTCATGAGGTCTTTGTGCAGTTGGTTATTGTCTATAATATCAGCTTCGAACAGGTAATGTTTACCGTCCAGGTGTGAGCACATATATCATCTTTTGTGTTGATGAACATATAGTGACAGTGTTTCCATTGCCAGAACTGTTTTCTTTGGTAACAATACGTTGTCATCTAGTGTGTTTACCACATTTTTGTCCATGGTTATGTTAAAACATTTTGTTAAACGATCAATATCAGTGATGAGTTACAAGCACCAACCAATTATTTATATTCATAACAATCAATCGCATTTGATATTTAGATTACATCTCCTTATAATTTATGTTCCGGGTCTCGTTGTTATCTTCTAACTTGTCTACATATCTTCATCTAAAGATATATTATTTTATATGTGATCTACTAAAGCTATTTAATTCCAATGACATACGAGTTGTTGGTTTGTCTTCTCCTCTGAGTCATGATATTGAGGTGGCAATTATTTGTTTTCTTTCTCAGTGGTTAGTGAACTGGACTACAAAGGACAACAGGTAGGGTTCGATCCCAACCGGCGGCTTCCGGGTTCACCCAGCCTTAAAATGGGTACCTGATTTTTTTTTTCGGGAAAGTAAAGGAGCACGGGCGTAATACCGACCACATTACCTCAAAAATCATGTGCGGAAGGTGTGTAAAATATAGGGTCACTAACACCATATTTCCCTAAACGCCACTTGGCGTGAGGGCGGTGGGGGGGGGGGTACTTTACCTTTCAGTGACGGCTTCTTTCATTACATAAATCCCTTTCCTGAAAATATTCTTCTTTTCATTTCGAGAACTTTTAGAGACTTATAGTAGAAGTAGACACGGTCAGCATGCTACCAGTCCTGGCATTGCGACCTGTGGTATTGGAGTTAAAAAGTTTCTTGTTCACGGCCGACAACGCAAATTATGTTATATGTTATAAGCAAGATATGTTGCCAGTGTCACCTGATCAAAGAACATATCCGTTAAGATGCAGACTGGAATCTGTATCCCTATGTCACATGGCAATATTATTACCCCAGTGTTTCAGAAACTTCTTGGTGTTGCGATCCCACTTACGAATAGCCCAGCAATCTGCAGGCATCCTTTATTACAGCCAAGTATCCTGCCATCCATATTTGTTATAGCTAATTTAAATTGTGGAAAATTACATAACATAAATTTAAAATTCTCATTTAAAACTTTTGTGTTAAAAAGTTATGGGAAAAAAAACATATTATAATTGAAAATTGTTCTTCAGCCTTCAGAAGGCGACCACTTCACAACCTACGCCATAGATTTTTCAAACCAGGTAGTGCCTGGGAATTCCACGCAACTACTTTACCATTTTTTGTCTCTATTCGCCCACTATGACTGTGTCGATTATTGATTGATCAATCTAAAAGAAAACCAAAAATGACAGATTAAAAATACTATGAAGACCTAACTAAAGTTATGAAGCAAGTGAAATCTTCAGACATCTTGATTGTAATGAGTGACATGAACGCTAAAGTAGGAAAATGTAGATATAAGACCATTATAGGAAATCATGTTTTAAGAAAAAGAAATGACAGGAGAAAGATTAATACAATTATGTGAAGAAAACAAGATGATAATATGTAACACCTACTTTGAGCAAGAGAAAAGGAAACTATACACATGCAAAAGCCCTGGAGATAAGAAGATGAATCAAATATACTACATAATGATAAACGAAAGGTTCCGTAACAGCGTAAAGAAAGCCAAAACCTACACAGGAGCAGATATTAATTCAGATCACAATCCTGTAATGATTAAAATGAAAATCAAACTAAAGAGAAACAAGCAAAAGTCTAATCCATCAACAAATCCACAAGATATAACAGATTTAAGTCAAACATATATTAAAGATACATATAGAATACCAGTAAAGAACACACACCAGAAGCTGCTAGAAGAAGGAATTGAACAATACAGAAGAGAAAATCCTGATGAAAAAGTAACAACCAAATGGCAATGCATGAAGAAAAGCATACAAGAAACCTGCGACATCTTACCCAAAAGAGAAAAGAACAAATAACAAAAACGGATAACTAACACCATCTTAGAAAAAATGGAAGAAAGGAGACAAGCGAAGAACACTGCCCAATACAATAAAATAGATAATGAAATACGCAAAATGTGAAAAAAAGGCAAAGGAAGACTGGCTCAGCCAAAAATGTATAGAAATAGAAACTATGGAAAGCAAACAAGAATTAAGAGGAATGCACACAGAAATAAAGAGAATGAATAATAAAAATAAAATAGCCACAGATGTGGATGCATTGCAGACAAAAAAGGAAAAATGCTAACATACAATAAATATATTATAGATAGATGGCAGGAATAAATAACGGAACTATTTCACGATCAAAGGGACACGAAACCAGTTATAAAATGTACATCAGGCTATAAAATCGTAAAATCTGAGGTGGAAAAAGCTATAAAAACAATGAAAAAGGGAAAAGCAACAGGATCTGACAGCATACAGATAGAGATGATACAGGCACTAGAAAATTTTGACATTGAAGTGATTACAGACATATGCAACGACATATATCATACAGGATACATACCAAATGAACTAAAAACATCAACTTACATTGCTTTGCCTAAAAAGAATGGTGCAGTTGAATGCAGTGACTTTAGAACAATAAGCCTAATGAGCCATGTTACAAAATTCTTGCTAAATGTTATACAAGGAAGGATTCAGAATAAAATCAAGACTGAATTAGATGAGCAGCAATTTGGATTTAGGAAAAATAGCGGGACAAAAGAAGCCATATTCTGCTTGATAACATTAATCGAAAAGTACACAAAAGGAAACAAACCAATATATGCCTGCTTCATAGACTACACCAAAGCTTTTGATAGAGTACACCACAAACAACTTATAGAATGCCTAAAAGAGATACATCTAGATGACATGAACATACGACTAATATGTAATACGGGAGGTCAAAAAGTAATGCACACCAATTTTTTTCTCGGAAACTATTCGGGCAAAATGTGTGAAATTTTCACAGATTGTAGCTGAACATCCCCTTTACACTACCTATTTTTCAACATAATCTCCGTCCAAGCGTATTGCCTTACGCCAACGCGAAACTAGGTCATGAATGCCTCGTTTGTACCAAGTTTTGTCCTGCTCGCGTAGCCATTTTTTAACTGCGCGGATCACATCCTCATCATTGTCAAAGTGTGTCCCACGCAGGAATTTTTTGAGTGGTCCAAACAGATGGAAATCTGAGGGAGCCAGATCAGGGCTGTAAGGAGGATGGGGCAGTACAGTCCAACCAAATGTGTTGATTGCTTCCCGTGTTACCAGACTCGTGTGAGTCTGCATGCATTGTCATGTTGAAGCAACAAATCTGCAGATGGCTTATTAGGCCGAACTCTGTGAAACCGATTTTTGAGTTTTGTCAGTGTATTGATGTAAGCTGTCGAGTTGATTGTCTCACCTCTTGTCATTACATCAACAAGAATCACACCATCAATGTCCCAGAAGACAGTGATCATCACCTTTCCGGCTGATGGAGATGTTTTGAATTTTTTTTCTTTTTGGTGACTGCGGATGATGCCATTCCATTGACTGCATTTTTGTTTCAGGCTCATAATGATGTGCCCACGTTTCGTCACCGGTAACAATTTTTGACAAAAACATTTCTCCTTCAACACCGAAACGCTCCAACAATTCAGAACAGAATGGTTTCCTTTGAACTCTGTGATCATTTGTTAGGCACCGAGGAACCCATCGAGCGCAAATCTTTGAATATCCGAGAGTTTTAAAAATTGCGATTGCACTTCCCTTGCTGACTGTAAGCTGCAATGCCAATTGCTGACTAGTGATACGCCTATCCTTACGAATAATGGCATCAGCCCGGTTTAACATGTCTGTGCTGGTAGCCGAGGCAACACGTCCAGAACGCGGTAAATCATGCAGCTCCACTCGTACACTTTCTGCAGCTTTAATTCTCTGAACCCAGCGACTAACTGTGCTCCTATCGACTGCAGAACATTTGTACACTGCACACAGTCGTTTATGAATGTTTGCCACAGTTTCTTTTTCCGCAACCAGAAATTCTATGACAATTCGCTGTTTGTAACGGACATTGTTGACAAGCTCCATTTTAACGGTTCATAGATTGCGTAATATTTATCAGAATGCTGTGCAATTTGGTACACATAATTGGAACATGTCATATTCCAAGTGTGCAAAATTTCATATTCCTATCTTTATTATTAGCCGAGAAAAAAATTGGTGTGCATTACTTTTTGACCTCCCTCGTAAATCTATACTGGGAACAAACAGCAATAATAAAATATAACAAAGAGAACTCTACACCCATTGATATGAAAAGAGGAGTAAGACAAGGATGCATCCTATCACCAAGCTTGTTCAATCTATACACTGAGCAAATCTTTAAAAACATCTTAGAGATTACAAATTAATGGAAATATAATCAATAACCTAAATATCTAACGATACTGTATTACTAGCAGAAAGTCCTAAAGATCTACAACAATTACTTAATGAAATAAACATGACAAGGAAAAAATACCCGGAACCCGGAAGCCGTCGGTTGGGATCGAACCCTACCTCTTGTCATTTGTAGTCCAGTTCACTAACCACCTAGCTATCGCGGCTCCCTTTGTCTGTTTTACCGTGCATTAACCAAGATCATGTCCTTGGTCCTTGTTACAAATATTAGTTGCTTTTAGCTCATTGTTAAAAGACCCCTAAATCAGTGATCAATTCTGTTAGCTTGTCTCAGGGTTGAAGCAGACAATAGAAACAATATTGGCTTGTGCGAAATTCAGTATTTCTGTATCCCACTGGTAACTTTTCATGAGGTCTTTGTGCAGTTGGTTATTGTCTATAATATCAGCTTCGAACAGGTAATGTTTACCGTCCAGGTGTGAGCACATATATCATCTTTTGTGTTGATGAACATATAGTGACAGTGTTTCCATTGCCAGAACTGTTTTCTTTGGTAACAATACGTTGTCATCTAGTGTGTTTACCACATTTTTGTCCATGGTTATGTTAAAACATTTTGTTAAACGATCAATATCAGTGATGAGTTACAAGCACCAACCAATTTATTTATATTCATAACAATCAATCGCATTTGATATTTAGATTACATCTCCTTATAATTTATGTTCCGGGTCTCGTTGTTATCTTCTAACTTGTCTACATATCTTCATCTAAAGATATATTATTTTATATGTGATCTACTAAAGCTATTTAATTCCAATGACATACGAGTTGTTGGTTTGTCTTCTCCTCTGAGTCATGATATTGAGGTGGCAATTATTTGTTTTCTTTCTCAGTGGTTAGTGAACTGGACTACAAAGGACAACAGGTAGGGTTCGATCCCAACCGGCGGCTTCCGGGTTCACCAGCCTTAAAATGGGTACCTGATTTTTTTTTTCGGGAAAGTAAAGGAGCACGGGCGTAATACCGACCATATTACCTCAAAAATCATGTGCGGAAGGTGTGTAAAATATAGGGTCACTAACACCATATTTCCCTAAACGCCACTTGGCGTGAGGGCGGTGGGGGGGGGGTACTTTACCTTTCAGTGACGGCTTCTTTCATTACATAAATCCCTTTCCTGAAAATATTCTTCTTTTCATTTCGAGAACTTTTAGAGACTTATAGTAGAAGTAGACACGGTCAGCATGCTACCAGTCCTGGCATTGCGACCTGTGGTATTGGAGTTAAAAAGTTTCTTGTTCACGGCCGACAACGCAAATTATGTTATATGTTATAAGCAAGATATGTTGCCAGTGTCACCTGATCAAAGAACATATCCGTTAAGATGCAGACTGGAATCTGTATCCCTATGTCACATGGCAATATTATTACCCCAGTGTTTCAGAAACTTCTTGGTGTTGCGATCCCACTTACGAATAGCCCAGCAATCTGCAGGCATCCTTTATTACAGCCAAGTATCCTGCCATCCATATTTGTTATAGCTAATTTAAATTGTGGAAAATTACATAACATAAATTTAAAATTCTCATTTAAAACTTTTGTGTTAAAAAGTTATGGGAAAAAAAACATATTATAATTGAAAATTGTTCTTCAGCCTTCAGAAGGCGACCACTTCACAACCTACGCCATAGATTTTTCAAACCAGGTAGTGCCTGGGAATTCCACGCAACTACTTTACCATTTTTTGTCTCTATTCGCCCACTATGACTGTGTCGATTATTGATTGATCAATCTAAAAGAAAACCAAAAATGACAGATTAAAAATACTATGAAGACCTAACTAAAGTTATGAAGCAAGTGAAATCTTCAGACATCTTGATTGTAATGAGTGACATGAACGCTAAAGTAGGAAAATGTAGATATAAGACCATTATAGGAAATCATGTTTTAAGAAAAAGAAATGACAGGAGAAAGATTAATACAATTATGTGAAGAAAACAAGATGATAATATGTAACACCTACTTTGAGCAAGAGAAAAGGAAACTATACACATGCAAAAGCCCTGGAGATAAGAAGATGAATCAAATATACTACATAATGATAAACGAAAGGTTCCGTAACAGCGTAAAGAAAGCCAAAACCTACACAGGAGCAGATATTAATTCAGATCACAATCCTGTAATGATTAAAATGAAAATCAAACTAAAGAGAAACAAGCAAAAGTCTAATCCATCAACAAATCCACAAGATATAACAGATTTAAGTCAAACATATATTAAAGATACATATAGAATACCAGTAAAGAACACACACCAGAAGCTGCTAGAAGAAGGAATTGAACAATACAGAAGAGAAAATCCTGATGAAAAAGTAACAACCAAATGGCAATGCATGAAGAAAAGCATACAAGAAACCTGCGACATCTTACCCAAAAGAGAAAAGAACAAATAACAAAAACGGATAACTAACACCATCTTAGAAAAAATGGAAGAAAGGAGACAAGCGAAGAACACTGCCCAATACAATAAAATAGATAATGAAATACGCAAAATGTGAAAAAAAGGCAAAGGAAGACTGGCTCAGCCAAAAATGTATAGAAATAGAAACTATGGAAAGCAAACAAGAATTAAGAGGAATGCACACAGAAATAAAGAGAATGAATAATAAAAATAAAATAGCCACAGATGTGGATGCATTGCAGACAAAAAAGGAAAAATGCTAACATACAATAAATATATTATAGATAGATGGCAGGAATAAATAACGGAACTATTTCACGATCAAAGGGACACGAAACCAGTTATAAAATGTACATCAGGCTATAAAATCGTAAAATCTGAGGTGGAAAAAGCTATAAAAACAATGAAAAAGGGAAAAGCAACAGGATCTGACAGCATACAGATAGAGATGATACAGGCACTAGAAAATTTTGACATTGAAGTGATTACAGACATATGCAACGACATATATCATACAGGATACATACCAAATGAACTAAAAACATCAACTTACATTGCTTTGCCTAAAAAGAATGGTGCAGTTGAATGCAGTGACTTTAGAACAATAAGCCTAATGAGCCATGTTACAAAATTCTTGCTAAATGTTATACAAGGAAGGATTCAGAATAAAATCAAGACTGAATTAGATGAGCAGCAATTTGGATTTAGGAAAAATAGCGGGACAAAAGAAGCCATATTCTGCTTGATAACATTAATCGAAAAGTACACAAAAGGAAACAAACCAATATATGCCTGCTTCATAGACTACACCAAAGCTTTTGATAGAGTACACCACAAACAACTTATAGAATGCCTAAAAGAGATACATCTAGATGACATGAACATACGACTAATATGTAATACGGGAGGTCAAAAAGTAATGCACACCAATTTTTTTCTCGGAAACTATTCGGGCAAAATGTGTGAAATTTTCACAGATTGTAGCTGAACATCCCCTTTACACTACCTATTTTTCAACATAATCTCCGTCCAAGCGTATTGCCTTACGCCAACGCGAAACTAGGTCATGAATGCCTCGTTTGTACCAAGTTTTGTCCTGCTCGCGTAGCCATTTTTTAACTGCGCGGATCACATCCTCATCATTGTCAAAGTGTGTCCCACGCAGGAATTTTTTGAGTGGTCCAAACAGATGGAAATCTGAGGGAGCCAGATCAGGGCTGTAAGGAGGATGGGGCAGTACAGTCCAACCAAATGTGTTGATTGCTTCCCGTGTTACCAGACTCGTGTGAGTCTGCATGCATTGTCATGTTGAAGCAACAAATCTGCAGATGGCTTATTAGGCCGAACTCTGTGAAACCGATTTTTGAGTTTTGTCAGTGTATTGATGTAAGCTGTCGAGTTGATTGTCTCACCTCTTGTCATTACATCAACAAGAATCACACCATCAATGTCCCAGAAGACAGTGATCATCACCTTTCCGGCTGATGGAGATGTTTTGAATTTTTTTTTCTTTTTGGTGACTGCGGATGATGCCATTCCATTGACTGCATTTTTGTTTCAGGCTCATAATGATGTGCCCACGTTTCGTCACCGGTAACAATTTTTGACAAAAACATTTCTCCTTCAACACCGAAACGCTCCAACAATTCAGAACAGAATGGTTTCCTTTGAACTCTGTGATCATTTGTTAGGCACCGAGGAACCCATCGAGCGCAAATCTTTGAATATCCGAGAGTTTTAAAAATTGCGATTGCACTTCCCTTGCTGACTGTAAGCTGCAATGCCAATTGCTGACTAGTGATACGCCTATCCTTACGAATAATGGCATCAGCCCGGTTTAACATGTCTGTGCTGGTAGCCGAGGCAACACGTCCAGAACGCGGTAAATCATGCAGCTCCACTCGTACACTTTCTGCAGCTTTAATTCTCTGAACCCAGCGACTAACTGTGCTCCTATCGACTGCAGAACATTTGTACACTGCACACAGTCGTTTATGAATGTTTGCCACAGTTTCTTTTCCGCAACCAGAAATTCTATGACAATTCGCTGTTTGTAACGGACATTGTTGACAAGCTCCATTTTAACGGTTCATAGATTGCGTAATATTTATCAGAATGCTGTGCAATTTGGTACACATAATTGGAACATGTCATATTCCAAGTGTGCAAAATTTCATATTCCTATCTTTATTATTAGCCGAGAAAAAAATTGGTGTGCATTACTTTTTGACCTCCCCTCGTAAATCTATACTGGGAACAAACAGCAATAATAAAATATAACAAAGAGAACTCTACACCCATTGATATGAAAAGAGGAGTAAGACAAGGATGCATCCTATCACCAAGCTTGTTCAATCTATACACTGAGCAAATCTTTAAAAACATCTTAGAGATTACAAATTAATGGAAATATAATCAATAACCTAAATATCTAACGATACTGTATTACTAGCAGAAAGTCCTAAAGATCTACAACAATTACTTAATGAAATAAACATGACAAGGAAAAAATACCCGGAACCCGGAAGCCGTCGGTTGGGATCGAACCCTACCCCTTGTCCTTTGTAGTCCAGTTCACTAACCACTGAGCTATCGCTGCTCCAAAACCCACAAGTGGATATCAAAATAGAAGGAATATACCTGGAGACAGTTCAGAACTACAACTACCTTGGACATACTATAACCTGGAAGGAAAATGTACAACGGAAATAAACAAAAGAATAGAAATGGCAAAAAGTCAAAATGGCAAATATCAAAACAAATAACACCAGAAATAAAACTAAGAATAGCAAAATGTTACATCTCAATATTCCTATATGGTGGAGAAACATGGACATTAGACAAGAAAACAAAATATAGAATTGAAGCCTTTGAAATGTGGATATATAGAAGAATAGGTCGAATTGGGTGGAAGGAAAATAAAACAAACCATGAAGTCTTAAAACAACCATTCAAATAAGACAAGTGTGATTTTTGGGCCATGTTAAAAGCCACAACGGCCTACTAAAAGTAATACTGGATGGGGAAAATACAAGGTAAAAGAGGCAGAGGCAGACCAAGACTAACATGGACGAGTAACATCAAAAGATGGACAAATCAGCCTATGACAACCTGCAAAATCAAAGCAAAAGGCAGAGTAGAATGGCGCTCCATGGTAGCCAACCTTCATTGCGGAGACGGCACTCGATGATGATGAAAAGCCAAGGCAAGAATTATACACCAGCAGATATTGTGGATATCTTTTTTGTTTTGTTTTAATGAGAAATAAGTATATATGGCCTAAATGAGAAGAAAATAGCGAGTAAGGAGGTTTGTAATCGTCACCTGCGCAGTCATCTAGGATGTACACAGAGATATCTTGTCAACGGAATTTACCTCTGCATTTTGGGCAATGTGACAATTGGTGGAGTGGATACGGGGAATTTATGACTGCATTGAGACTGCTTCCTTGTATTTCTATTCTATTCACTAGAATATAATAGAATAGAATCGAATGGAATATAATAGAATAGAATCGAATGGAATATAATAGAATAGAATCGAATGGAATATAATAGAATAGAATCGAATGGAATATAATAGAATAGAATCGAATGGAATATAATAGAATAGAATCGAATGGAATATAATAGAATAGAATCGAATGGAATATAATAGAATAGAATCGAATGGAATATAATAGAATAGAGTCGAATGGAATATAATAGAATAGAATCGAATGGAATATAATAGAATAGAATCGAATGAAATATAATAGAATAGAGAACGATGGTAAGGAAAACGTGTACATGTTATTTATCATAAAAACAAGTATATTTCTTCTGTTGTGCTAACAAAAATGAGAGAGTTTGTGAAGAATCTTTCTAACGATTTAATAACAGTTTGGATGACATAGATACGCGCTGTCATTGAATTGTTACCACCATATCATTATCATCATCATCATCATCATCAAGTTGTGGGCCTGCTGACGTAAGTGATAATGTCTTTACACAACTTTCGATCTCAACAGTTATTTATCATATCTGTTGTTGACATTCTGCCAAGCCATTCTCTTAAGCTGTCTGGTATTTTTTTCTCTTTGCTTCCCTCTATCTCTTCGTCCCTCACTTTTTTTCAGTTCTTACAATATATACCACTTGTTCTCTTCTCATTACATGGCCAAAAGTGATGATTGCTTCTTCCTAATATTGGAAATTAGCTCTCTCTCTTCGCTGTGACCTCTTTCAGAAGATTTTCATTACTCTTCTTATTTGTCCATGGTAATCTCAACATTCTTCTTAGAATTAGAAAAAAATAGAATATACTTAGATTATTAGAATATACTTAGATTATTAGAATATACTTAGATTATTAGAATATACTTAGATTATTAGTATATACTTAGAATTATGAAAATCCAGGCACCAGTTCATCCATGTGGAATATTGGGAGAGTTGTGAAGCTCTTATAACAATTTGTAATTGTCATTTGCCCTCTTCTGTTCAAACGTGGCATAACTTGGTCCAACAATGAAGAATTTGCTATGCTTTTTTTTTTATTGACAATGTTGAAGAATGAACGTTGCTCATTGCACTCTGAACAAACCCATAGTTATCTAATCCCTGCTCAGCAAACAAGAAAAGCTAGCTCGCTGATGACTTCATGTGATGCGCTATATGTCAGTTAAAGCTAAGGCAGCCGTATGCGACCGAGTATGCACTCCATCAGAAGTGTTGCGCACAATACATTTAATTATATGATGGCGGATATAGTGTGAGCTTTTACGTTCAGTACAGCTGGCTGTCGACGCCAAGACCCATGTGGATCCACCTCCCATAGAGATTCAAGAATCTAAAGGATCAAAAGACTTGTCAAAGGAATATCCTTCCGATGCCCCGATTGCCTCCTACTGCAAAGCTCTGTATAAAGTTTCCTATTAAAATATTCAATAAGGGAGCCGCGATAGCTCAGTGGATAGTGAACTGGACTACAAAGGACAAGAGGTAGGGTTCGATCCCAACCGACGGCTTCCGGGTTCACACAGCCTTAAATGGGTACCGGCTTTTTTCTGGGAAAGTTAAGCGGCACGAGCGTAATACCAACCACATTAACCTCCCCACCTCCCCCCAAAAAAATGTGCAGGTCTGTAAAATGTATGGTCACTAAAACCATATTCCCTATACGCCATTTCGTGTGACGGGGGGGGGGGAGGGGGGCTCTTTACTTTTTACTTTTCTATATGCAGTAGTACACTTACCTTCAAGGAAAGAGAGTGAGAGAGAGAACACGTTCTAAGAGTCAGCGAGCAAAAGGCTCATCAGTCTGCAGTTACATTCTCGAACGAACAAGTAGTTTATGCATCCAGAATGTTATCCCTATTCATGCCTAGGATCTCCTCAAAATGGTGCATGAGAGGTCACAACATCCGCTCCTTCATCATGAAACCCTGAATAACCCCGACAATAAATTCACGTCAATTCCCGAGATTTTAACGTCTCTCTATGTGTGTGCCAGCCACTCATATCGCAGTCATCCATTTTGAACCTTCCACGACATCGACCGAGAATGTAACACTATTACTGCCCTTCTGACAGGTTGTTATTGTGTTATTTGTAAATGAAATACTCGACATGCAGGAGTGTTCTTTTAGGTGTTATTAGCTGAGAAAGAAAAGAAAACACTGTCTTCAGTTTTGAGTTTTTTTCAAGGATACATATCTCACGTGTAAAACATTTTCGTTGGAGAAATGGTATATGTGGACTACAATATAACATTGTTTGAATAGAATATAATTTATTTGTCAGCGTTTCTATTTACAGCGAATGAAGATGTATGTTTCAGTACTCTCTCACTACTTTCATCCTTCAATGTCATGTTTCATGAAGCATGATTTTGTTCTTCTCTCATTCTCATGTCTCATTTTCGCCATTATTTATCAAGTTCTCACTCACCCACCTATCTATCTATCTATCTATCTATCTATCTATCTATCTATCTATCTATCTATCTATCTATCTATCTATCTATCTATCTATCTATCTATCTATCTATCTATCTATCTATCTATCTATCTATCTATCTATCTATCTATCTATCTATCTATCTATCTATCTATCTATCTATCTATCTATCTATCTATCTATCTATCTATCTATCTATCTATCTATCTATCTATCTATCTATCTATCTATCTATCTATCTATCTATCTATCTATCTATCTATCTATCTATCTATCTATCTATCTATCTATCTATCTATCTATCTATCTATCTATCTATCTATCTATCTATCTATCTATCTATCTATCTATCTATCTATCTATCTATCTATCTATCTATCTATCTATCTATCTATCTATCTATCTATCTATCTATCTATCTATCTATCTATCTATCTATCTATCTATCTATCTATCTATCTATCTATCTATCTATCTATCTATCTATCTATCTATCTATCTATCTATCTATCTATCTATCTATCTATCTATCTATCTATCTACCTACCTACCTACCTATCTACCTATCTACCTATCTACCTATCTACCTATCTACCTATCTATCTATCTATCTATCTATCTATCTATCTATCTATCTATCTATCTATCTATCTATCTATCTATCTATCTATCTATCTGCCTGCCTGCCTGCCTGCCTGTCTGTCTGCGTGCCTGCTAATCTATGTATCTAATATATCTGTATATTTAATCTGTCTCTCTCTATATTTATATATATATATATATATATATATATATATATATATATATATATATGTATGTATATACCTAGGGAGCCGCGATAGCTCAGTGGTTAGTGAACTGGATTATAAAGGACAAGGCTTAGGGTTCGATCCCAACCGACGGCTTCCGGGTTTACCCAGCGATGGGTACCGGATTATTTTCTTGGAAAGTAAAGCAGCACGGGCGTAATACCGACCACATTACCCCAAAAATCATGTGCTGAAGGTCTGTAAAATATAGGGTCACTAACACCATATTTCCCTATACGCCACTTGGCGTGACGGGGGTACTTTACTTATTATATATATATATATATATATATATATATATATATTAATATGTATTTCTTTATTTATATGTTTATTTATATAATATTCTACCTATCTATATGTCTGCCTGACTGTTCAATCATCAATTCACCCATCTAGCAACGAAACTACTACTACCTGTCATCCATGCTACTTTCCTTTCTTACTTCCTCACTTCATATCCATATATTTCGTTCTGTCTCCTGCCCAACAGTTGCCGTCAGTTTAGTATGTCAAGTGACATCAAACTGTTGAGAGGTTTGTAACCGCTTCATCATACAGACGAACCATACATAGACAATCATTCAAAATGCTTTTATGTCTATGGTCCACGGAAATAAGAAGTCTGTACGGAATTGCCGGTACACCATACACCAGACCGAGATGTAGCTTTCACTTATCCCCAACGCGTTGTCAGCATTAGATTTGTTAACGCGCTGTCTGACGAACGGTCGAGTCTCTCCGCGCGCGCGCGCACGCGTGCAGCTTGTCTACAACAGTTAAACTTTCAATCGCCGGAAACAAACACCGGCGATTTCAGTGGCTGTATTCACGAACTTTTCTTTGTATTCTCAGAATCTGACCTTCTATTTCCAAATCTTGGTTGTCGTCAATGATCATGCCATTGACGCATGATTATCTAGCTTCAGCGTAAAGCACAATTTTTATTTTTGTAATTGAAGACAGCGATCGCAGTTCAACATCGGGGTTAACATAATTGTTTACATCTACTCAGGTAAACATTTTATATGCGCACAGCAATAGATGCTTTCCTTCAGTAAATGCTCTCACTGAGATAGGTAAACATTTTTGTTTTTAATTTCTAAGAGTGAAAATCGATAAAATAGCTGAGAAATGTCGCTAGTACGTTGATATTTGCTGACTTCATGGTAATCTGGAGGTGAGACTACCAGTGCTCTCTATGTGGACATGTCTACAGCGCCTGTTGCTTACCAGTACGGTGCACTAAACCTATCTACGGACTTTTGACATGCATCAATTCTGGGATAACTGGTGTACTCAAGGTATTACACATTTTGACTTTTGTAAAGTTAATGAGTTTCACTTGGCTATGTATGTCTGTGTGTGTATGCATGTATGTGTGTGTATCTATGTATGTATATATGTATGTATGTATGTATGTATGCATGCATGCATGCATGTATGTATGCATGCATGTATGTATGTATGTATGTATGTATGTATGTATGTATGTATGTATGTATGTATGTATGTATGTATGTATGTATGTATGTATGTCTGTATGTATGTATGCAATTATGTATGTATGTATGTATGTATTTATGCATGTATGTATGCACTTATGTATGCATGTACGTACGTGTGTGTGTATGTATATATGCGTGTACATACATATACGTATGTGATGGTTTATTCTCCAAAAAGGCGTAGCATGAATCTCATATTTTAGATGTTGATAACATCAGTTTGTTATACTTTAATCTTTAACATTTTATTCTAATTTATTCTCAGTAATCTATGACTCTATATACTTTAGGAATAGTTTTACAAATGATGATGACAGGTGTTTCCACAAATTGTACCATTATACCCGCTTCCGAAAATGGCTAAAAATGACCAAGCAATGGCATACTTACTCATTGATTAAACACAACCTGTAACCGCACTATCAATGTGCAACCTCTCATTGTTGTCCTTTATTAATTTCAGGTTCTTATAGTCTCAAGGTAATCTTTCAATACTAGACGTGCCATCGAGCGATCTCAATATTCTAAAGTAATGTCATAACTTGCTTTCTAAACTAAGATGCTTTCCTGTTTCCTCACGGGTGTGCTGAATTACAAAATTACACCAAACATGTTTTTATAATTGTATCTGTTATATCCGCACATGGCTTAACGTTATAGTTTGCACCTTCCAAGTGAAAGGATGAGTTAGTAATTCGGATGATTCCACTGGCACGGACGGTTGAGCAATTATGGATTTTAATTCGTTTGCAGTGATACCGGGGCCTTCCATAACCAAATAACCAAATAACCTTCCAAGTGATGTACTAGAATTCCATTATAAATGTATTTCTATCTCGTACGATAGTCTTATTTAGAACTATATTACTCCCTCGAGCTCCAGTCGCATACATGTCTTTGTCTCTTTGGGGTCTTTCTGATGTGCCTTGATTAATCTTCTTTTTTTCCGATTTTGGTATAGCATCGTGGTCAAATCATGATCTCTCTGCTGAATCATCCAGAAATATAATTACAGACCCTAACCTTCATCGCAGGTATCAAAGATAAACATATACTTTCAACATGCGCTTTAACATGTCCTTATGAGCTGCATTTTCTGACCAGTGTAAAGATTTGTGTGTGTGTGTGTCTGTTTTTAATCAAATCTTCTACCCTCAATAAAGTGAAAGTTCCCTCCCCTGTCTTGCTAGACTTGTGGAGTGGAATATGGTGTTCGTGACCATTTTTTTCCATGACCACGACATATTGTTAGATAAAGTGGCTGGTTTCACGCCAGGCTGATTTTTTTCCCCAAAAAAATCTCTGCAACTCTTTTTTAGAGTTGGCTAAATCCCGGAGCCAATTCGTTATTTGGTTATGGAAGGCCCCTGTATCACTGCAAACGAATTAAAATCCATAATTGCTCAACCGCCCGTGCCCGCGTAATCATCAGAATTAATATTTCATCTCCCAAACAAAGAAAGGTAACTGTAGTCCCCATCGTAGCAGTCTCAGCACACACCAAAAGACATAAGGCGAAACCGCGCAGAAAGTGAACACAGCCAACTGTTCCCTGTAATACGATATCATCATTCATCCTAAACAATTGGATTATCGAAACGTGATCAAAACGGATGAGACACACAGCTCACGGTGTGCACAGAGCACTTAACTCAGTAGCTCCTGCAACAAGCTGGACTTGGAATATGAGGAAACTGCAACTAGGAACACTGTTCATGCATAGCCTTCAATTGTTCCCGCCGCCTATCCGCCATATACCGGAACACCCCGAAGCCATGTTGGTTTGAAAAAAAAAAACAGTCTCCTAAATAAGGAGCACAACTGCTGGTTTTCAATGCAAGAGCACCGAACTTTCAACTGCCCGCCGAAGCATGTTCATTATATATGTTTATGAGATTAACTCAATAATCCTGAACAATTCGCTCTCGTACATTCTGGAAATTTGACACCCGCTAGCAATATAAGGCTTCATACATCTAAGTAAACAAATAACGGTCATTGTTAAATAATAGTATAGAAAGTGATTCCCAACCGGTAGGCTTCGAGCACCAAGTAAGCAGTAAATAATTATCTGTGAGATTTTCTATGTTATTTTAATTTACATATTTTTATCTTCCAAATTTTGACAGTGAAAAGTTCCGTCGCTTATTTATTTATTTATTTCAATGATGCTTTACCACACGACTGCATTGGTGGTTGTAATGTTCACTTAGCGGAGACATGTTACAGAGAATATGTGTCCACTGTTGCCTACAATTGATATACTTAGTGCAATCAGAAAGGCATGCATCACATCGGTTTTCTCTGGAAGCGCTAATTGAAAAAGTGTGAATTTGTGTATACAGTATATACGGATATGTCTTGTAAACAGCGGTATCATTCTACTTAATCGCCATCTACTTGTACAGCTTTACTCCAGCGCGCAACAAGTGCATGATTCCTAGCCTGTACCAGCCTTTGTCTTGATCGTGTAGCCATTGCTTCGCAGCACGAATTACTCCATCGTCTTCAAACTTTGTTCCGCGGAGGGCACTTTTAATTGGACCTAAGATATTGAAATCATAGGGTGCCAAATCAGGGCTCTATGGTGGATTGTGGGAGTACAGTTCAACCCAATCTGGTGATTACTTCCCGTGTTGCCAGACTTGTGTTAGGGCACGCATTGTCGTGAAGGAGAAGCAGGTGTGCTGGATTCTTGTGCGGCCGAACTCTGCAAAATCGTTGATTTTATTAATGCCTCAATGTAAGCTATTTTTTGTTCAAATTGACTGTCTCTCCTCTTGGAAAAACATCCACAAGAATCCCCCATTCAATGTCCCAAAAGACAGTGACCATGACCTTTCCAGCTGAAGGAGATGTCTTGAATTTCTTTCTTTGTGCTGAGTGTGGATGAAACCAATCCATTGACTGTCTTTTTGTCTCAGGTTCAAAATGATGTGCCCAGATTTCGTCACCTGTAACAATCTTAGACAAAATGTTTTCTCCATGAACATTGAAACGCTCCAACCGTTCAGCTCTTCAGAAAAGCAGCAGTCAACAATAGTCACTAATATTTTTACCAAACTACTAGAAGTCGCTAAAGGCCATATATGTATGTATATATATATATATATATATATATATATATATATATATATATATATATTTGTGTGTGTGTGTGTATGTGTACATGTACGCACACCTAAACAACAAATTTGCCACTGACTCAGCCCTAAAGTAACAATATTACCAAATCAGTATTAATAACATATTTAAACCGTATGTCGAAAAGAAAAAAATGTCCACCATTTTGAATTACTGTGGCGCAAAATTAAGTTGTAGTTAGTATCTGGATGGTTGGTCCATATGCGTTGTATCAAAAGCGTAATATATTACATGAATTTAGTAGGCTACAATTTTATTATCAAACTATATTGTTTCCATCAATAACTTAAAAATTATTTGATATAAATGTGGTCGTTTGTTGTTTGAGTTCGATATAAGGAGATCGATCTCTGAGAATGGTTGTGAAATATGTATGTAGATGGGCGTACACATCTTTGCTGATAGCATGCGCCAAACATTTTTTTTTTAACTTTTTCTTTTCTTCTTCTTTTTGCTTCTTTTTTTCCTCTTCTTTTTTGATTCTTCTTTGCCTTCTCATTCTTCTTCTTTTCTTTGCTTCTTCTTTCTCAATCGTTTTCTTCTTCTTTTCTTTAATTATTCCTTTTAGCTTCTTCTACCTTTCTTTCTTTATTCGCTTTTTCTTCATCTTCGTCCTCTTCTTCTTTTTGTTTTTGCTTCTTCTTCCTCCATCTATTATTCTTCCTTCTCCTCCCACTCCTCTTCTCTTCTTTTTCGTGTGCATTTGTTTATGCGTGTGTGTATGAACGTATGCATTGTATGAAATGCCTAAGTTCTTATCGTGTAATGATATCTGGAAGTCTTTCTAGCAAATTATGTGCCTGATATTATTTCTAAATTATGTTTTGGTTGCGTTTTAAAAAATCAGTATAAACTATGTTGATGTGTTTATTCTGTTTCAATTTTTGTGTTATAATTTATTACAGCGTATTTCTAGGCAATCATAAGTTATATAAAAGTGCATGACCTATTTTCATATTTATTTATTTTTATATTTTCTTCTTCAGTTCCTCGTCTCCTTGTGTACAGATCGACACAGCAATAATTGACCAACATATTTTGTGATTATTTTTTTCGAAATGAAAAACCACTAGATTTTGGGGTAACCCTGGCAATCATTCACATAATACTTCAAATCTGTCCCACACGTTGCACATCTGCATACACTGTTCTCTGCCAGAATGTCTTTAGTCTGACTCAGTTTCGATTTCCCACCGGAGTCGGGAACATAATTGATTCTTCTGATGATTTCTAGAAGTCCTCGCTCTTCTATATTATCCCCCACGCCAGCATCTGCCACTCATCGCTATGTGCCAGTTGAGCCGCTGTTGTTTCTTAACTCTGGTTGGCTAAAATAGAAGTGCTAGAGTACCTAAGGTTATACTTCATGGGTAAAGGCACCAAGATACATCAAGATACAAAGAAGTGCGAAGCTGCTGTAAAGCTGAGGGTAATAATCATTTTAAAGGGGGAAAAATAGTATGGTAACAGTTTTACGCAGATGATAAACAAATAGAAAGTATATCGACGTTTGGGCCAAAAGGCCTTCAGCAGGAACAACAAACCATAACACAAAAACATATAGGGATATACACGTAAATCTAACTACATTGCGATAATATGCTAGACTCTAATAAAAAAGAAAGATAAGTCACTTTCTCAAGGTCAAGATCTTGGTCAATTACAGACCTTTGACAGGCAACGACCATATATATATATATATTTGTGTTGTGGTTTGTTGTTTCTGCTGAAGGCCTCTTGGTCGAAACGTCGTTCTACTTTTGTTTTGTTTCTCACCTACGTAAAGCTGTTACCATACAACTTTCTTTTTAACGCTTTCATCGTTATACTTACTTCATTTGCTTACCTCTCTCCACCCCTGCTGCCTTTCAGCGTCGAGTGAAATGTAAGTGTTCGGATCAATACTCTTGTCTGTAGCGTGTCTCCTGCGTGGTGTTTATCGTGCGTGATGCCTCCTATTTCATTGATCAATCCACGTTTTAAAAATTTCTTCTGATTATTTTTTCAATTGATTCTGAGTTTTAAACCTCTCAATAGAATGGAGAGCTATGCATATCGACCGTGTTACGTAATCAAATATGTTTCTTGAAAACATCTGGTTTAACCCCAACTCTTTTCGTTGCATCGCCATTTCTGGTTGTCTTTTCTTGTTACATCCATTATTCTTCTCAGGTCTCTTAATTTTACTTTTTCTATGCCGATTTTCTGTTTAATTAGCTTGCATGGTTCATGTTTGACAGTAGTGGAGATTTGTGAGAAATATTGTATTGTATAGTGTTATTTTCGTATTTAATGTTACATTTGTGATGCGATATTTGAGCCACCTATTCGATCTCATGGATTGCAAAATACCGTTGCTTGTCTCTATTTATAGACATGTGCACTCTTACGCTCAGACCAATACATCACCAAATACTTCATTGACTAATTTGTGGATTGCTTTGAGCTGTGTTTTACCGCTTGCAGATCAGTCCTTTCAGTGAGCCTATGTCTGTGACTGCTATACTATAGATTCAGTTTCCCCTGATTGGCCTGATCACAGCATCTGCTGGTGTTAATTTTTAGCGGTGTCTACCCTAGGTAAACAGTAGTAGCTGACAAATGGGTCTGCCTTTCTCAGTGTGTATAATGTTTAGTTTTCCTACCTGAGTTTGTATAATGTTTAGTCTTCCTATATGAGTCTGCATAATGTATAGTCTTCCTATCTGAGTCTGTATAATGTTTAATCTTCCTTTGAAGTATAGCCCTTTTCGTCTTGCCAGACGGTCTAGTGGAGGCTATTGTGTTTTTTTTTTAAGGTTTTGTTTTTGTCGAACAGCTTCTCTCGTGGCTAATTCTATCAATGTTTGACAAACACACACGACCACAGAATGAACAAGTCAGGCCCATAGTTTTCCATCCTTTTTCATGAGCCTTTTCTCTTCTAAGTTTTTCCTTAGCATAATCTTAAATAATGTTATACCATTCCTTATACATGCTCTCCACGATGTGCGATCACTATCCAGATGTCCCTAGTCATTTTCACAGATGGAGAAGTCATTCAGAGATTATTTATAGATTTATTTACGTTCCTTATGTTCCATGTGCCAAGTTTAAACATTGGTGCTGTCTTCCTCATTTCACTTTGCCTACTCTGCCTGTGCACGGAATATGGAGATAGTGCTTTACCCAGTCGCACTATCCCCCTCTCGACTTCGTTTCAAGAATTTCCAAAGGTGGGCCGTAGTCCATATGTTCGGAATTGAAAGAAGGTGCAGGGGATACCAGAAAGACGGTTAACACCTTCTACTGCCTGAGGATCACTCCCTCCGGATTTTTACTCTGTTAATTAATCTTTTAATCTTTCTACATGAGTCTTTATAATGTTTAGTCTTCCTATTGGAATCTGTATAATGGTTTAGCCGTCCTATATGAGTTTGCATATTACGTCTTCCTACCTGAGTTTGTATAAGGTTTGTTCTTCCAACTTTAATTTGTATAACGTCTGGTCTTCCAACCTGATTTTGTATACGATTTATTCTTCCTACCTAAGTTTGTGCAGAGATCACCGCCTAGTAAAGGTTTTGTACACTATGGTTATAGTACTCCACCTACAAATCCACTGATCAGTACCGAAAGTATAGGATGTCTCACTCGCTACAGGGCCCGCCACTTCTTTAATAGTGTTACCACTAGTGCGGATATTTTAAAGTTATTAAAAATGGACTAACCTCATTTTGTAAGAAGTATGACGTCACCATAACTTATGCCGGAAGTGGCCACCACTTGCGTCCCATAAGAAAATTAATCATTGAGAGAATGCCTGGTCCTGGGGCGAGTGAGACACTTTACACACTCTTCATTTATCCTTAAAGTGAGTGTGTGTTTGTGATTTTTTTTTAACTGCGAGAATCTTCAAATGCTATTTAGATTTGTAAAAGCTCTCCTGACTTGTTTATATCTTTACCAGCTTCCTATGTGATGGTACTTCACACCTCACGTGCATGATTCTTTTTGCAGGCACTAACTCCTGGCTCTTTTGATCGATGTATGAATGCTCGACTTAGGTTAATGATATTTTCATATTTGTATTTAATTATTTTTTCAAAAATATAATTTGAAACTCAGTTTATGCAATCTCTCTTTCTTCTTCTTGAATCTCAGATAGAAAAGAACTTGTAATGAAACTTATCTCTGTACACCTGGACCCCTAATTCTGACTTTTGACCACTATGTTCGTTTAGAAATACGTACCTGTCACATTGCACAGTCAAGAAAGAAGAGAGTTAATAAAGGTGACCTATTCCGCAAAACAGATTTAACTTCCAACGATTGACTGATCTGATCGACATGATTTTCAATGCAATACACTGACGTTTCATAATTTATATCATCATGTTGTGTATCTCATCACATTTAATTCTATCTACAACCTGTCTCTATGAAATATGTCAGTAAGGTGATCATAATAACCAACGGGTTTTATGTAAATTTCTCTCTATCATGTTTAGCACTATTCTGTTATTATTATTTTTTTCTTTAAGTGGACCTCCTAAAGACTGTTTGTTCCTTCCTGATAGTCGGATAATTTCACAGTCTTAACTATTGTTCGTATTAACTAGTGACCGTATTAACTATTGACCGTATTAACTATTGTCCGTATTTATTAACTATTGTCCGTATTAACTATTGATCGTATTAACTATTGTCTGTATTAACTATTGTCCGTATTAACTATTAACCGTATTAACTATTGACCGTATTAACTATTGACCGTATTAACTATTGTCCGTATTAACTATAGACCTTATTAACTATTGACCGTATTAACTATTGACCGTATTAACTATTGTCCGTATTAAATGCTGTTCGGATAAATATCATCAAAACATATCATTTGATTTGTCGTACATAATTTAAGGTTCAGCTTCGTCTCTTATTCAATAGTTTTATATTAGCAGTCTTGTCTTGTACTTTATGCTGGTATGGCGTTGGTCAAACGGGGGAGGGGGGGATATTTGAAAAAAATTATGATCTAATATAACATCTTTTCTTCCAATATCCAGCATGTGTATACTGTGGCTGGCCATGTTTATGGTAGCACCACGTTGTAAACAATTCAAGCTTGCCATATTTTCTTAGATTTGATTATCGATCAAATTGAACATCAGTTGTACATTTATTTAATTAATAGAATAAATATGAAATATATTCGAATTTATCCTTGATAATAATGTTATCACAGTTATTCAGATAAACTTCAAAAATGCAAAGCATTATCCAGAGGCATGTTCACTGGGAGTATTACACAACAGGCCCTTTTTTGCAATCCCCAGGGGAAAAGACAAAGAGGAAGACCAAGGAATTCTTGGAGAAGACAGATAGAAGCAGAGATGAAGATGATGGGGTGGAATGATCTTGGAATGATCTTAAAAGAATGGCAAAAAAAAAAACAAAAAAAAAACACAGAATGACTTGGAAAATGTTTGTTGAAGACCTATGTTACAATGGGAGCTAAAAAGGTAGAAGAAGAAGAATGTTCTCTGTCACGTGTTTTTTTTTTTTAAAGAATTTATGTGGAATGATAATTACCTTACCACCTGGCTTTACAGTTCTGATATTTGAAAACGAGTGCAAATACAATTCAGTTTATTAATAGACAACACCTTTTGAGACAAATTTCTTCGTTGTCTTGTTTACTTGTTTTTGATTGTCCCTCTTCTTCCTCCTCTTATTCTTCTTCCCCCTCCCCCTTAATTTGTTTTTTTCATAATCTATGGCCAATAGAAAGGTAAATGGAGATGGAAGGCATCCATCCCTTACTCCTGTTCTTATTTGAAATGCTTCTGTAAGCTGCCCTTCGTGCGCAACAATACATTTAATTCCTTAATACATTGTTCTTATCAGGTTAATAAACTGTATGGGGATTCCATAATGACTCAGCAACTTCTACAACATCCATATGTCTAAACTATCAAATACATTTTCGTAATCTATGAATCCGATGTAAAGTGGGGACTGTAGTCCTAAGCTTGTTTCAAGTATTATACGTTAGATAGTTATTTGATCAGCACATGATCTGTTTTTCCTAAAACTTACTTGTTCATCTCTCAAGAGTTTTTCTATGGTCTCTTTTAGTCTCTGAAGAATGCTTAGTGTTTTTCCTGGCACTGATAGTAGCGACATTCCCCTATAATTTGTGCTCTACTGTGAACTTCCTTTCTTTGTAGTTTGATCATACAACCTTCTTTCCAATATTTTGATATTTCTTCCCCTTCCTTTGTTTTATCTGGTAGATTATGTAACATCTTGGTACATGATTTAATATCTGCTTTGATGGCTTCTGAAGGAATTTCATCTGGTCCTGTGACTTTACCATTTTTTAATAAATTAATGGATTTCATTATTTCTTCCTTGCTTGGTTTTATACAGTTAACGTGTACCATCTCTTCTGCTGGTAGTATATGTTGAGGGTTATTTGGGTCGGGTCTGTTCAAGAGTTCTTTAAAGTGCTCTTCCATCTCTTCATCTGTTCTCTTATATTACTAAGCAGATTTTATTTCTTATCTTTTAATAACGGTATTGATCTGATTGTATAAAAAAAGTAAAAAAAAATATGTAAAAAGCCTCGTCACGCCAAGTGGTGTATAGGGAGGGAATATGGTGTCAGTGACCATACTTTTTATAGACCTACAACACAAGATGTGTGGGGTAATGTGGTCGGTATTACGCCCGTGCCGCTCCCAGCAAAAAAACCCGACACCCATTTAAGGCTGGCTGAACCCGACTTCTCGCCCTTTGTAGTCCAGACCCAGAACTATCGCGGCCCGATCCGTTTGTATGTCCCGCTTAATTTATGTCTGCTGTTCTACACTTCTTTCATATTTCCTTTATTTGCCACTTTCCTGGCCTTTTTTTGCTAGTCCATCTATATATTTCCTCTTATCCCTTTTAATGCATCTTCTCACTTCTTTGTTCTCCTCTGTGTAACCTTCCTGTGTCTTGACTTTAGTACAACTCGTTTTGCTATAATGTCTGCTTTCTTATTCTTTCTTTCTTAATTTTTCTCCAGGGTCAGTGCTGTCATCTATGCCTTATTCTGGTATTCTCTTTTCTCCAGGGTTTCTTCACATGCCTCCTTCCATATAGCATTTACCTGTTTCCAATTATCTTCTATATTTATTTTATTTTCTAGTTGTTGGAGGACTTGGTATTTGTTTGATACTGTGACTGCAAATGTTACTTTAAATTCCTTGCTCTTTAAGAAACCCTACATTTAAATATTATCTTCCTTTATGAGTTGTAGTATATCTTTTCAGTTTAAGTTAAATTTTGGCTAGCAGAAGATGATGATCTGAAGTCCCACAGTTTCACCTCTCTATACATTGACATCATGTAAGGATGACTTAATCGTGTTAGTAAAACATATGTGGTCAATTTGATTCTCCATTCTATAATGTGAACTGGTTCTGTGATCTGGTGACACCCATGTAGATTTATGTATTCTTTTATGTTAGAATATTGTTCCTCCTAGGCTCATTTTGAACTGGACTACAAAGGACAAGAGGTAGGGTTCGATCCCAACCGACGGCTTCTGGGTTCACCCAGCCTTTAATGGATGCCGGATTTTTTCTGGGAAAGTGAAGCGGCACGGGCGTAATACCGACCACATTACCCAAAAATTATGTGCCGAAGGTCTGTAAAATTTATGGTCACTAACACCATATTCTCTATACGCCAATTGGCGTGACGAGAGCTCTTTACTACTTACTTTTTACTAGGCTCATTTGATTAAGAGCACAGAAGTTCACCAATGTCTCTCCATTCTCATTCATTCCTCCAAATCCATGTTTTCTCATGATCTCTTCGAAGCTTATGTTGCCTGATCCTACTTTAGCGTTTAGATCTCCCATCAAGATTATAATTTATCTTTGACTCGTCTTCCATCCATCTGATCTTGAGAAGAAGTTACTGATGCTTAACGTTTTGTCAGCCAAATGGAGACATACGCTGACTTAAAGAAACGCGGTTATGTAATTTGTGTCTGCATTTGTGCTCTATATATATATCGTTCTCTCTCTCTGTCTCTCTATCTCTGTCTCCTCTCTTATATCTGAGCTTTGATAGTGTAGATTCAATTGCGAGCATGCGCTTGTGCGAGTATACATACACGTACCTTGAGTTTAGCACTCCAGAGTCCTGCTCAAAATTTATAGTATTTCACAGGTGAAAATTGTGTAGGTCACGTGACTATACTCCACGTGATCACCTACTTCTGCTGCATTCACCCAATAATTACTCCACTGGGTCTTCTACTTCTGCTGATCATTGCACGAATGGGAAAATAGCAATTACATTTTCAAAAAATATTATAAAGTGCTTTCGGCGTTTATAACGTCATGCATCATAAAGTGGGTTTTTTTTTTTTTTTTTTTTTTTTTTGTAGAGTAAGAGTACATAATGTACAAACCCTCAACAGTTTCACTTGAAATACTCTGAGAACACATGGTGTAATATGATTATTTTATGCTTGTGTGTATGCATATTTTTTCGTATTTGATAGTTAAGAGCACACACATACAGGGAGACGTCTCCTGCGACAGATGTTCTTACGTTCGTGCGAATACTTTCTGAATGTGGTCAATATTGAACTCGGCCAAGTATTTCATATGCGGAACAGTTCGGCCATGGTATGTTTAGTGATAACTACGGTTGTTAGCTTCTGCGAACTAACTTCAAGTTGTTCTTACGATCTTCATCATAACGTTGTTGTTTTCTTGCCTAACCGCTGCAGGTATAATCTGAACGAATAGTCTCTCTCCACTTCTCTCTCTCTCTCTCCAACTCTCAATACTATCTATAACTCACAAACTTACACTCTTCCACTATCTCTCTCTCTCTCTCTGTCTCCCTTTCTCTCTCGTTCATTTTTATCGATCTCTTACGCACACACTTGCTCTCACCCTCTCTCTCTCTCTCTCTCTCTCTCTCTCTCTCTCGTCTCTCATGTCTATCTGCATGCAATCTTCCACTATCTCTCTCTGTCTCTCTTTCTTTCTCTCTCGTTCATTTTTATCGATCTCTTACGCACACACTTGCTCTCTTCCAAGCTCTCCCTAGCTCTCTCAGACTGACTCATGCCTTGAGCGCGTGTGCATTTTTTGTTTCCCACATTCAAATGTATTCACCGACAATAAACCTCAAAACTGTATATCGTTGAATGATCTTGTTTTGCTGAACAACAAGAGTTAATTGTCCAGTGGCTCGTTCATTGTTTTGACTGGGTCAGTCATTCAGTCAGTACTTGAGAGACATGATTTAGCGAGTGAGAAAGTGAGTACGAGAGAGAGAGAGAGAGAGAGAGAGCGAGAGAGAGAGAGATCTGGTTCATTTTAGTCGTAAAAACAAGTAGCATATAGATATTGATTGGCTTTACTACCCGCAGAGTATGGCCTCATTTCATACGAATACTTCCAAGTGAACGCACATTTTGTGATTAATATAAATGAAATATTAACATTGTATTTAAATACCACTACACGTAGCTATATTATATTACCACTAATATCTTCAGTAATAAAGAAAAGACGATGGTCATACGTTGGACATGTGATGAGAAGAGATAATAATCGAATAGCAAAGCAAGCCCTCATATGGGAAACAACAGGTAAAAGAAAAAGAGGAAGACCCAGGGAGACACTGAGAAGAACATTGATGAGAGAGGCAAGAGCAGCAGGAATCGGCTCCCTCAATGAGATAGAACTGCTTGCACAGAACAGAGACAGATGGCGAGATTTGATAAAATATCTTTAAAAGAAAACTGCTAGAACAAAAATTCATATAGGAGAAGGTGTATCTTGGTCTACGCCCTATGGGCCGGTTACGGCTCGAAAGGTCAATAGATAGATAGATTTAAATAGCGCAAGTATATCAAGAACCTATATTTATGTAACATTTATGTTTGATTGTCAACTCATGTCCCCTTCAAGTACCTATATTTCTGTAACATTTATATTTGATTGTCAACTCATGTCCCCTACAAGTACCTATATTTCTGTAACATTTATGTTTGATTGTCAACTCATGTCCCCTTCAAGTACCTATATTTCTGTAACATGTATGTTTGATTGTCAACTCATGTCCCCTTCAAGTACCTATATTTCTGTAACATTTATATTTGATTATCAACTCATGTCCCCTACAAGTACCTATATTTCTGTAACATTTATGTTTGATTGTCAACTCATGTCCCCTACAAGTACCTATATTTCTGTAACATTTATATTTGATTATCAACTCATGCCCCCTACAAGTACCTATATTTCTGTAACATTTATGTTTGATTGTCAACTCGTGTCCCCTACAAGTACTTATATTTCTGTAACATTTATGTTTGTCAGTTCATGTCCCCTACAAGTACCTATATTTCTGTAACATTTATGTTTGTCAGTTCATGTCCACTACACGTACCTATATTTCTGTAACATTTATGTTTGTCAGTTCATGTCCCCTACACGTACCTATATTTCTGTAACATTTATGTTGTTACGCTCTTGGCCCCTAAGATATATACATATATATTTTTAATGGCTCATTGCAAGAATAATAATATTGAAGAAATTCACTGTCCTCATCCACTTTCCGTCTCTGGGCCAACTCCCCTTATTTGTTTTCTATTTAATAATGCGACGCAGTGTTTTAATATGAGGACATGTGACACAGTAGACAATATAAATAGTTGATTAACATACGGAAATGTGTAATTAAATTGCTAGAGGTGATCGCGGGTACGCTGCAGCAGGCGGTATGACGCTTGAGGGAGTGAAGCCTGAAACTGTACAGGCATGATCTTAGTGGCCCAACGTTAAGTAAAGCATTTGTTTGGGTGCGAGGAATAATTCTCATTATGCTATTTTTCATAAGATACAAGAGAGAAATAAAGAGAAAGTGAGAGAAAGAGATCATGGGTTATACTATATTGTTATGAATTATCTTGACATATTCCTCAATACACATAAATTATGATAACTAAGTTTATATAATGTACTTAATTAGTCAAGTTATGATAGTATTTGTTGGCAATATTTATCATTGTTGAAAAGATGTGCAAATGAGATGGAGATAAACCAATTACAATATAACTCTTTTTATACTCCGTTCACGTTTGATGCTTTCTACAAAGAAGCGGTTTAACGTACAAGTATTATGTCATTGCATACAATATAGAAATAAGTGACATTGCGCGCTAGTAATAATGCAGTAAGACAGGACTGTGGAGTGTGAGTAAAAGGGGGGGGGGGGCGATAAAGGGAACGATGAATATACATTTATTTTATTGATGCTATGGGAGCCGCGATAGCTCAGTTGTTAGTGAACTGGACTACAAAGGACAAGAGGTAGGGTTCAATGTCAACCTACGGCTACCGGGTTCACACAGCCTTAAATGGGTACCGGATTTTTTGGGGGGAAGGTAAAGCGGCACGGGCGTAATACCGACCACATTACCCCAAAAATCATGTGTTGAAGGTATGTAAAATATATGGTCACTAAAACCAGATTTTCCCTATACGCCACTTGGCGTGACGGGGCTCTTTACGGGTCTGTAAAATATATGGTCACTAACACGATATTCCCTATACGCCACTTGGCGTGACGGGGGTACTTTACTTTTTATTTCTACTATTGATGCTAACCTACTGCCCGTGCACGCTGCGGGATGTTAGTAGTTTACATGCATTTTTATTGCAATTACATTTCATTTGCTTGCGTTTTTTAATTTTTAATTTTTTGTTGTTGTTGTAAATATGTATATTAGCTACACTATATGGGGCAATAGCCAGTAATTATTTACAAGGAAGTGAATAACATGATGAATATTTGAAAAGGCGGTAGCAGTAAATGTAATGTAACGATGCATAATTTAAAAGAAAAACAAATCAACCGTATTCATATCTTCAATCCATTCACCTCATTCATTGTACACGGCTTAACTGCGTACAGGCCAAAGTCGCCAGTCAGCACCAGGGCTAAACACAATCAGCGAATCATAGCTGACGTTTAGCGGTGATGAATGATGAGCCAGAATCGCCTGCACATTCTTTGCCTGCCAGTCAAGCGAATTATGTAGATATCGATTGGGAAGACAATCAAGTACTTAAAAATACAATTCTGAAAAAGGATGTTTCGGCCAACAAGTTGAAATAACGCAGATTCCTCTAAACTATGACAGGTCGCATCAACTCCCACCTAACTTTTTTAAATTTTATTTTAAGGGCGGGCGGTGAAGCAGTCATCAAGCGGATAGAGAAACAAAAAATGATTTACCTAAACAAGCTAGTGAAGAGTCCCGTCACGTCAAGTGGCGTATAAGGAATATGGTGTTAGTGGCCATCATTTTTACAGACCCTCGGCACATGATTTTTGCGGTAATGTGGTCGGTATTACGTCAGTGCCGCTTTACTCTCCTAGAAAAATCCAGTGCCCATTGAAGACTGGGTGAGCCCGGAAGTCGTTGATAAGGATCGAACCCGACCTCTTGCCCTTTGTAGTCCAGTTCACTGGCCATTGAGCTATAGTGGATCTCATTTCCCCCAAATACTCGAGAGAAAAGTCTTTAACAATATAATTACATTCATATTACTTGAAAAGGCCATTGATTTTAGTAAAATAATACTAAAATCATTTCCAAAATTTGGAACAACTTTCTGTAAGACGATCAGTAACGTTAATTTTTTGTTCTATTACCAGATGAAGTAATTAATTACGAAAAAAAATCGACAAATATTGGGAAAAATGTGTGTTATTATGGATTAATTACAATTGTCTGTTTCTAGCGGTAAGAAAAATAATAACATCAGTTTCATATTACACAATAGGGTAATTACATTTTTTTGTGTTTGAATTAATGTTAAAATAGGAAATATCTGAAGGTGCAAAATCAAATAACATGAGTTTTAATTAGAATGATAGAAAAGTACAGGAGGAGACGTAATAATATAATGATGAAATACTGATAGTATTACACTGCGAGAACATGATTTTTCTCTCTTTTTTTTTTTTTTTTTTTTGCGTTCGCCAGCTTTCACCTCTGGCAGACTCTCTAGAGACTAGGAATTGAATTGTCCGTGTTAATACGTTTATCCATGGAAGCCGTGTAAACAGGGTCCCTCACCGTACAGGCAGATAACTCCGTCTTCGGAAGTACTTTTTTTTCCCCATCAATGAATAATTTCAAGCCGAGCTTCGAAGCTGAGACAAGGGGTGGTTGCCGCTTAGTGAAATCACAAATAACGATCGCAAGTGGTGCACCACAAATTTGAACTCGAGACCAGCGTCTTGCCTCGGAGACCAACCAGTCCTCCAAAATGATGTGAGAAAAGGTAATTAAAATCATTATCCGGTTATGGCCAATAATAATAGAAAGGCTTGTATTTGTTACATTAATAAACAAAGAAAGGGAAATAATCCAGATGATCGTTCAAGGGAAAAATACAAAATATACCAACAAATAGTAAGTACATGGGAGATAATATCGAAAGAATTTGAAGAAAAATAAACAGAGCCATCAATGATGTGGGAACCGCGAAAGCTCAGTGGTTAGTGAACTGGACTACAAAGGACAAGTGGTAGGGTTCGATCCCAACCGACGGCTTCCGTGTTCACCCAGCCTTAAATGAGTACCAGATTTTTTTCTGGGAAAGTAAAGCGGCACGGGCGTAATACGGACCACATTACCACAAAAATCATGTTCCGAAGGTCTGTAAAATTTATGGCCCCTAACACCATATTCCCTATACGCCACCTGGCGTGACGAGGGCTCAAAACAGCACACATATAAAATGCATATTTATTGATACATTTAAATGTTGCTAAAAATATCGTAGAGTAAACTCATTAAAAAAAATAATATACTTTTATTTTGTTATCCGGTGGCACTCATATTACATTTTACACGCTCTTTATTACGTACATTATAGTGTATGATAATATAGCACACCATTTGATACTTTATTACTCTCTTTATTAATGTATATGTTTGAATATAAGTGGTATTTCCTCCTTTTTCTGCTAATTTGATACTTATAATTCTTTCCGAGATGTAATCTATTTCTATAGTATATTTTTGGCAGTATTACTTTCGATAATGAAACCGACCCCGTGTTTGTTTACTTCCGCCATGTTGTTAATTCCGCTCGTGACGAGTGTGTAGCTTTGGTGTATTTCTTTAATGGTTTTACCTCTCTTTCTTGTGTCAGCTAATCCTAAGATTTTTATATTCCTTGTCTTCATAAATTCAACTATTTCTGTACTTTTATCCCCTAATCCGCAGATGTTCCAAGTGCCCTTAAACGTTCTGATTGTTTTCTTTGTGTTGTAGGTTTCCCGCTTTTTGACATTTTCGTTTGTGTTCGTTATGTCGAAATAGCACAATGATGTATGGTACTATTCGCACAAACTATATAAATCACATATAAAATCCATTTGAAATAGCACAAGAACGCTTGAATTTCTTTTTCTACGGGCACTGAAATTCACTTATAATTTAAATTTGACTCCCCTCGAAAATTGTGTCGTGTTGCCAGCACAGTCACACACCGGAAGCCAAGAATATATAGAACAACAACAACTTAAATGGTTTGGCCACCTGGTCAGAATGAATCCTCACCTATCACCATCAAGGGCGTTCTTCTCGAGAATGCATGGAAAAAGACCAAGAGGAAGACCCAGAAGAAGATGGATAGATGCAGTGACAGAGACATGTAACAACAAAGGAAAATCACTAATTCAGACAATTCGAGCAGCACAAGAACGACAAATGATATAAACCACGACACCTTTTAGGTATCAGTGAAAAGAGAAAAGAAGAAGAAGAAGATTAATGTATACTAAAGGAAAATGGCTGGTATCATGTATGCATATGTATATTAATTATATATTAATATCAAGCTTATCCATCGCACCACAGATGCATCGTGTTCATTCCGCGGTTGGATCTGGCTAACCAATATTGATAGATTCAGTCGCAAGAAAAGTTGCCACAGTGAAACAATGCCCAGCTTAACATACACTAATATATTACCACACGACGGACACATTATGAATGTTTGCTGCCGACTTTAGTCACAACCTCATGGGTTATATGTGTCTATCAACCATTCGCTCTGCTCATCTCTATTTCTCTGTGTGTCTATCTCTATTTATCTACCTCTCTGTCTATCTGTCTCTCTCTCTTTCTCTCTTTCTCTTTCTCTCTCTCTCTCTCTCTCTCTCTCTCTCTTTCTACTCATTGGCACTCTTTCACAGTTTACAAATCAGATGGCACGTTTGTAAATGACGCAACGTTTAACCCTTAAATTGCTTACTTTGTTGATTGTGAGTCAAATAATTTATGAATGTTTCCACTAACAACCCGCTTATGTGAGCACTGAGAGCTTCTCTTGAAAAAAATCTCACATTTTCTTCGTGGTGGCTTCGAATTACTTAAAATGTGGATTGTCAACAAGTACTTTAATGACATCAAATCACGGGTTACAACAATCTTCTAGTTGTGCATTTTTCCATTACCGAGCCAAGTAGCAATCAACGATCATCGGTTGCAATGTGAACCTGGTTAGGGCTACTCCCTTTTGCAACCTCCCCACCCCCACACACACACATACATTTATGTCTTGAGTTGTCTTTTATAGATCATCTTCTCTTTACTCTTATTCATAGCAATTGTCAAATAGCATAGGGTACAAATATATTAAATTTGTCACGTGTTTAGTCACATGTTTCTCAAGGACTGGTTAGTTTCTAAGCCTAGTAAAAGTAGTAGGAAATTCTTTATACAGAACTTGCAACAAAAGGCAATTTGATCGTCAGAAGCAGGCCCCACGTCGACAAGTAATTCAGTCCTTTAGCTTCTTGACACTCTAAGCGAGGTAGGCTTGCCTTGGTCAGGACTCCCAGACGTCGACATTCTGCTGCATGCCAGCAATAAGTGAATAGCTGGTTCTCAGAGTTCAGTGATGTCGCGATGAAACATCTGATAAGACCTAAGAGAACCTGCAACTGATTTCAAATAATGAAACTCTCTTTTCTGCATACTTGTTTTAAAAAAGTTGTTGAGAAGATATAACATTTTGCTATTCTTAGTTTTAGCCTTGGTGTTATTTATTTTGACGTTAGTATATTTTTTAAATTTAATGACATGATAAATGTACTACCATAAAAAGAAATAACACCAGGGCTAAAACTAAGATTAGCAAAATGTTATATTTTCTCAACATTCCTGTATTGTGCAGAAGCATGGATATTAGACAAGAAAACAGAACGGACAATTGAAGCCTTTGAAATGGGGATTTATAGAAGAATGTGAAGACTTGGATGGAAAGAAAAGAAAACAACCAATGAAGTCTTAAAACAATTAAAAATGAAAATAGAACTACTAAAATAATTTAAACAAGACAAATGCGATTCTTGGGACATATTAAAAGACATAGCATCCTACTAAAATTAATCTTGAAGGTAAAATACAAGGTAAAAGAGGCAGAGGCAGACCAAGACTAACATGGACGAGTAACATCAAAAGATGTACAAGTAAGTCTATGACAACCTGAACTATCAAAACAAGAGACAGAACGGAATGGCGCTCCATGGTAGCCAACATTCGATGCGGAGACGTCACTCAATGATGATGATGTTTTAAAAACACTACTACTGACGATACAACATAATTTGCTGGAACCAAAAAATTAATAAAAATAAAGGTAACATTCAAGTCATTTTGATAAGTATTTACTACTTGTGAACAAACATCCTCTACACCTAAGTCTGTGATTTGTATAGACAATTATGCACTTCGAGAACGGATCATCAAGGGGCAAAGAACAAATGCGTCGATGGACTTATTTCAAGTGCAGCAAAGAAAGAGGGATGTAAAATTATTTCATGACATAAGTTTCAGAGCTGACCGTATGTTTTGATGGCAGAATTCACCATCAGCTGATGGCAGTTGAGCCTCTGCCTATTGGTGAGACACAATCAACCCCATTATTCGTGATGATCAGTCCCTTTTCGCATGTGACCAAGTTCAACCTCTATCCCCAGTAGCTGACGGTTTATTAGCTATTATTCTTTGCTATTTCCTATTGCTAGTTTAGACTAGTCGTCCGACCATAGTTGTCTTCCAAATGATCGTCCCCCAAGCCGTGTCGTGTCATTCTATCAGTTTAAGCAGGACTAATAACATTTGCATTTTCTGTAATTCCACATAGCCACCCCAATGAAACAAATCCCGCCGTTTAAACGGTACTCGAAGAAACTAACTTGACTACATTAAACAGTAAAAGTAAAGTATATAGCCCCGTCACGCCAAGTAGCGTTTAGGGAATATGGTGTTAGTGACCATAATTTCCACTTCCGGTGCGTGACTGTGCTGGCAACACGATGCAATTTTCGATGGGAGTCAAATTTAAGTTATAAGTGAATTTCAATGCCCGTTGTAAAAGAAATGCAATCGTTCTTGTGCTATTTCGAACGGATTTATTTGTGATTTACTCTTAAAGTGTGTGCGATATACGATTACCATCCATTGTGCTATTACGATCACGAACGAAAATGCTAAGATGGATAGATGCAGTGACAGTCATGTAACAACAAAGGAAAATCACTAATTCAGACAGCTCGAGCAGCTCAAGAACGACAAATGATATAAACCACGACACCTTTTAGGTATCAGGGAAAAGAAGAAAAAGACCATAATTTTTATAAACTTCGGCACTTAATTTTTGGGGCAATGTGGTCGGTATTATGTCCTTGGCGTCTTACTTTCCCATAAAAAAATCGGAAACCCGTTTAAGCCTTGATGAATCCGAAAGCCGTCGATCAGGATCGAACCAGACTCTTGTCCTTTGTAGTTCAGATCACTAACCACTGAGCTATCGCGGCTCCCTAAACTAAACATTGTGTATTCTATAATGTACGCTAAAAATAAGAAAGACCAAAATATACTCAGAAGAACACGTGAAGGTTGCAGAACATTTGACGAGATAAATTTGACCACGTGTATTTTGCTGGATTATTCTACTTAATTCGGTTCTGTACGATCACAGTGATGACTAACTAAGGCAGCTGTTCCAGTCTGAGAACCAGCGATCCGAACAAATACCGGCTATAATATGTTCAGTAACAACAGGTCGAACACTTTCAAATAAAAGTAAAAAAAAAAAATAAAGTGCCCCCCGTCACGCTAAGTGGTGTATAGGGAATATGCTGTTAGTGACCATACATTTTGCAGACCTTCAGCACATGATTTTTGGGGTAATGTGGTCGGTATTACTCCAGTGCCGCTTTACTTTCCCAGAAAAAAAATCCGGTACTCATTTAAGGCTGGGTGAACCCGGAAGCACTCGGTTGGGATCGAACCCTACCTCTTGTCCTTTGTTGTCCAGTTCACTAACCACTGAGCTATCGCGGCTCCCAACTCTCTCAAATGCTATACATTTAATATCGTTGTCTACAGAACAGCCAATGAGTGACTTCATTATTTAGGTCTTGTCCAAAGTTTCAACTGTAGGTGCTGTTGAAACTTGCATGACTTGAGCAAGTTACAGAGAAACCGATGACAATGAATGAACAGAGAGATTGTCACTGAGTTGGGAGAGTAAAGAGGCATACAAAAAGTGTAAAGTGATGTAGTGGTCTCCTTATAACTCGTGACGAAGACTGGCTACAGAATAATTGGATATTAACAGCATGACGCAACACAAATAATGTAAATGCTGAGAGGGTTGCCGAGAATGTTTTATCATCATCAATCAGTACCTTACTGCATTGTATTAGCGAACATGCTCATAGCTTCACCTCTCCTTCACTCTCTTTCTCTCTCTCACTCTGTTTCTATTTCTCTGTCTCTTTCATTGTCTTTATCTCTCTTTTTCTTTCTCTATCTCATTCTTTCTCTGTCTATCTTTCTCTGTCGCTTTCTCTCTCTCCCTCTCTCTCTCTCTTTCTCTGATATCACACTGATTAGATCTACTTGTTCATTGTGCCATCTGTAATGTCCGAGGAATAATCTTCTCTTCATCTGTTTCTTTTCGTTTTTAAACCATCACCACCCCATTCCGTGATTATTCAATGCACCAACGTTTCTAAGGGAGCCACGATAGCTCAGTGGTTAGTATACTGGACTACAAAGGACAAGAGGTAGGGTTCTATCCCAACCGAGGGCTTCCTGGTTCACCCAACCTTAAATAGATACTAAATTTTTGTCTGCGATAGTAAAGCGACACGGGTGTAATACCGACCATATCACCCCAAAAATCATGTGCTGAAGGTCTGTAAAATTTATGGTCACTAACAGCATATTCCCTATACGCCACTTGGCGTGACGGGGCTAATTGCTTTACTTTAATTACTAACGTTTTTAAGTCAACATCCATCCCTTAGGTAATTTTACTGTTCCGATTATTGATTTGGGGGAGAGGGGAATAGCAGCATCTTTCTGAAGCCACGATGACAGAGTGTCTATTGCGGTCGTCAATTAGTCACATATGTTCGATGACAGAGTGACTATTGCGGTCGTCAATTAGTCACATATGTTCGATGACAGAGGGCCTATTGCGGTCGTCAATTAGTCACATATGTTCGATGACAGAGGGTCTATTGCGGTCGTCTATTAGTCACATATGTTCGATGACAGAGTGCCTATTGCGGTCGCCTATTAGTCACATATGTTCGATGACATAGTGACTATTGCGGTCGACTATTAGTCACATATGTTCGATGACAGAGTGACTATTGCGGTCGTCTATTAGTCACATATGTTCGATGACAGAGTGCCTATTGCGGTCGTCTATTAGTCACATATGTTCGATGACAGAGTGACTATTGCGGTCGTCTATTAGTCACATATGTTCGATGACAGAGTGCCTATTGCGGTCGTCTATTAGTCACATATGTTCGATGACAAGTGCCTACTGCGGTCGTCTATTAGCCACATATGATCGATGACAGAGTGACTATTGCAGTCGTCAATAAGTCACATATGTTCGATGACAAAGTGACTATTGCGGTCGTCAACGTCAATAAGTCACATATGTTCGATGACAAAGTGACTATTGCGGTCGTCAGCGTCAATTAGTCACATTTGTTCAATGACAGAGTGACTATTTCGGTCGTCAATTAGTCACATTTGTTCAATGACAGAGTGACTAAGGCGGTCATCAATTAGTTACATTTGTTCGATGACAGAGTGACTATTGCGGTCGTCAATTAGTCACATTTTTTCGATGACAGAGTGACTAATGCGGTCGTCAATTAGTCACATATGTTCGATGACAGAATAACTATTGCGATCGTCAATTAGTCACATTTGTTCGATGACAGAGTGACTATTGCGGTCGTCAATTAGTCACATATGTTCGATGACAGAGTAACTATTGCGGTCGTCAATTAGTCACATTTGTTCGATGACAGAGTGACTTTTGCGATCTTCTATTAGTCACATATATTCGATGACAGAGTGACTATTGCGGACGTCACATTAGTTACATTTGTTCGACTTCAATTCCCAGATCTGCGTTTTCTTTTTTTAAAAATTGTTTTGTTCCTTTTTTTTTTGCTTGACTGACAACGACTTCGGGGATCACCCAGCCTCTGAAAATGCTCGGCATAGACTTTTTTTTTTTATTTCCCTTCAGGAAAGTAGGGCAGCCTGAAGGAATACAATCCACATCATCCATTAATGTTAAGATGGTCATTGAAAAAACATGACCACTAACTTCGCATTGGCAACAAACGCCCCGAACAACAGGTACTTGACCTTCTTTAAGTAGACATATCAATTACCTCTGTTTACATTGTCATTCTATTACATTCTTGGTCATGTTTCGCATGCATCTAGAAGCTGGGTTTTAGGTGCGTTTTAGAACTAGTTACATCAACGGATTCGATAATCTTTGGCCTGGTATTAATCATCATTGAATCATAACGTCTTGACCTATCTTCTTTCAATCTTTATTCATTATGCCATATTCCGTTGGTATCACTGCCATTGAACATGTTAAGCTCCTAGCCTGGTTCACTACTACTTTTTATTTTATTACGAATGACGCAGTTTTTGTATTTAAAAACAATATTCACCTCATTATTTAGCTCAAGTAATTTCATCTAACCTTCGTGTCTGATACCATTAAAAGGCTCCTGTAGACTTGTTTTATTATTTTCCGCTCTTATAACTATGTCTACCACATTTGATATTGTTGATTTTAATATTCTCTCTCTCTCTCTCTCTTTCTCTCTCTCTCTCTCTCTCTCTCTCTATATATATATATATATATATATATATATATATATATATATATATATATATATATATATATTTCTGATGATAAACTCGCTATACCACGAAAAGGAGGTCATGTGTTAATAATCACGTTTTTCAATTATAAAGCAATATTTAATAGAAAATGTGTATCAAATTACGTAACTACTGTTTTCATAACGACTAATGTTTAGTTACATAGAATGGAACATAAAGATGGTTCTATGAAGTTTTAACATGATCTGGGTCACACGGTGCACAAATTTAAAAATAGATTAGATTAAGCATTTTATTCAACATCAGATAACTGCTGAGATCTGTGGGGAAAATAAGTACAGCGTTGCTCGTAATTAACCCTCATATGACAAATCAATGTTGCAATCATGTTTTGTTTATAGTGTCTTTATTGTATGATACATACGTGATCTAAGCTCATTAATCGACAACGACTATGTGGCCAGTGTGGTGTTAACTGATGGGCCTTTGAATAATATCAAGATAATCTGACATATCATTGATATGATTAGAACTGTTTAGGCAACCTCAGTGGATTTATGAATAATAGGAAGCGCTATAAAATGGCCCATCAATTATATGTTGAGACAATTTCAATCTTCGCAGTTATCTGATGTTCAAGAAATGCTTAAAATCTAATCTATTTTTTTGCTTGTGCATCGAGTGACCCTGACCTTGTTAAAACTTCGTAGTGCCATGTCATTCATCTGTTACATTACATTAACCGTGAAGCAAAGCTTTAGTTGTTATGAGAACAGTAGTTATGAGAACAGTAGTTATGAGAACAGTAGTTTTGAGCTAGTAAAATTGAATGTGTTTGTGTCTTTTACAGTTCATTTATTATTATTATTTATTTTAATCAATAATTTTTTAGGTAAAGTAAATGTAAAGTACGATACTCGATTCGGCGTCTTAGCACGCAAGTTTTCACCCATATGTGGCTCGGCCACCTAATCAGAAGTGTTCGGAGACTTCTGGATAGTGTCACTTCAAGCATCGAAACTCACGATGCGAGGCGGCATTCTTCACCTTCCCAGAGTACTACCTTGGTACCCATTTCTGCCAGCGGCTGGGTCGACAGCGGGTTTTTTTTTCAAACTACGAGTAAAATTCATACTGCTTCCAGTTGCAATCGAAGACGGGTTGTCTGAACGTCGATATCCCAGTCGGGTGGTTTTCCCATCTAGACTACCGATTCCCCCAACATTTTGTTAATGGAAAGTGAGTAATAAATGACAAACAGGCAACTTTGCCTTTCTGCCTGTATTGACGAAAAAGAAAGTCATGAGTCACACATGAACACACTTGAAAATGAAAGGGGGATTTTAGTATAAATTATGAAAACCGTATAGGGCGATAAAACAAGAATATTGCTGAACCTGGCAACAGATAAAATCAGCTCATTCTTATGTTTGAACTGAGCCAGGTCCGGTCAGATAAAGTGAATTGTCCATGTGCTAACTGAAAGCGAGATCAGGGTTCTAAAGATCTGAATGAGAAAAACTTCACTTGGGGCGAATTTCATAAATTGGCTGAGCACATCCAACAATGGTGGTTTTTGTTGGCTAATTTAAATGCTAATGTAAGACTCGAAGGCGTTTGAGGAATTTTGAATATGTACGCATGTAGTAAATGGTTTTGTGTACCGAAAGCATGCACATTTAACTTCGATTGCTCTCCACCTTTGCTGTGCTGTTTGAATCTTTGTCACGTGAGATTTATATATGTTGTCTTTAGTTTGTACTACCTTGTCTTACACTTTTATGATACGTTGATGATATACCGTATGCCTTGACACAAAAGCTGGAAGAATCACTAAAGTAATAATAATGGCTAAGGTAATTAAAAATAAGATGTGATCACTTGTAAATTCTTAAGTTCATCACATACTGCATATAGTACTACTATTACAGTATAATGCAGTTAGACATGGACTAGTAAACATCGTAAAGTCAGTCATACAATTGATGCTTTAAAGAGAGGTGAACAACCTAGGAAACATACCAGTTCGGTAGCTCTGTTATTACTCCGGCGCATGAGATTTATGAGGTTTAGGATAATTTACATGGCAACTTTAAGGTATGTTTCCCATCACAAGGTGCATTCTTTAAATTACCTGAGACAACTTTCTTGGCACATAAACTTCAGAGGAAAAAAAAAAAAACACCCACACGCACATACTCGTATTGAAATGCTTTTGTTTCAAGTGTGAACGGATGACATGCGTTAGATTATTTTGCGACCGAATTCCTTCTACATAGAAGACCAAAAATACACAATATAGAACATATGCATAAATACAATTTGGCTTTGGTGGGTGACTCGTACAATCCGCCATATAGAGAGGGAGCTTGCCACCACAGTGCATGGATCATGTAAAAGAAAATTACCAATTGGTAAAGTCAAAGTGGATTTAGATAAAGTTAACCAGGTATAATCGCTAACGTCCATATGTTGACTTGAAGAATTAAATTTAAATTAAGTCTAGCGATTCTTTATCAATATCATCAAATAATAAAACTAGTGTCAAAAGCAATGATGATCATTCAACACCAAGCCTTACGAGTCTCATAAGCAAAACATTTAGGAAAATCATCATGAGAAAAATGAGATTCAAAATGGAATTACAAAATTAGTAATTGACAACGGTTAAAGTTAAAGGCACGATTGACGTCATAAATTGTCGAAAAACATTAGTAAAGAGGGCAATAAAAGTAGACACTGATTGTACTTTTGTTTTGTAAATTTCACTCCACATCAACACGTTATATAAAGGAAAACATCAATAAATAAGTAAAATCTTAGTGAGTAAACATGTTGACAACAAAGACATAAAGAAGATTTACTGGCAACAAAAAAAACTGAAATTCACTTGGTCAATTGTCAGCATTTAAAACAAGTTGCTTTGCAGAAGTTTATATTGTCACCAGATTTATGTAACCAACATAGTGAGATTATAGTAAGATCTTTAAATACTTACTGGAATGTCGGTCGATGGTCATTGTATAAACAACCTGAGCAACACAAATTATACAGTAACATTTGTAAAGGATAACAATGATATAGTGGATCTTCTTCCTCTTCTTTCCTACCTTCCTTATTAGCATTTCAGCGATGAGGGGAGATATAATTTGCGGTCTTTTGCACTTCTGTTCGCCTCTGATGATGTTATGTTTCCTAGTGCTTCTAATATTCCGTCGATACATTTTTTTTTCCTTGGTCGACCCTTGGGTCTTGTGTTCTCGCAACGTTTGTTGAAGGCTCGTGTTGTGTTTTGATCACTCTGCCTTGTCACGTTGTCAGACCATTTTATATGTTGTTTATTTATACATTCTATGGCGGGGTTTATTCTTAGCTTTTTTCTTAGTTCTTCATTTCTGATCTTTTCTCTCAGGCTGTTTCCTGTCATTCGTCTAACACATTTCATCTCAATAGTGGTTATTTTTCTTATTGTTCTTGCATCTATGGTCCAGGACTGGCATTGGTAACACAACGTTGGGTTGAAGATTGTATCGTAAAGTGCCCGTTTTGCCTCTAGAGTTATTTCCTTGTTGGACAATACTGGGGGTAGATGTCCAATGATTTGACAAGCTTTGTTGCATCTTGAGTCTGCCTTTGCTATTTGTGAATTGTCGTTTGTCGCCAGACTTCATAAGTATTTGAATTCCTCTACTTTACTTGTTTTAGTTGCCTGTCTTCTATAGTTATGTTGATGTTATGTTTTGAATAGAAACACTTTACACAACTTATATAGAGGATCATTGGCACTATAGTGATTAAAAGTAATTTTAAAATATTAAAGGCATTAACCTAGAGTTTCCAGTTGTCCAAGGTGGCGATTTGTTTTAATATCGGAGCGTGGACTATGTTATTGGTTATTGGTTATTGGTTATGGAAGGCCTCGGTATCACAGCAAACGAATTAAAATCCATAATTGCTCAACCGCCCGTGCCAGTGGAATCATCCGAATTACTAACTCATCTCCCAAATAAAGAAAGGTAACTGTAGTCCCCATCGTAGCAGTCTCAGCCCACGCCAAAAGACATAAGGCGAAACCGCGCAGAAAGTGAACACAGCCAACTGTTCCCTGTCATACGATATCATCATTCATCGTAAACAAGCGGGATATCGAAGCAGGATCAACACGGATGAGACACACAGCTCACGGTGTGCACAGAGCACTTAACTCAGTAGCTCCTGCAACAAGCCGGTCTTGGAATATGAGGAAACTGCAAGAAGGAACACTTTTCAGACATAGCCTTCAATGGTTCCTGCCGCCTATCCACCATATACCATGGGAGTTCACGTCCTCCCGAAAATGATGATCGTCATAGCACTTGATGATGTTAGGCCATCATTGATGACTCCAATTCCAAACATATAGACACACAGTGATGGTAAGTTATCATTTCCAATCCAACATAAGCCACATGACCTGTAGTTAGTAAAACCACAGAGAGAATATGATTTTGTAACCTTCACTGATTCACTCTTAGATGTGAATGTGTAGTTTACACAAGAGAAGAAGTTTTCAATTACAGTGATCCCATTTAAGGCAATTCTGGGATAGCAAGGCAATTCTCCTTTATAGCAGCAGAACTTGATGTTCTCCGCTCCCTTCTTGTAGCTGCCGCCACACGATTCTGATGTCTCATTAACTTGGACATCATTCAAGAACAATGTCAGATTAACATTCCATAGATATGGTTCTGCTGATGAAATGCTTGGTGCAACAGTTGTATCAAACATACTGGAGGCTCCTGGTCTGTGGTCATTAATATCACAGACGGCACATGATGTTGTTATATTCAGTATTTCTTTTTGGGGTGTAAATATGTGGCACACACATGGAGAGTGGTTTGTGGTCACAGTAATCTCATTACAGGCAATTCTAGGGTAGCATGGTATAGCTGTTTCAGAACAGCACAATCCTGTGATGTTTTCTGTGTTCGCTATAAAGCTGCTGGTGCTACACAATCCTGACCAATTATAGGTGTGGACATTATTCACTTGCAATGACAACACTGCTTTGTTTACATCATAAACCTCTGGAAGCGAATCATTTATGGGACTAATAGTACAATTTATTCTTCCATCGGGCATATCTTCATTGAGTCCCCCCAAAAATAGGTCTTTGGTTAAAAAGCACATATGCTTTTGAGTTAAACACAAAATGAGCCGACTTCATAGATTCAAAATGATCCTTGCCAATGCCATCCGTTTGCACAAGTTAGGTCCTTAGCTACCAAGGTCACAAACGTCCGAAACGAATTAACGACTTTATCTACAGCGAAGGTTAACGAACTGTGAACAAACATTTATGTTCAAACCCTTGAAAACATTTTCAAAAATCTGCCAACTCGCTGCAATAACAGATATCGTGTTGTTCAATGTAAACATTGCTTAGCCCATAGCTCGAATATAAATAAGCTGCCATTTTGGTGCCATGGGATAATATGAGCATTAACATCACAATCCACTTTGTAACAGTCACGTGACCTGAAGTGGTAGCGCCCAGTGGACTATGTGATAAGAGTGACCGAAAATGTGTTTCTAGAGGATGCAATTTTTAAAAAAAATGTTTTTGTAAAGTATTCTATTGAAGGAGGAGTCCAGGATCGGATAAGTACTTTTAAAATGTAACCATCTCGGAGGAGGACAGGATCGGATAAGTACTTTTAAAATGTAACCATCTCGGAGGAGAACAAGATCGGATAAGTACTTTTAAAATGTAACCATTTCGGGGAAGAATAGGATCGGATAAGAACTTTTAAAATGTAACCATCTCGGAGGAGGACAAGATCGGATAAGTACTTTTAAAATGTAACCATCTCGGAGGAGGACAAGATCGGATAAGTACTTTTAAAATGTAACCATCTCGGAGAAGAATAGGATCGGATAAGTACTTTTAAAATGTAAACATCTCCGGGGAAGACAGGATCGGATAAGTACTTTTAAAATGTAACCATCTCGGAGGAGGACAGGATCGGATAAGTACTTTTAAAATGTAATCATCATGGGGGAGGATAGGATCGGATAAGTACTTGTAAAATGTAACCATCTCGGACGAGGACATGATCGCATAAGTACTTTTAAAATGTAACCATCTAATAATGTATAGTTAGACCGTAATAGATCGCATGTGACTCCTAGCTATCTAGCACGTGGGGAAACATATCCGGGCTATCCCAAACTTTGTCTTTAAGATATAAGTTTTAATTTTCGACTGACTTGGCAGGTCGGTAAGGGATAAGCGTGTTATACTTAGGAAAATCACGAGAAAAATTGAGATAAACCATAGTTATAAAGTAGCAGTCATCAATATATGCGGAATAAAAAACAAAGATGTTGAACTTATATAAGAAGTGACATAGAGGAAATGTAAAATACTAGGATTAGTGGACAACAGAGTATATGGACAAGAGATAAAGAAAACACACATGAACTACATGATACTATTTTCAGGAGTCGAAAACGCAGAAAGAGCAAAACACGGAGTAGGCTTTATCATTGACCCAGAACACACAAAGAATATTCTAGAAATAAAGTACTTCTCATAAATAATAATCACAACGAGACTATTAGAAGACGATCAAAAACAACTTACATACACATTTATGCACCATGTAACGATAATGAAAAAGGCAGCGAAGAATTATATGAGATTTTAAATTAAATTGTCAACAAGACTGACGAAAGCTATGTAATGTTAGTGATGGGAGGTTTTAATGGAAGACATAAACGTAACAGTGAGAACAGAAGTATCATGGGACTCTTTGGCGATAAGAGACATCTGAAATAAATGAAAATGGAAGCAGACTGCTGGTGTTATGTAATCAAATGATTTGTTTATCACCAACCCATTCTTCAAACACAGTTACAATTATACACCTGATACAAGTGGAACGACACGACCTGTAGAAGCCAGATAGATTTTATACTAACAAGAAAACAGAACAAGAAAAAAGTAACCGACTGCAGAGCTATCCCTAATATCACAGACGATACAGACCATAAAATGGTTATTATTACACTCAGACAGCCAAACACAAAGAGAAGATACGCAAACAAACAAAAGAAACAATAAGAGTAGGCAATAAAACTAAAAGAATTTAAAAAAATATCAATAATCAAGAAAAACCCTAGCAGAAAAAAAAAAACAAACAGAAGAATTTAAGAAACTCCCTATCGAAGTAAGCACAGTAGAAGAAGAATGGAAACAGTTTAAGAAAACAGTAATCAACATCGCAAAAAGGTGTATGTGGAACGAAACTAAGGGCAAAAGAAGGGAAAAAGAGCACCCCGTGGTGGAACGAAGCAGTCAATAAAGCAATTAAAGAAAGGAAGACAATGTTTAAAAATTGGGAAAAGAATAAGAACAAAAAAGAATGTGAAAACTATGCTCGGAAAAAAGTTAAATTTTTTATCCAAGAAGTTATGCAAAACAAATAGACATATTCAGACAAAATATGAGCAGGGGCTTCAAGACAGTCAGAAGAGATTTCTCTACAAAGCAGTAAAAGCCACAAGAGATTTCTTACAAAGCAGTAAAAGCAATAAGAGCGAGAAACGAAAACCACAATCCCACTGAGCTCATAAATGACAGAGACATACAGCCAATGTCAAATTAACCAAGATATGCAATAGAGATGGAAATAATATTTGAAGACCTATTAAACATGGCACCAACTACTAATAAGCCAACAAAAACTACGCAAGAATGCGCAAACACTGAACTCAACATCACGACAGAGGATATCGAAGAAGTATTTAATTATGCACCAATAAATAAAGCACCGGGGATAGATAAAATACCAATAGAAATAATAGCAGCAGCATGAGAAACAGAAGTGACTGCAAATGACTGTACATAATATTCAATGCAAGCGTAACACTAACAAAATGCCCCAGAAGACTGGCAACAGGCAATCATTCTAGCAATATTGAAAAATAAAGGTAACAAGATAGACTCCAATCAATCGATAGAGGTATATCGCTTCTCAGTTATATAGGAAAGTTATACGCCAAAATTGGTGGGAAAAAGGCTGCATCTAAAAGAATGACGAATGTATAAAGCAGCCTACATTTGACAATGGAGATAAAAAATAATTATTCAGTGTGATGTTGGACCAGTCTTGGCGTATGGAAGTGAGTCCTAGATAATCGTGTTATAGAGACAAGACAATCTTTGGAGCCCACAGAAATGTAGTTTTAGTAATAATGATGATACCATAAACTTGTAAAAAGAGTTACCAGAACTTTCTAAAGGATGCTGGAGCCAAAAAGAAAGGTTATTGCCAACCATTTTTTTATATTTTGGTAACGATAAGGGAACAACTGGAATATATTGCGGCATGAGGCAAGAATTGAGTGAATACTACACAGTAGAAAGCAGGGAACAGATAACAGATGGTTTGGTGGCAAATACAGAGTGAAGCAAATAATCAATTGCAGAAATGGAAAGCTGTAGAGAGACCACATCATTTTACCAGTAGTTACTGAATATGATGAAGTTAGCGGTAACATTATTGATTGAGTAGAGAAGGTGTCCCATAGATATTGTACAAGTTAGAAAATGAGTAAAGATCATCAACATCATTGAGTGCCGTCTCCGCATTGAATTGTGGCTGCCATGAGCGACATTACACTGTCTCTTGCTTTGATAGTGTAGGTTGTCATAGGCTGATTTGCCCATCTCTTGCTTTGATAGTATAGGTTGTCATAGGCTGACTTGTCCATCTCTTGCTTTGATAGTGTAGGTTGTCATAGGCTGACTTGTCCATCTCTTGCTTTGATAGTGTAGGTTGTCATAGGCTGACTTGTCCATCTCTTGCTTTGATAGTGTAGGTTGTTATAGGCTGACTTGTCCATCTCTTGCTTTGATAGTGTAGGTTGTCATAGGCTGACTTGTCCATCTCTTGCTTTGATGGTGTAGGTTGTCAAAGGCTGACTTGTCCATCTCTTGCTTTGATAGTGTAGGTTGTCATAGGCTGACTTGTCCATCTCTTGCTTTGATGGTGTAGGTTGTCAAAGGCTGACTTGTCCATCTCTTGCTTTGATAGTGTAGGTTGTTATAGGCTGACTTGTCCATCTCTTGCTTTGATAGTGTAGGTTGTCATAGGTTGACTTGTCCATCTCTTGCTTTGATAGTGTAGGTTGTCATAGGCTGACTTGTCCATCTCTTGCTTTGATAGTGTAGGTTGTTATAGGCTGACTTGTCCATCTCTTGCTTTGATAGTGTAGGTTGTCATAGGCTGACTTGTCCATCTCTTGCTTTGATAGTGTAGGTTGTCATAGGCTGACTTGTCCATCTCTTGCTTTCATAGTGTAGGTTGTCATAGGCTGACTTGTCCATCTCTTGAAGTCACTCGTCTATGTTAGTTAGCCATGATTGCATCTGCCTCTTTTGCCTTGTATTTTCCCTTCCAATATTACTTTTAGAAGGCTGCTGTGAGTAAAATTACCAGTTGTATAAACAATGGCTTTAAGAAATAAAATCATCAAAAGCAATATACAATTATAACTCAGCTTACGAATATGGGCTTCAAAATTGCTGAGTGAGGAAAATCACCACACTACAATATGTTGTGTAGATATCTTAAATAGCTTTAAAAAAATCAAACTTCAAGTCTTTTTAATGCCTCAGTGTATTACAAGAAGTTATGAATGCCACCAATAGCTGACACGAATTAGGAGAGTGGGTAAGACGACGCCTTTGGGAATGTCAGAAGAAACAGGGTGCAGGCACCTATTCAGTCTCCTAGCTCCCTCCCCGGTTTATTTTACGAACCTAGAAAGCCGTGGGGGCTGTCTCTCTGTCTTCATTAGTTTTCTGAATTAGTTACTGACCCTAACTGTTGCGTAGGACTGGGGCTTATGAAACACACATACCGACGCACATATTAAGAGTACGGAAAAATATATATATATAGGACGGTGACATCTGGGATCAGTTCTAGTATAGTAAACAAAAACATAAAACGGTATGAAGAAGCTACAGTAATAGACAAGACAAGCTACGATGTTTTGACTAAAGCCTTCATCAGATACAAAACACACGCTATTAAAATTAAACCAACAAATCCCAACGAAAACAAAACACTCATAAAATAGAAATCGCGGTGAGGCTTGTTTTAATTTTTTGTTTAGCTGCTTTATACTTTTTTATGTTTGTTTGATATGTTTACTTTACTCTTTAGTAAGCTTTACTCGTGGCCCGCATTGCATTGAATATTTTATGTATTCACCATGTGTGTTTATCTCCTTTAATGTACAGTGAATGGATAGCGATGTGTATATGTGTTAAATAGTAGAATGAGTTTATGTGCTGAAGGTACAGTACAATCAACAACACACAACGGTCAACAATTCTACATCACTATTAAGAGGCGATGTAGAAGGACATTATAAATTAACGCCTTGGGATTTGAAGTCATAGCCTCACATAATTTGCTGAAAACCCAAAAAAAAAGCAGATACGTATAACACTAGGCTTACTATCATTTTTTTCTTCTGTTTTTTTCACTTTTTACTGAACTACATTTGGGGACCAAGACGCTGTTCCGAGTTCATTGCGGTCAGCGACCCAAAGCTGCCTGTAAGGTTGAGGATCGGCGAACAAAAGAGCTTACCAAGACCCTGCCCCAAACCTCAGTGGTGCTCCTGGAACCAGACTGTCTAGTGTGACCAATCGAGTAGGGATTGAGGAACGAAGACAATGCTGTTCTCAAAAATAATGTTCTGAAGCCACATATGTTGGACCGTAATGTGCAAATATCACAGTTTGCTGCAAAACAAAACACAACGCATTGACGCCCACCTAGCGTCCTTTTAAGACCAGATGATGAAGTGGCCTATTCATACCTTCATTAAATATCGGGTGTGGGCTAGAAATAAATAAATAAAGATATTGCATTTCAGCTTGTTTCGAGTGTATCAAACGTAATACTATCGTTCGACTAAAGGTTTTGGTTTGCGCATACACAGGATCAGTGTTTCATGATGGTGTATGGTGGATAGGCGGCGGGAACCATTGAGGGTTATGTCTGAAAAGTGTTCCTTCTTGCAGTTTCCTCATATTCCAAGTCCGGCTTGTTGCAGGAGCTACTGAGTTAAGTGCTCTGTGCACACAGTGAGCTGTGTGTCTCATCCGTTTTGATCCTGCTTCGATATCCCGCTTGTTTGCGATGAATGATGATATCGTATGACGGGGAACAGTTGGCTGTGTTCACTTTCTGCGCGGTTTCGCCTTATGTCTTTTGGCGTGTGCTGAGACTGCTGCGGTGGGGACTACAGTTACCTTTCTTTGTTTGGGAGATGAGTTGGTAATTCGGATGATTCCACTGGCACGGGCGGTTGAGCAATTATGGATTTTAATTCGTTTGCTGTGAGACCGAGGCCTTCCATAACCAATAACCAATAACCAGTGTTTCATTCAACACGCTAGTGTTTCATGCCCGGTAAACAAGCTAAACATGTTTGTATACGCATCTTCGTGTTTAAAAAAAAATTCAATTATTTTGGTCGATTCTGCTATATATGTTTAAATCCTTTATATTTTTGTAGTATTGTTCATAGTGTGAATCTGTTTACTTAATATACCTAGTATTAGTCACGCTATGTTCCATATAATTTAATGCTTTTTATAATGTCTTGTCTCTTTCTGACAATTCTGTGTTTACTTTTCCAAGATATTTGAATTGACATCGCTATATTCGGTGCCCTAATTTACCAGGCCTCGATAACAGATACAGCCAAGAAATTGTAGCAACATCCCATGTCCATGAATCAAGATTGTAGAGCATACAAGATCGATACTGAAGAGGTGATAGAAATAGATTGAGAGAAACATAATCTAAATATGGCTGTAGAGTGCCACATTGTAAAGCATGTAGAGAGATTTAAAATATTCAGGGACAACATTCGCCGAAGTTAATTAAGTGGACTAAGAAATTAATGTCCTTTGTAGTTAGGCAAGCGAAATATTGTGACAGCTAGTCTCTCTTAAATAAAATTTTGGGGGCATGTTAAAAGACACAACAGCCTAATATTAAGTAATGTTGGAAGGGAAAATACAAGGTAAAAGAGGCAGAGGCAGAATAACAGACTAACATGGACGAGTAACTTCAAAAGGTGGACAAATCAATCTATGACAGTCTACACCATCAAAGCAAGAGACAGAGTGGAATGGCGCTCCATGGTAGCAAACCTTCGATGCGGAGACATGCGGTGGCACTCAATGATGATGATGATGAGTCTCTCTTCTACAACATAAAACACTGCCAGTTAACATACACAAACACACATACACAACTTCGTATACAAAGCATTTTTGTCCTCATCTTATTCTACAAGTGCTTTGCTGACGACACAGGGGAAGTTGGTTATAACAGAATATTGGTTATTGGTTATGTATAGGCCCCGGTATCACTGTAAACGAATTAAAATCCATAATTGCTCAACCGCCTGTGCCAGTGGAATCGTTCGAATTACTATCTCATCTCCCAAACAAAGAAAGGTAGCTGTAGTTTCCATCATAACAGCCTCAGCACAAGTCAAAAGACATAAGGCGAAACTGCACAGAAAGTGAACACAGCCAACTTTTCCCTGTCATACGATATCATCATTCATCGTAAACAATTGGAATATCGAAACATTATCAAAACGGATGAAACACATAGCTCACGGTGTGCACAGAGCACCTAACTCAGTAGCTCCTGCAGCAAGCCGGACTTGGAATATGAGGAAACTGCAACAAGGAACACTGTCATATATAGCATTCAATGGTTCCTGCCGCCTGTCCACCATATTGACCGGAAGTTCACGTCCTCCTGAAAATGATGATCGTTCTATTTTTGAAATGTATAGCGCTTGAAGATGTTAAGACATCGTTTTTGACTCCAAAATCCGAACATATAAATCACAGTCGTCAAATTATCTCAGTCGCACATTAAACAACAGACCGTAAGGTTAGCGTATGGCCGGTCTTGGGATATACGATGAGCCATAATGATGACGTAGCACACAAACAATGACAGTGCCCTTAGATTACTGATTACTCTAGTAAATGCAGCCTACAACGAACGAAACACGGTGCAAATTCCATAAAGAGATAAAACTGCGGCTGACTTGACGAAGCAGTTCACATTAATGCGTTGTAACATGTAAATAACTTGCGTCAAGCAATTCCAACAACGGTCGTGAACAGCACTCAATGTTACGTAAAGCGCATATCAGCTGTAGACAGTAGACGATCGCATTCACAACACATGTTTTGTCAAAAAGGAATATTGCCGTGCGTACTACTCCGCTTCGTCGGCGCAGATGTGTTAAATAGAACATCATCATTATGACTTTAACGCAGAAAAGTGCAATGGAGAGCCGAAATTATTCAGACCCCAAATGCACTTTCTGCAGCGATCGAGAGAACATCAACTAGTTCCACCATCTTGGAACGGAAGTCCATTACAGAATATAAATATAATACGTTAGTTATAACATAATGTATTAGAGGAAGTTAGTTATAACAGAATGTATTAGAGGAAGTCAGTTATAACAAAATATTAATAAAGAAAGTTAGTTATAACAGAATGTTAATATGTGAAGTTAGTTATAACAGAGTGTTAATATATGAAGTTAGTTATAACATAATTTTAATATATGAAGTTAGCTAAACAGAATATTAATGGAGAAAGTTAGTTATAACATAATTTTAATATATGAAGTTAGTTATAACAGTATAATAGTATGTGTTTATATATATTTCCTAGAAGCACTAGGAAACATAACAGCAGCAGTGGCGAACAGAAGAGCAAAAGACCGCAAATTATATCTCCCCTCGACTCTGAAAGGCAGATGAGGAAGGAAAGAAGAAGAAGAAGAAGAATATGTGTTTAAAAAAAGTGTCTTCAGTGACCAACAAAAATACCATCATAAACCGTATCAATGATATGTTTGTCCCCATTATTTGTTGTCCGCTCACTTCTCTAGCTGCGCTGCCAACCCAGTTTCCTTGCAATATAGCATTTGATGCTTAATGAGAAGTGCACGGTTAGTTTGGTAATAACATGCATCGTTTGCTGTATCCACTAACCGTAACAAATCGTCTTTCAATTGCCTGTAATCAAACAGGGGATTACAAGTCTAGCTCATTTAACTTAATGTTGTTATTTATTTTCCTGCAATCTTAATTATACATGATAGACATCCGCCTGACTTTCCAGAAGAGAAGTCTTACTGCGACGGTTGCATGTCTCTACAGCATTGTTAACGTCAAGTTGCCACTACGTTAAACTCTGTTAAACTTCACAAATTTGTCGTGTTTTTGCCATGATTTATTTACGTAACAGTTAACGTATAAGTTGTAACTGTAGTGGTCGACTGTAAAACTTCTTACACACATTTTTAAATAAAAATTACAATACACTATAAACGCTAACTTATATTGATACATCTTTGTTAATTTGTTGCCTCATATGTGTGTGTATGTGTGTGTGTGTGTGTGTGTGTGTGTGAGAGAGATAGAGAGAGCGAGAGAGAAAAAAAGTTTATACCTGTGGAGTCAAACTAAGATATAACCTTGTATGTTTTTCGCTGCCCTTCTAAACATTGTGTTTGAAACCATCTATGAAAGCAAATACATCTGTACAAGATCTGGCGGTTCCTTAATTTAGCACGCCTGAAGTCAACATTTAAAACAATTCAGAGGCTCTAATCAAGGAGCTTCTATTCGCTGATAATGCTGCACTATTCCTCAAAATGAAGCCGTCATGCAGTCAGTGATTGACAGTCTAGCTAGATTATGTGATTTATTCTCCCTGTCAATAAGTATCCACAAAACGGTGGTGTTTCAACAACACGTAGCAAGTCATGTAGCTGTATCATTAAATAACATATCACTGAGTGTGAGAAAATGCACCTATCTCAGTTCTAAGGTCACAATCACTGTATCCATTAAAGAAGAAATAAATTCTCGATTCGGAAAGGCAGCTTCCATATTTGGTAAACTTAAAGATAGAGCATGGGCCAACACCAAATTAACACTCAGGACTAATATTCAAATTTACTAAAGGTGTGTGCTTACTTCACTTCTATACGGATCAGAAACTAGGACTCAGGGCAAGAAACAGTAGGTTAAACAGCTTCCAGATGTGTTGCCTTAGAAATATTATGAACATCAAATATCATATCAAATTAACCAACTCTAATATCTTACAATGAGTCAAACTCTCATCCTTCATGGCAATACTAAGGAGTCAAAGACTATGGTAACTGAGTCATGTAAGAAGAATGGCAAACATTCGTATTCAAAACAAATATTGTATGGCGAACTTAAGGACGGAAATAGACCAAATTGCAGACCAGTGCTGAGATATAAGGATGTTTGCAGGGCTTCCTTGAGGGAATTCTCTGTCAGTTAAAGAAACTGTAACAAATCTTATTGCAGATCATAGCTGATGGAGAAAAAAAACAATGGCACAGCAACTTTCGAGGCAGTACTGATATCCAATTCAGAAGACAAAAGGCGCAGGAGAATGGAGACGAGGCCAGGCACCACGAGTACACCTTGTTCGTTTTGCGGATTGATCTGTCTGTCCAATATTGACAGATTCAGCCACGAGAGAAGCTATTCAGCAAAGCAACATCCAGGTTAAGACACTAATATTTTACCAAGCAACTGACTTACCATGATTACTTGCAACAAACCGTCTGTCAAGGCGCTAAATGCCACATATATGGGGCGTAGAGCAAGGTCTCAGTGATCAAGACCTCTAGGTTGACACCAATTTATTACTGAAAAATATTTAACGTCAAACGTGAAAGATCCAGGATTATTTTAGAATCGAGTCTGAACAGAGACACCTTTTAGAACCCGGCGGCTCTCTAGACCTCTATTTCAACCTGCTAGAATATAATCGATTAAGTAAAGAAGAGGTGCCTAACGCAACTTTTATGGAAGCTTAGATATCAGAAATTAGATCGACGTCAAATCGTCTATGAGAGTAAACAAATAGGATATGGGGAAGCCATATTATAAAAAAAGGAGCTGCAGAAAACGGAACAGCATCTGTAATCAGTTTGATGTGGCGATTCAATAGGCGTCTCTTAAGACTTGTGGAAGCATTGTTGAATGCAGCAACATATTGAATGGGTCAGAAAATATAATTCATACACGACAATGGAAACGGTGGGCAATGTTACGTGCGGGTTTTGTTATTCTCACTTGATGCAAACAAGGACATTATAATGATAAATGTTGTTCATTATGAATAATATTTCTGTTTCGTATATTCCGATCTACATGAGGATCGAGTAACTGTGTTTCATGTGTTCGGATTTGGAGACAAAAACGATGTTCTAACATCATCAAGCGCTATACATTAAAAGGACGGTCAACATTTGCGGGAGGACGTGAACTTCCGGTCAATAAGTGGGATAGGCGGCAAGAACCAGTATAGGCTGTGTCTGAAAAGTGTTCCTTGTTGCAGTTTCCTCATATTCTAAGTCCGGCTTGCTGCAGGAGCTACTGAGTTAAGTGCTCTGTGCACACCGTGAGCTGTGCGTTTCATCCGTTTTGATCGTGTTTCGATATTCCGATTGCTTACGAAGAATGATGACATCGCATGACGAAAGACAGTGTATATATATATATATATACACACACACACAATCCCCTTTTGACAACAGAAAAACACGTTCTTAAATGTTATGTTTGGCCATTCTTTACATATGGTTGTGAATCATGGACAATAAGACAACAGACAATAGCATCACTGGAGGCTATAGAAATGTCGTTTTACAGAAGAATATTGAGAATACCATGAACAGCTAAGAAGAGTAATGAAAACGTTTTGAAAGAGGCCAAAGCAAAAAGAGTGCTAATTTCCAATATTATGACGAAACAATCTTCATTAGTTGGCCATGTAATGAGAAGGGAACAGATGGAATATATTGTGACAACTGAAAATTGAGAGACAAAGAGATAGAGGAAAGCAAAGAGAAAAGATACCAGACATCTTAAGAGAATGACTTGGCAGAAGGTAAACAATAGAAATGATAAATAACTGTCGAGATTGAAAGTATTGGAAATACATGATCACCTACGCCAGCAGGCACGGTACCTGATGATGGTTATATATATATATATATATATATATATATATATATATATATATATAACATATTATGTAGCATATCATGTCGTATAAACAATACATTTTCTTTCATGAAGACTGTACATTCCATTTGACAAATTAGACAGGCATAACATTTCAAACGGAATCCCGACATGGCTGTTTAATTCGACAGCAACACGGCTGATAATTGTCAGCTATGAGTAGATGCCCGACTGCAATTTAATTGACCCCATTAAAGAATATAATGTTTATTGTCAAAAAAAAAAAATACAGTGGACCTAAGATTGTAACGATGTGTTCACCCAGTACTCCAAGTTCGAGTACCATAACTTCTCTACGAAGTGAAATATTTCATAATAGCGACCGTATCATTCAAATAATATTCTGCGGCCATAGAAAATTATGATTGCTGATACCTTATTATCCAAATGCCATTGTAGGCGTGGCGAAAAATGTATTTCTCTATCTTGAAGATTTCCGTTAGTGATTAGACAAATTAACATGGGAATTAGTGGTACCACAGATTGAACATAAAAAAAGAGCCAGATTCAGTTACGTTCAATGATATTTACTTTACAAATTATACATTCATGAAGAAACCAAACTTATTTTGTTTTTCTTGCCCAGAAAAGACACCCACGATATTCAATAGGGAACAGGTAAATAAATGCAGTGTTGCAGGAAAGCTGGTAGCAAGGGTCCAGTAGTGGGGTGTAACATACATGTCCACTACCCAGACACGTTTTCCTATATAACCCGCAGACATCATATCTTGTAAACATCATTGTATTGGACTGACACAATATACTGATATTTCTGACTTATATATTTTCTGTCACTGCAATATAAAATATTTTTACAAAGAATATTATTATTGTGTGTGTGTCCGTGTGTGTGTGTGTGTGTCCGTGCGAGCGTACGTGTGTGTGTTGACCGATTTTCCTTTATAGCTGAACTCGGCACATGGGACAGTAGTTCTAGAATGTATTGTCCGACGATGTTTGCTATGAAGAGTCAGACCTTGCACAGGACCCACATCTCGCCACCCTTACCTGTGAAGAGTCAGACCTTGCACAGGACCCACATCTCGCCACTCTTACCTGTGAAGAGTCAGACCTTGCACAGGACCCACATCTCGCCACTCTTACCTGTGAAGAGTCAGACCTTGCACAGGACCCACATCTCGCCACTCTTACCTGTGAAGAGTCAGACCTTGCACAGGACCCACATCTTGCCACCCTTACCTGTGAAGAGTCAGACCTTGCACAGGACCCACATCTCGCCACCCTTACCTGTGAAGAGTCAGACCTTGCACAGGACCCACATCTCGCCACCCTTACCTGTGAAGAGTCAGACCTTGCACAGGACCCACATCTCGCCACCCTTACCTGTGAAGAGTCAGACCTTGCACAGGACCCACATCTCGCCACTCTTACCTGTGAAGAGTCAGACCTTGCACAGGACCCACATCTCGCCACCCTTACCTGTGAAGAGTCAGACCTTGCACAGGACCCACATCTCGCCACTCTTACCTGTGAAGAGTCAGACCTTGCACAGGACCCACATCTCGCCACCCTTACCTGTGAAGAGTCAGACCTCGCACAGGACCCACATCTCGCCACCCTTACCTGTGAAGAGTCAGACCTCGCACAGGACCCACATCTCGCCACCCTTACCTGTGAAGAGTCAGACCTCGCACAGGACCCACATCTCGCCACCCTTACCCGTGAAGAGTCAGACCTTGCACAGGGCCCACATCTCGCCACCCTTACCCGTGAAGAGTCAGACCTTGCACAGGACCCACATCGCGCCACCCTTACCTGTGAAGAGTCAGACCTCGCACAGGACCCACATCACGCCACCCTTACCTGTGAAGAGTCAGACCTTTCACAGGACCCACATCACGCCACCCTTACCTGTGAAGAGTCAGACCTTGCACAGGACCCACATCACGCCACCCTTACCTGTGAAGAGTCAGACCTTGCACAGGACCCACATCACGCCACCCTTACCTGTGAAGAGTCAGACCTTGCACAGGGCCCACATCTCGCCACCCTTACCTGTGAAGAGTCAGACCTTGCACAGGTCCCACATCTCGCCACTCTTACCTGTGAAGAGTCAGACCTTGCACAGGGCCCACATCTCGCCACTCTTACCTGTGAAGAGTCAGGACTTGCACAGGGCCCACATCTCGCCACCCTTACCTGTAAAGAGTTAGACCTTGCACAGGGCCCACATCTCGCCACTCTTACCTGTGAAGAGTCAGACCTTGCACAGGGCCCACATCTCGCCACCCTTACCTGTGAAGAGTCAGGACTTGCACAGGGCCCACATCTCGCCACCCTTACCTGTGAAGAGTCAGACCTTGCACAGGGCCCACATCTCGCCACTCTTACCTGTGAAGAGTCAGACCTTGCACAGGACCCACATCTCGTCACCCTTACCTGTGAAGAGTCAGGACTTGCACAGGGCCCACATCTCGCCACCCTTACCTGTGAAGAGTCAGGACTTGCACAGGACCCACATCACGCCACCCTTACCTGTGAAGAGTCAGACCTTGCACAGGACCCACATCACGCCACCCTTACCTGTGAAGAGTCAGACCTCGCACAGGGCCCACATCTCGCCACCCTTACCTGTGAAGAGTCAGGACTTGCACAGGGCCCACATCTCGCCACCCTTACCTGTGAAGAGTCAGGACTTGCACAGGGCCCACATCTCGCCACCCTTACCTGTGAAGAGTCAGACCTTGCACAGGGCCCACATCTCGCCACTCTTACCTGTGAAGAGTCAGACCTTGCACAGGGCCCACATCTCGCCACTCTTACCTGTTCGGGGCGAACCTCCCAACCCCGGCAAGGGAGCTGGTGCCTGCTGTTGCTTTTTCTCGCCCGAATGTTTTTTTTTTTTTTATGTTTCTAGGTCACCTCTTTTTTCTTTTATCCTCAGGTTTCCAATTTAAGCTTACTTTGAGATTATTTATCTTAATTTTATGTATAGTTGCTTTGTCTTTTTTTTTTTTATATTTCTGCAAAGATCTTGAATTAATCCCATGGTATGTGAATTATTTTTTTCTGACACTTTTTTATTTTCACTTGTTTATTAATAATGATGCCAACAAGCACAGCCGAAGATGTCAACATTGTGCACAAATAAACACACCATAAACACACCATAAACACACCCCTGGCCATACACTTTATAATAATGAGTTGATTTTTTATTTTATTGAAACCCATAAGACGAGAGAAAAGCGGAGACGTCATTAAATGAAAAATTAAAGAACAGTCCAGTGCAAGTGAATCAGCGTGAGACATGATGGCGAATGCCTGAAATAGAATTGAAGACAGATACAGATGAAGCCCTCGTATACAATGGGGACATGGCGGGTTTAATAAAATTAAACCTATTTTTTTCTCTGCAATATATTTCCCAGTGTTATTGATGATTTATTTAAGATGCCATGTATGTGTGTTGATTTTCAGCATCATTTTATCAGTTACTGATAATATTACCACTTATATGTGGAAGTTAACGGTGAAGAGTTTGTGAACATACATCGATTCAAGTTCATTTTGTTTATAGATTACCCCAGTTGATGTGTATTTTGTTGTTGTTTCAGTCACTTAAAAGAAAACGCAGTTTCACGTGTGTAGCATAATGCATTAGTTGAACTTTATAAGACACTATTAGAGTGTTGGTTTTACGATCAGCAACAATGGAATCTTTTAAATCATTATCTTTACAACAAAGTCGAGACTTTATTAACACTGACCATATCATCTATCACATTCGACACTGCGACAGGAAGACGTAAACAACATATAGAGCGCAGTAAATATAGCCCAATGATGTCGTCATCACCGACGACATTTATATCCCATCTTTGACATTTCTTGAAGAGACAGAGGGCATAATCTTAAACTGTCTCTCGTGAGTAACCTTTGAAAAAGTGCCTACCAGGCTTAAATTTAGCACACAGCTTGTAACCTCTTGACTGAGTGCGACGTCTGAACAACGAGGCTTCCTTCATTCATATCAATGATCAGTCAAATGTAGGAGGGCAGGTCAATTCTCGTGTATTCTGTTAAATGAATTTTGCAATCTGCGTGAAAACACTAAATTGAACGTGGAAACATGGACTGGCTCGCCGACCACCGTGACAGATGACGTTTTAAAATGTATGTGCTATCATCGTTTACTTTGCTTTCCTTATGATGAAGAGTGAAACCACGGCATTACAAACCTGTTTATAGCTGTCGTTAGCGCGAACTCTAGCTCAGTTATGAGTGATGTAGATCACTACTGCTGCCATCCAACCTAACTAATACCTTTATCAATAGCGATATTATCGCTGCAGTTAAAACATCTACAAATAGTGTGTTGCTATTCTACATTTACTATTTTATTTGTTTACAACTGTGTATGATTGTTCCGTTAATGCATTACCTACGATCAGAACACCATTAAAGCAGTCCATGTCTTAAATAATAATAATATAACAATAAAATGGTGTATTGTTTACTGCCATTATTCTGTTGCTTTAGCAAGAATTATATGTAAGGATCAGTTGTTAGAATAAACGTTGCGAGAATACCAGACCCAAGGGTCGACCACGAAAAAGATGGATCGATGGAATATTAGAAGCACTATGAAACATAACAGCACCACAAGCGAACAGAAGCGCAAAAGACCGCAAATTATATCACCCTTCGACACTGAAAGACAAATGAGGAAAATAAGAAGGATAAGTTGTTAGAAATATATATACAAGCAGTGACGTTAGCTTTATTTAAATGTTAACTCAAAAGATACTTCTTTATTTTTTCATATGCGATCCCCAACACTTAACATTGACAGCTCGACGCCTTTCTCTGAAATCGCTTTATAAATGTGTGGGTAAATCAGAGAAATGACGGGATCAATGATGTGAACTCATGACAGTCTTGAGAGAAAATAGAGTGGTTGATAGTGAGAAGGTCATATATATCAATTGATTTAGAGGGAGGCAAATCATCATCAAGTTTGAGAGCTTGGCAGTTATCATTACAAGTTGATATCAGTTGTCGGTGGCTTAGATCGTTCTACCTGATGTCGGGTGTGCTCAAAAAATGATCAGAGAAAACGTGATGGCAATAAATGATAGATTGGCTATACGTGTCTGCACCATTTTCGTATGTTTTTTTCTCGTTAGATTTCCTCGCAGGCTACACGTACAACTTGTCCTTACTTCTATATTATTATCCTGTCTAACGCATGTTTAATGATTTTGTTCTGTTCTTGTCGTGATATCTTATCTTTCTTTTCTTCCGTTCTTTCTTTTTTTTTCTTTCTTTCTTTCTTACTTCATTTCCTCTTGTTCCTGCTTAGGTGTCGAGGGAGACACAAAGTTCTGGTTCCTCGCCCTTTTAGTGGCTTCACTCATTGTCAACTGATGTTATAGCGCTTCTTTGATGTTATCTGTCCATCTTACTCTTGGTCTACCTTTTGCTTTTCTATAAATATGTTCTTTTGACATATGCTTTGTATGGTAAGGTATTCTTTCTAGATAGGCAAACCAGTTCATTAGTTGTTTCTGTATGTAGCTTAGGACTAGCTCAATGCCTACTCTTTCTCTTATAAAATCATTTCTGATTCTGTCTTTTCTGGTCACTCCAAGCGGTTTTCTCAGACATCTCATCTATATGTTAACAAGCTTTCTGTTATGCTTAGTCGTAGGTGACTGACTATATGCGGTGTTGGTAGCACAATGTTGGAACGAATATACCCTGTATAAGATGTTTCTTAGTATGAAATCTTATATTTGTATATAATTTCCCTGTTATAGTATAATTTTTTTTTAAACATGGTCTTCAAACGTAATAATTTATGTAGTATTTATGTTATGTGCTCAGTGTTACTGTTGCTTGTTTAGTAAATAATGACATCCTTCTCTCCCTTACCTATTGTCTTGCTTGCTTATTTCGTCACCATTGTGTTCTTTTATTTATTCAACATATAAAATATTTCATTTTATTTTAGTTTTCTCTTCTCTGTCACGTGTCAATTTCATTGTGTTCATTGTTTATTCAACATATCAAATATTTCATTTTATTTTAGTTCTCTCTTCTCAATCATGTTTTGATTCCATTGTGGTCTATAAAACTGAGTTTATCTTTTTTTTATTATTATTTTACTTATAATGTTAAACATAAACAGAAAAAGCATAACCTCATTACGCATGTGCGTTCGAACACGCCCATTTACGGGCACATTTGGGCACGTTTGGTCGTGATCAAGTACGCACAATATCGCGCGCACACATACCGCACACACAAAGAACGAAACAAAAAAATGTGTTTTTACTAATTGTGGATTGTGTCAGTAAAAGCAGCATCATCATGTGCCACACAATTTGCTACAGGCCACCATACCTCCTACAATTTCCTGGCACTACTTCATCGTATCAGCTTTGTTCTAGACTGACTACCATGCTACGAGAACAAGCTATCTAGTATTTTCTATCTTTGTCACTCTGTATCTTTCCAGTTGTAATTGAGTATTTCAGCTTTACAATTGACATGATGTGCCAGAAAAAGGTCGAGTGTTTCTATCTGATTGATTGTTTTTACAGGCTTTACTTTTTAATTTAAGATTTTAAATTTTAGAGCCTGTGTTGGCCTTGGTGAGAATTTCCGGGTTGGTCTTTTTAGATGTCCAGGAAACCTCACATTTCTTCTAAGAAATGCCATCGATGAGGCTTGTGATCGTCTTTTCATTTGTTTATTGTCTCTGGTTCGCTTATATGTCAGAGTTGGCTCTAAATGGCGCTATGAACTCTTGTTTTTTCTTACTCTCTTATTGATATATTTTTGTTTCACAAGATATTTTTTTCATTTTATGAAATGCTACTTTAGCCTATGCTTTTCTACTTTGTTAAAAATGTATGTGGTGCATCTTTCGTCTGATGTTATTATTGAGCCCATGTTTTTGGCACTCTGCACTTATTCCAGATTTATCCCACTTATTTTTAAGATGCATGATGATGATGGCTGTTTCTTCCATATGACCAGTATGTCTCTTTCTGACTGGTGTTTTCTTCACTGTTAAATTTGTCATTTATTGTAGTTTTTTCTCCTACTCTGTTATTAAGACTGTGTCATTCGCATATCGAAGATTGTTTATGCTGCACCCGTTGACTTTAATTCCATTTTTGTCTACTGATCTTACAATACCTTTTGATCTTACACTTCCTTCGCTGTAGAGTGGGTACACATTCAGCGGTAGAACACAATATTGTCTGACTTCGTTATTCTATATATTGGAACCGCCCTGTATGGTTGCCAGTTTTTATGGCTGCTGTTTTTTTGTTGTTGTTGCCAATACACGTGTTTAATGATTCTTAGATCCCTGCCATCTATTTTTAATTTCTCAAGCACATTGATTATGTTGATATATATATATATATATATATATATATATATATATATATATATATATATATATATATATATATATTTTGGATGTTTTGCACGCACACACGCAGGCACGTACAATATTCCGTAAGGGAATTATTCTCTCGGTCTCAGACTTCTGTTATGTATTTCAGAACTCGTGTTGTATCAAAAAGGTGATTTATGCCTTTAACTATCACCAGGGTTGATTAACGTGTAAACATTTAGATGTTACTAAATTATTTTTCCGTAACTTTTATAAATAGGGCTATGAGTATCAATGATTGTTTCTAAGTAGTTTTAATATTACATTGTTTTCTGTATCTTGGTAGTTATAATATAACCCTTTTTCTATTTCTAAGTAGTAAAAATATTAGATTTGTTTCTATATATTTTATAATAATAATATTACCTTTTTTCTGTATCTCAGTTATAAAAATTTTTTTAGCTGATCTCAACTAATCTGACCTGAAAACTCATTTTCTGAACTCACTGTTTTTGACTCACACCACCAACTTTATTGATCTTCATACATTTTTGCCTCAACTTTACTGATCCTCTTATGCCGAGTCCCAAAAACTATGCTCACCAGTCAAAAATGGTTCCAACCACGAAACTACAGCACGGCAACACCAGAGTATATGCAATAAGCTTTTCTGCACTCTGAATCATGCAAGACATTATGAGGGATCTCTCATGTTGGATTATTGGTGTATATCTCCCACCTAAGGCAAAAAGCACACAGCACCTGTCATTATCTTCTTCTTATTCTTATTTCTTTCCTCATTTCCTTTCAGCGTCGAGGTGAGATATAATTTGCGGTCGTTTGCTCTTCTGTTCGCCTCTGCTGCTGTAATGTTTCCTAGTGTTTCTAATATTCCGTCAATCCATCTTTTTGTGGTCGACTCTTGAGTCTGGTGTTCTCGCAACGTTTATTGAAGGCTCGTGTTGTGTTTTGCCCACTCTGCCTCGTCACGTGGCCTAACCATTTTATCTGTTCTTTATATTTTCTATGGCGGGGGTTGTTCCTGGCTTTTTACTCAGTTCTTATTTTCTGATTTTATCTCTCAGACTGTTTCCTGTTTTGTCTAACACATTTCATCTCAGCAGAGGTTATTTTTCTTGGTCTTGCATTTAGGGTCCATTTGTAGCACAACGTTGATATGAAGATTGTATTGTAGAGTGCCCGTTTTGCCTGTAGAATTATTTCCATGTTGGACAACAGTGGTGATATATGTCCAATGTTTTGACAAGCTTTGTTACATTTTGAGTCTATCTCTGCTGTTTGTGAATTGTTGTTTGTCAGTAGACTTCCTAGGTATTTACATTCCTCTACTTGTTTTAGTTGCCTTTATGTCATTATATCCATAAAAATAAACCGTTTATCTTGCCCTCTTTAATTTGTACATTCCATTACAATGTCTTTAAATTCCTCCCTCGGTGTATGCTCCTTCCAGCCGCTTCCGGAGTTCCACAGGCACGGATCGTTGCGTTTTATGAGACGAGAAGCTTTTATCGACTTGTAACTCAGAGATAGTTGAAGACAATAACAGATCATCAATGTGGAAAAAGGGAGTAGGTCGATGTTGTTTTAGTTTATCAGAACTCGCACTTTTTTAGATGGACAGAATCTTTGTCCAACAATTTACGGAGCTTTTAGTGTATTGTTGTCGTATGATGGTGCAGTGTTCAACAATATACGATGTTTTTAATGTGTTGTCAAACGATGACTCCTTATCCAATAATATGCGAAGCTGCTAATGTATTGTCATACTATGATGTTTTAATGTTTGTCATACGATGATTAACTTGTCCAATAAAAAACAAGCCTTTGCATGTATTGTCATACCAAGATAGTTTAACTTACATGCATACGATGGTTTTAAAATATATATATATATATATATATATATATATATATATATATATATATATATATATATATTATCATACGATGATCTTTTAATGTATTATCGTTCGATGATCTTTAATATATTGTCAAACGGTGAACTTTTCATGCATTCTCATTCGGTAATCTTTTAATGTATTATCGTTTAATGATCTTTAATGTATTGGCATACGATAATCTTTTAATGTATTATCGTTTAATGATCTTTAATGTATTGGCATACGGTGATCTTATAATGTTTTGTCGTACGGTGATCTTCCATATGTTTTTCCAGACCCCATCCCTTTTCCTCCACGGAAATCATCACATAATAATATCATAAACCCTCGCCTTTCTCTGTGCCGATATTTTTTTCTTTATCAGCATTGCTAAGTAATCAGTACTAATGTATGGAAGCCAACATCGGCATCAACAGACGAAGATAGACGGTATGGCTATTTATTTTAAGAATAATTTTCGAAATCGTAAATTTAGAGAAAAATGAAGCAACTTATCTCTCCTGCAATGAGGTTTCCGACGATCCAATTATTGATCTGCCAAACGATTTTCTCCTGAGCTGAAATCTTTCAACTGGACACTTCTTTTTCTCCGCGGTTTGGAATTTTCGGCTTATCCCGGTTGGTCTGTAATTAAAAATATAAAGCACATGATTAATAGCAACACAATGGCTTCCTGTTCAAGACTGATAAACATCAAATAGAAAAATGACAACATCGATGGGCGTATACTAGCGGACAGTTGTAACAACACGGAGAATGTGAGGGTAGACAACTTGCAGTTGTAGTTAGTCGAAAGCTCTGGTATCACTGTAAACGAATTAAAATGCTTAATGGCTCAACCGTCCGTGCAGGTAGGATCATCCGAATAACATCTCATCGCATTGAAGGATCAAAACAAAAAAAAAAGACACCTGCAATCCCTGCCGCAGCACACGCCAAAAGACATGTGGGGTAAAAGCACCGAAAGTGAACGCACCCAACCGTTCTTCGTCATACGATATCATCATTCATCGTAAAGAATCGGAATATCTAAACACGATCTGGGTGAAATACACAGCTCACGGTATGCACAGAGAACTAAACTCTGTAGCTCCGGCAGCAAACCGGACTTGGAATATGAGGAGACAGCAACAACGAACACTTTTTCAAACAGAGCATCAACGGTTCCTGCCGCCTAACCGCCATATTGACCGGAAGTCCTTGTAGACAACTTGCACTTGAACAGTATAAATATATATCTCTAAGAGCAGTGACGACCGAAAAGGGCAGTAACAACATGGACTCAATACGCCTATATGTGGGTTGTATCAGAAAACGGTCAGTGAATTATAGTTGATTGCTTGCATCAAAAACTGCGAACAACAGCTGATCAAGACCTGCTCCAGCTTCCTGTAGTAGTCCTAAACCATTCAGACCAAGCAGGTAAGGATCGTTTGGCGAACGGAAATAAAGAACAGTAACGAACAAGATTGCTCGTGAACATTCATGTGTACAAGAAAAATACCTCGCTAACGAGTACACAGGATGAATGTAGCAGAAGATAAGACAAAATACATGTTGTGCACATTCTTGATAATTACATATTCTATCAAATCTAGTACCGGTTGTGCACATTCTTGATAATTACATCAATAACTGTCAAATCTAATACCGTCATATATTTTAATGTGATTTTTAACAGTATCTTTTAGAATCATACGGTTAGAAATATGTTCCAGTAATGAATATTATCAGCTTAATACGTGTTTCAAAGTGTGAAAACGTAGGAGAATAATTATCTGGTTACGTTAATGTTCCTACCGGTCGTACTTATGGAGTTGGACTCGATAATCATTGACTTCACAGCCAATTACTGCATTTATATTTCGTGATATTTCCATGTTTCAAGCAGCTGTTTCAGATTCTCTCGTGTAAACTCAATATAATGCTTCATATTCTGCAGACGCCTGCATCTCCACTTGTGTATAGATGGCTCATATTATTTTTAGAATCAGGATATATTTCGCATTTAGAATATAAAATGCAATTCATATTCTATACAGATAAGTGTAATGGAGATATGTTCTACTGTCTGTGTCATATATTTTTTGCTGAGTGTTGGCTGAGAACAATAGCAATTATGATTGCACGCACGGATGAATACGTGAACGTAAAATATATAAGTATTTAGCAATGTCGCAAAATGAAATAAGTAAATTGAGATTCTAATCAATAAACACTGATCACGATGGAAACAGGGAGAAAGGAACAGAGAATTATACCAAAATAAGGATATCAAAAGCAAGAGGAGCACTCGTTGCACTAGGGAACTTATACAAATCCAAAGAAATTAGGTTAAATTCAAAAGTAAAAATTGTAAACTCCAATGTCAAGTTACTCCTATTGAAATATGGGAAGCAACAAAAAAAATGACAATCATGAAGATACAGACCTTCATTAATGGATTATTTTGCAGAATAAAAGGATGGAAATGACAAGACAAAATCACTCAAATAGAATTACGGAAATGTACCTGTCAAATAACAGTGGATAAAGAGATACAGCGAGGGCGGTGTTGGATAGGACACACACTGCGGAAGCTAACTGAGAGTATTACACAACAGGCCTGTTTTGGAATCTCCAAGGAAAAAAGACAAGAGTAAGACCAAAATATTCTTTCAGAAGACAGACGGAAGCAGAGATGAAGATGACGGAGAAGACATGGAATGATCTTAAAAGAATGGCAAGAAACATAGCGGCTTGGAAAGTATTTGTTGAAGACCTATGCTCCACATGGAGTTGAAAAGTGAAAGAGGAAGAAGATGTAAAAAGGAAGATGAATGCTCTCTGTTTGAGTAACATAAATGAACATGTGATGAGTTTTAAGTGATAAAGAGTTTTTTTTTTTTATATTAACAAATGTGTTTAAAAATAGAACGTATTAACGGAAGGGGAGTCAGTCTGTGTAAGCACAATTGGAGAGTATAGAAAAGTAGGTAACAAGTAAATTTATATGAAGGCATTAAAAGGAAAGGAGTCTCGGTGGCTGAGTGGTGTATATTCGCTACCAGATCTGAAGGTTCAGTTTCAATTCCCAGAAGTGATTTTTTTTATTTTAAATTTTTTCGGCCCACAAGGCTCCGGGGTTCACCCAGTAACTAAAAATTGGTACCATAGATTTTATATAAAGTTAAAGTAGCATGGCATAATACCGACCACACCGTCCAAAATTGTGCCGTGGTCACGGATAAATACGGTCACTATAGTCTGTTGATAAAATTATTAATACGTTTGCTTACGATTTTCGTGAAAACTACCTATTTCATGGCAATGATTGTTTGCATGTGGCCTTAGAATATCCTTGGCGTTATATAAATAGTTGTGTTATTAGACATGTGATCTAGTTTGCATGATTTCTTCTATGAGCTGTATTAAAATCAACCTCGCGGAATTTGACATACTTTCTGCAGATCTACGGTGCTCAATCGTATAGTTTTGTTTTCACAGTGAAATCATCATCATCATGTGCCATACCGGTTGGTGTAGGCGATCATGTCCTTCCACAATCTTCTGTCTACAGTGCATCGTATCAGTTATGTTGTTGACTGTTTTCCATGCCATGACACAAAGCTATCCAGTATTTTCTCTCTTTGTCGTCCGCGATCTCTGTGAAATAGTGAAATAGGCCAAATAAATAAAACAGTAATATCATCATATTGGGTTTGAAATGTTAGTTTATAACCATGTAGGTGGTTATCGTTTTACTATAGCAGCACTTCTGCAGGGAATCGAAGATGGATCATGTTTATTGCGATATTCATGAGCCAGAGAGACGCAATTGGCGCTTCTTCTGTAGAGATCATCGTTTTCACACTGGATTCAACAAGACTCAGAGTGCACTCATGTCAAGCAAGGAAGGAAAAGGAAAGTTGACGACATTGATGTAGGTGTCATAAGACTGGAGGTATTTAAAATGTTTGCTACAAATGTACTTGTTACTCTCAAGAAATTGAAATTAATATTGAATGCAGACTGCAGTATTGACATTTCTAAAGGTACTCTATGAAAAATTATACGAGCCGCCGCTTTCACTTTTAAGAAAACTTTGGGCGGTGGGAATATTATTTGTGAGAAACCACATTTTATTGCTGCCCGAAGTAAATACCAGAGGCAGATCCGTGAGCGGCAGAGTCATGGCTGTGATATTGTATATGTGGATGGATCCTGGGTCAGTGCTCACAACACATATGCTAAAGAATGGCAATCAGTAGACGGTGACGAGAAAGAACCAATTCCCAGCAGCAAAGGCCAACGCATCATACTAACGCATGCTGAATGTAATGAAAACGACCTCGTCCAGTTCGCCGGACTTATTTTCTAATCCAAAAGTAACGACGGTAGGGACTACCACTCAGAAATGAATGGACACATATTCAGTCACCGGTTGAAGAACGATCTTCTTCCAATCCTGGTTAGACCTTCATGCCTAGTAATGGAAAATGCATCATATGATAATGCTGTGTCAGCGGAAGACAAAGTACCAACTGCATCCAATACAAAAGATCAAATTAGGACCTTGGCTAGCAGAAAATGTCAAATTCGATAACACACTTTTAAAACCCGAGTTGTTGTAGCTTATGATGAATAAACATAATAAAAACGGGTTTTATGTTGACAAAATCATTGAGGAATACGTCCACACTTCTCTGCGACTCACTGTATGTCATGAGCATCTCAATCCGATCGAACTTGTGTGGGCTAAAATCAAATGACAGGTTTAAAGACACAACAGGACGTTTAAAATGTGTGATTTTGACGTTCTGACACTTGAATCCCTCAAGTATAGACATTTAGATCTGGAAGAAGTGTGTTGTACATGTGCTCCAGGTGGAAGACGAGTAGTGGCAACGAGGTGGATTACAATTTGTCCAGCCATTAACTATTATTAAACTCTTGGAATCGTCAGATTCAGAATGATGATCATATTTTGTTGACAGACTGAATAACAGCCTTTAATTATTAAGCGTATCTTGAGCAAAAAGTTTAGTACAAAGACAACAAATATATTTCCATATCAAAATGTGTAAACCATCTTTCAATTTGGGTGTGCAGTTAGGACACCCTGACGACTAATGGCGATCGACGGGCAAAACTAATTGTAGCAAATTGGAGTCATATTTGCGATTACACATAACGGGCAACACACACAATTACTTGATCTATAAAAGTATTATGCCTCTGAAAAGAAGTGAAATAGAAATGAACTTGTTTAATGTAAAAGCTAAAATCTGAATCAGCTTTTCTTATAATGTTCCTAAAAGATCAAATGAATTCGGCGATGTGCAAAATGTGACGTATAGGTGGAACAAAGAATGACAATATTTATGCGTCATGGATATTCTAAGGCTGCATGCAAAAAATCACTGCGATCTAACAGATAGTTTTTACGAAATCGAAAGCAAGCGTGTTCATGGATTTATTAACGGGCTATGGTACTATAATCTCCATGTTCCCTGGAGGGAAACTACTTTTTTAATGAATATGGAAGATTTACCAGAACAAAAAGTACATAGAGTTGTGAATGAGAGAACGATTGAGAGAGAGAGAGAGAGAGAGAGAGAGAGAGAGAGAGAGAGTTAGAGAGAGAGAGAGAGAGAGAGAGATAGAGAGAGAGAGAAAGGAGTTAGAGAAGGACAATACATGACTTGTTTAATACAGTTGATTTAGTGTGCAGAAGTATGTTGTGATAAGGGACAGCGAGACAATTACTACCATTGTCAAACGAAGCCCTGGTAACCGTGATCATTTATTGGCTGTCGACTCAGATTCCGAAGCTGACAGGCGTTGTGTTGAGACTTGAAGTAGGAATTTTTCGCTGGATTAAACGCGTCTCCGCATGAGAGGACAATGTCTCAGCCACTTTTCCTGACTAATTCGTCTCTAGAAGTGATGAGGCACGCGCCTCACGCCTCAGGGTAAAAACAGACCAAGACGCCCCCGTGGTACGTTCTGGGAACAGCAGAAAGTTGTTTAGCGAGAGAATTGTCGTCAAAAGTCGAATGCACCTGGTCTGCCTAATCGCATTGACACGTCAGGGTGATGCTGACTAAGGTATTCTCTCGAAGCCTCCGTCGTTCCTTATGGAAGCAGTTCAAGCTGGTCAGCACATTAATGATTGTCACCAAATTCGGATGCATGAGATCTGCTAAATCTCATTGTTGATGAGTGCTAGGAGAATAACCAAGTTGAAATATTACGTTCTCCTAACTTCTCCCAGCTAACTGAACAAAGAGTATGAGAGAAGATAAAGATAGAAAATAAAAAATAAATAACATCAACATAACTTGGATTGTATATTACAGTTGCCAAATGGTTAGTGCGCACGTGTACAGTTCAGATAAGTTTAAATTCAATTCCCAGTTGGAAAATTTCTTTTATTAACCGGTAGGCTCCTGGCTTCATCCAGTTTCATTAAATGGTGGCTATAGACTGTATCTGGACAAATAAGGCGATCTGGCGTATTACCGACTACAGTACTCATAAATGTGTATATGGTTATTAAAAAATAAAACACTAAAATTATATTATTCATACGCCACTTGACGTTGTGCTTACTTATCTGATGTGTAATATAAAAGATATGGTTATGGAAGGCCCCGGTATCACTGCAAACGAATTAAAATCCATAATTGCTCAACCGCCCGTGCCAGTGGAAACATCTGAATTTAATATCTCATCTTCCAAACAAAGAAAGGTAGCTGCATTCCCTATCATTGCAGTCTCAGCACACGCCAAACGGCATAAGGCGAAACCGCACAGAAAATTAAGAGAGTCATTTGTTCCCCGTCATACAATATCATCATACATCGTAAGTAAACCGAATATCGAAACACAGATGACACGTACATCTCACGGTTTGCACAGCACACTTAAAGCAACAGCATGAAGAAATAGCAACTTATAGGATATGTGTTTGTGCGTTTATGCAGGATAATTATTAATTTCCTAAAATCGTCGCATGCTTTAAGCGCTGCTCAGTTCCAGTAACATTTGTATGTTAGAGATCCATTGTTATTTCTTCATGCTGTTACTTTACCTTGCTCGTGTAGTATGAAAACCATTGTTGCATTCATTTAGGCTGTCTATCACGAGTCATCATCATCATCATCATCATCATCATCATCATCATCATCGGATGCCGTCTCCGCATCGAAGGTTGGCTACCATGGATCGCCATTCCACTCTGTTTCTGGCGTTGAAGGTGCAGGTTGTCATAGATTGACTTGTCCATCTTTTGATGTTACTCGCCCATGTTAGTCTTGGTCTGCCTCTGCCTCTTTTACCTTGCATTTTCCCATCCAATATTACTTTTAGTAGGTTGTTGTGTCTTTTAACATGCCCTAAACATGTCTTGCTCTAATTGTGTTTAGTAATTCTCTTTTTATTTTTAGTTGTTTTAAACGAGATCACGAGTCAGGAGAACCTATTTTTGCACTTGTAACGTAGAGACATTACACGGCCATAAAGCTCCTAAGCTGCCTGCTGCTGTGTGTTTCTTGTTTTTTTTCCTTCAGCCGTACTTTGGAAGCTGAACATAAATTTGCATGTTCACTCATCACTTGCTGTATTGACTGTCATTCGTTATTTTTGCCTAAAGAATATATGTCCCTATACAGTTTGTAATAATTATAATACATTATGTTTAATTGAAGCCCGCATCATATGTTGTTTACGCGATACAGTAGTTTATGTTTGCGGAATACTTCTTCTTCTTTTCTGCCTCATCTGCCTTTCAGCGTCAAGGGGAGATATAATTTCCGGTCTTTTGCTCTCCTGTTCGCCTCTGCTGCTGTTATATTTCCTAGTGCTTCTAATATTCCATCGATCCATCTTTTTCGTGGTCGACCCTTGGGTCTGGTGTTCTCACAACGTTTGCTGAAGGCTCGTTGTGTTGTGTTTTGATCTTTCTGCCTTGTCACGTGGCCAAACCTTTTTATCTGTTGTTTTCTTATATATCCTATGGCGGGGGCTATTCCTAGCTTTTTGTTTCAGTTCTTCATTTCTTTTAATCTACATTTCTGATTATTCTTCACTTGACATTTAATTCTAGCATTATTACACGATATAAAACATTGTCTGACTCACCCTTGTATTTATAATAAGACAGAGTATATCATATATTGTTATTGCAGTTTATTCGTCTGAGTATTAAATAGCCCAATATTCCTCATTTCTAAATCTGTTTCGCTGAGACGTTTATCTTTTCATTATGGCTGTTGACCCTGATCTAAATTCTTAACAAGAGGACGTCTCCTGGCCTTGTCAACTTAGATGACTTTGCCTGGAGCTCAAGACTGAAGTTGACACCGGTCAATAATGGACGTAGACTATTCTGCTACTATGAGTGTAGAATGCCAGAATGTATAGCCAGTTGATCGCTTCTTGATTGCTAGTATGTACACTATAATTGTTCTAGTACGTTCCCTGTAACTGCACATCGTATTCAATACAACATTGTTTCTGGAAGTAGGTTACTTGTAAAACAAGTATACATTTCTTGATCTGCATATATGCGCTTATTGATGTGTGTATGTATGTAGTTTTAGATCTGTATGTTCTTGATGAATAAGGGCTGCCTTTGGTGTCGCATTCATTGTAAGTAAACGATCTGGAATAATGTATCAAACGATCGTGGAACGAGAAGGAACAAATTAATAAATAAAATAAAATAGATAAAAAGATCCCAAGAAATGTTGTATCAATATTAGAGAAAGAAATGAAGTCAAAGTAATATATGAACGATGCAAGAGAAGAGAGGCTAAACCTTGCAACATACATGTGCCGTTCATTCTGGCGCTAATCTGGCGTTCAAAAGTGGTTATCAGATATATTTAAAAAAAAAAAAAAGCAAATAAGGCAATGTGAAATGCGTTATTACAAAATTAACACATCAATGAAACTACTAGAACGGCATAAAAGAAACTCCAAAAACAAGAAGAGAAAACAAAGGCATGAAATGTTCGGTGCTAAACAATATCGAGTCCGAACTTTATGGTACAACGCCTGACCACTGGAGTTAAAATGGTGCAAGCGAAAATAAGCACTTGGCTAACCTGTAAGGCATTTTTATTGACGCTTATTCACGCATAACACCGTCGGAAACTGTTTATAGGCAAATGTCATTCTACTTGTTCATGGCTCCGATCATTTAAATGTATGTGGCATGAAGTCTATAATCAAGTTTTATAAAAGGAGAATAATGGAAATGTTTAAGCAGACAACGACCGAAAGATATTTAGTTTCCTTTAACTATTAGCAATGATGTTAAATGCGCTTATAGACTGTGCAGGCAACAATCATGATTGTGTGTGCTGTTGTTGAGTTGTCAGTTTAGTAAAGACGAGAAAGGGTATACAATCTTCTAATGGTATATGATGAATTTGTATGGACATTTATATTCACGTCTAATTATCTATAATGTGAATTTGGATTTACTTAATTAGACCATTTCTTGCGCGTCTGGTGTCCATTACTCAACCCACGAAAAAGATGAACATGAACTTCATAACCTCTTGTAACAGAAAATATATATGGAAACAAGCAATGGTTAGATATAGAAGTAGCTGCTTGCCTTTAGTCGTTGTGATTGTAATACTTTCTCTATTGAAATAGTTTCAGCTGCGTTATTGACACTACTATATTACTGCACGGGAAACTGGTTGGTCTCGAGGCAAGACGCCTAGATAGAGAGGTTGCGTGTTTAAATCCCGGCTGCACCGGTTGGGATTTTTATTTATGATTTCTCTCTGCGACAACCACCCCTGGCCTCATCAGCGAGGCCCTGGCTTGAAACGTCAATTACTCATCGACGGAAAAAAATATGAGTGCCTTCGAAAACGGAATTACCTGCCTGTTCGGCCAGGGACCCCATTGCACACGGCTGCCAGGGAAAAAAGGATTAACATGCAAAATTCAATTCATAGTCTTTGGGGACTTCGTCAGAGGTAAAAGCTGGCGAACGCAAAATATATATATATATATATATATATATATATATATATATATATATATATATATATATACATATATATATATATATATATATATATATATATATATATATATATATATATATATATATATATATATATATATATATATATATCACTGCACTGACATTACCCCGTCTTAATGGTTTCTGTTAAGCTTTTCCTTGAAGTTGACGATCAAACATCACTTTCTAGTCCCACTCCACATCTGGCTACTTACGTTTGTGCTAATGTTATCTTCAAATCTATTCACATGTAAATCTGCTTGCTGGTTTAAAAAGTTAGCAGCTGAGATGGTCCGAATTCAGATGTCACATTTTTTCAGCATTTAGGATCTGATGTGAGCGGCACGTGATTTGAATTTTGTCTGGCCGTTCTTTAGAACTTTTCCTTCATTCGATGTATGTTTCCGTTTCTCGCGTGTCTTGTGGACGTTTCCAGTCGAATACGTCTTCAAATATTTTTTAGAAACCGCTGGGAAGTTTCATGTTTTCCATTATATTTAAAACATGTTTATCTTCGGTTTACTTTCATTTTATATCTAAGTACTCTCTATTGAAAGACACAAATCAAACGAAGATAACCTGTTTGGTTTACCGAAAGTCCATGTTTTAAACACCAGCCACAGATTACCATATATTTTTTTCAGGTTTTCATTTTGTTTGGTGTCTTGTTTTCAAAGTCAGAGATGTGAATGAGCGGTATGATTGTCAGGCGTGAGGATCTTCAGCATATCATTTCCAAAATTAATGTTTCCTGTAATTTTCTTTATGTTGATTACAACGTCTCTTTTGTGTCTTGCAATCACACTTTGCCGCGTGGAATTTCTCCCTGTTGTGTTGTAATTCTCAGCAAATATTCAGGAAAAATGGATGTGTCTTGCAATCACTGATAATTATTTCTGCAGCGTCTCGGTCATCTTGTATGACCGATGTATGTATATATACATATATATATATATATATATATATATATATATATATATATATATATATATATATATATGTATATGTATATATATATATATGTATATGTATATATATATATATATATGTATATGTATATATATATATGTATATGTATATATATATATATATATAAAAGCACACAAGCGTATATGCGAGGACTTCCGTTTCTAAGATGGCGGATATAGTCCACGTTCTCTCGATCGCTGCAGAAAGTGCATTCGGTGTCTGATTAATTTCGGTTCTCCATTGCATTCCTATGCGTTAAAGTCAAGATGATGATCTACTTATTACATTTGCGCCGATAAAACGACGTCGTACGCCGGCAATATTGTATTTTCGAGAAATCAAGTGTTGTGAATGCGACCTTCCATCGTCTTGGCTTGTTCTGCGCTTTAAGTCACATTGGTGCTTTTCATGACCGTTGTTGGATTTGCTTGACGCAAGTTATTTACATGTTACTCATTAACGTGAAATGCTTCGTCAGCCACAGTTTTATCTCTTTAGGGAATTTGCACCGTGTTCTGATCGTCGTAGGCTACATTCACTAGAGTAATCGGGATTGTAAAGGGCGCGTCATCGCAGTGCGTCCGACATTGTTATGTGTGCTACGTCATCGTAATGGCTCATCGAAAATCCCTAGACAGGCCGTACGCTAATCTTACGGTCTGTTATTTTATGTGCGACGGGGATAATCTGACGACTAACTGTGTGTTTATATGTTCGAAATTGGAGTCAACAACGATGGCCTAACATCAAGCGCTATACATTTTTAAAGAAATATGACGACCATCATTTTCGGGAGGACGCGAACTTCCGGTATATGGTGGATAGGCGGCAGGAACCATTGCAGGCTTTGCATGAAAAGTCTTCCTTGTTGCAGTTTCCTCACATGCAAAGTCCACGGGAGACTGGTTGGTCTCGAGGCAAGACGGCGGCCTCGGGACAGAGAGGTTGTGGACTCAAATCTCGGCTCCACCGGTTGGGATTGTTATTTATGATTTCTCTCTGCGGCAACCATCCCTGGTCTCAGCAGCGAGGCCCGGCTTGAAACGTCAGTTACTCATCGACGGAAAAAAAAACATGAGTACCTCCGAAGTCAGAATTATCTGCCTGTGTGGCGAGGGACCCCTATGCATACGGCTGCCAGGGAAAAATTTATTAACACGCAAAATTCAGTTTCTAGTCTCTAGGGACTTTCTCAGAGTTGAAAGCTGGCGAACGCAGCAATAATAACAGCAACAACATTTATATATGCAAACATACATACATATGCACGTGTGCTAGTTCATAAGGAAATGTAAACAGAGCTGGAGTTGATTAGAAAGGGAAACGGCAACAAAAACAGTATTGTCTACTATAATTTGAAGGAGAATTCAAAACAAATAGAATAACATAGTATGATTAAAGCTTTATGTAAATGATGGGTGACACAAATTTGAACGGAACGACATTTTGGCTCAAAAGGCCTTCAGTAGCAATAAACAAACAACAAGCATACAATATTTTAACAAATTTACTACCACAGTCTGCGATATGCCGCATTATCAACTGCAGTTATTACGTTTGATCACCAATATTCCCAATTTAATTTACTGACAAGTGAACGCGTCTTGCATTGAAACAACTTTGTCCATTGCCATCCTTTGCTAGCAGTGCAAACCATAATCAGTCACGATAAGTCAGAAATGAACATTATTTACCTGGAAATACTGAGATGCATTTTCCTAGCAGTTGAAGTGAATATAAGAGATACAAGTATAAATGAGATCATACGAGATACATGAAGAAATAAGAGCATAAAAGATACACGTATAAATGAGAACATAAGATCTTCTTCTTATACATTTCAGCTCCCTGTGGATCATAGGTCTTCAGCAAATACTTTCCAAGCCGTTATGTTTCTTGCCATTCTTTTAAGATCATTTCATTTCTTCCCCATCATCTTCATCTCTGCTTCCATGTCTACTCCAAAAATTCCTTGGTCTCCCTCTTTGTCTTTATCCCTGGAGATTCCAAAAAAGGGCCTGTTGTGTAATACTCTCAGTTGGCTTTCGCATTTGTGTGTCCTATCCAGCGCCATCGTCTTCGCTGCATCTCTTTATCCACTGGTATTTGATTGGTACATTTCCATAATTCTATGTTAGTGATTTTGTCCTACCATTTCCATCCTTTTATTCTGCGTAAGCATCCATTAATGAAAGTCTGTATCTTCATGATTGTAATTTTTAAGATGTGAAAAAAAAAACTTTACAAACATGGAGAACATAAGATACAAGTATAAATGAGATGATAAGAGATACAGGTATAAATGAGATCATATGAGATACACGTTTAAACGAGACAATAAAAAATGCATGAATAAATGAGACAAAAAGGGTTACAAGTATAAATGAGAACAAGAGAAAAAATAATCGTCATAGAATCAATCTGTAAATAAGAGAAAAAAAATAAACATGGCCAGCAAATTAAATGATTTGTCGAGCTGAAGTAAATGCCTTGTTACTCCATACAATACAGTGCTGAAGTGAATGTCTTTTTGAATCAATATACTACAGTGATGAAGTGAATTTCTTGTAAATCTATATAGTACAGTGATGAAGTGAATGTCTTGTAAATTCACGCAATACAAGACTAACTGGTGAAAATGATGAAAACGTAGTATCAGTCCCGGAGTAAAACGAACGGAGAGCAAGGCCATTCTGCAGCACTATCAATGGACATTAGTAGCAGAGACTACCAGCTCTGGAAGTATCTATCTCCCTCGACATCCGATTGTGTAGAAGTAACATTAAAGAAGTAGACTAGGTAAGCTGTAATCAGACTTGTTGGTTAATTTGCACATAGACGAAGTAAGATGACGTCTGATTCCGTTGGTAGTCGTTCACGACCTCATGTACCGTTGTGTTACTAACTGACAGGTTCCAGCACTCCTGCCAGACTAGTAATTGGATACGTCCATCTTGGTTTGTGCTCATTTCTGCCTCTTCCAAAGTGCGGGAATGTCCGAAAGACGCATGCGCATTGGACAGCCAAACCGAATAATGTTACGGAAGTTATTAGCATTACCGCCTATTAACTTATTCAAATAAAGTCTATGTGTCATCTCTGTCACCGTGTCTTATATTTATCCACATTATGGTTGTGTATGCGTCTACCTGCATACGGGAACATCCCATAACGTATAGTAAGGGAGTAAATTACCGTAAATCGCCGTTCTAAAGTATAGTAGTTGCGACTTAGTGAAGGTAAATAATGTTATTACCTTTTCACAACTGATAGAGATAGTTAAATACATGCCGCTTTGAGATTTACTCAGAAAGCTTGTGTGTGTTTGTGCGTGTGCTTTTATATGCGTATGTCCTGCAGTGTCCAGCGACTGACGACTCTACTACTGTGTTGGTTGAAAAGTCTTCTTATACCCCAATTAAGTTTCTCGGTTCTGGCTGTGCCCATCTTAACTCCCATGTCCTTCATCATAAGGAATGGCATGGACTTATGGTTGTCGGAGTCATGTGCCCTTCCTACATCTCGGATGACATTGATGATGTCCGGCCGATCCATTGGTTGGCCGTCTTCAACGACAGCGGAGCTAGCAAATCTGCTCGTTCTTTCACTTCCCGTACTTCCTCATGTCCAGGGACGCAGACAATGCTGACCCTACGTGTTTTTGAATTCTGTAATGGCTCGTACAGAACCCGTCAACACTTTTCTTAGCATGCTCATCGAATCACTTAGTATGCAGTCTTGGGACTCTAACCAGATGAATGCACCGGTCACTGTCATCACCTCAATCATCATGCTACTCGTAGTCATGACGTAGGGGGCCTCGGTAGTCTAGTTGGGAAAATCACTCGACTGGGCTAGCGACGGTCGGACAACCCGTGTTGGATTCCCGCTGGAAGCAGTGTGAATTTTACTCGTGGTTTGAAAAAAATACCCCAGTGGTCGACCCAATCGTTGGCAGAAATTGATTCCAGGGTAGTACTCTGGGAAGGTGAGGATTTTCGCTTCGCATCGTGAGTTTCGATGCCTGAAGTGACACTGTCCAGAAGACTCTGAACACTTCTGGATAGGCGACCGTTCACATATGAGTGAAAACTCGCGTGCTAAGACGCCGATTCAAGTCTCGTACTTTGCCTTGGAATTAAAAAGGGAAAAGCAGCAGGACCTGACAATATACATATAGAGATGATACAGGCACTAGAAGATTTTGGCATTGAAGTGATCACGGATATATGCAGCGACATATACCATACATATCAAATGAACTATTAAACATCAACGTTCTTGCCTAAAAAAGAATAATGCAGTTGAATGCAGTGATTTTAGAACAATAACCCTAATGAGCCAGGTAACCAAATTTTACTAAAAACTATACAGGGAAGGATACATAATAAAATTAATATTGAATTATAGAGGAGCAACAATTTGGATTTAGGAAAAACAGTGGGACAAAAGAAGCCATATTCAGCATGAGGACATTAATCTAAAAGTACATATAAGTAAACAAACTATTATATGCCTGCATCATAGACTACACCAAAGCTTTTGATAGAATACACCTTAAACAACTTATAGACTGCCTAAAAGATATACATCTAGATGACATGAGCATACGACCAATATGTAATTTATACTGGCAGCAATGATAAAATATAACAAAGAGAACTCTAAACTTATAGATAAAAAAAGAGTAGGAAGACAGGGATGCGTCCTGTCTCTAAGCTTGTTCAATTTATACACTGAGCAAATCTTTAAAAACATCACAGAGATGCCAGGCCTAAACATTAATGGAAAGATAATCAATAACCTAAGATATGCTGATCATACTGTACTACTAGCAGAAAATCCTAAAGATCTACAACAATTATTTAATGAAATAAACATGATAAGCAAAAAATATGGATTAAATATGAATATCAAAAAGACTAAAACTGTGATCATCATAAGCAAAGATAATACTCAAAACCTATAAGTGGATATCAAAGTTGAAGGAATAGACCTGTAGACAGTTCAGAGTTACAACTACCTTGCACATACCAGTGATGGAAAATGTACAACTGAAATAAGCAAAAGGAGCAGGAATGACAAAAAGTAATTTCGATGCCATGAAAAGTATAATAACATCAAAACAAATAATACCAGGACTAAAACTAATATTAGGAACATATTATATATCTTTTCAATATTCCTGTATGGTGCAAAAACATGGGCATTAGACAGGAAAACAGAACAGAAAATTGAAGCCTTTGAAATGTGAATTTATAGAAGAATAGGTATAGTTTGTTTCAGATTGTTTGCCTCCCTAATTCCAGTAATATCTCGAAAACCGTCTGATAGAATACCATGATTTTTTGCATGCGACCTTAGATTTTCAATGACGTAACGAATTTATCATTTAAATTATCGTATGTGTTACCGTTTCCTCAAAGCGGCAACTTCCTTTGATCTCCTTCATATTTGTATTTATTTTGACACAAAAAACAGAATGTACGGTAAATGAAGATCTTTTACACTTTTTAGAGGAAAAGGCGTAACTTTTATTTTTATATAAGGGACATTATTACTTTATAATAAGAGAGTAAGTAAGTAAGTGTTCCTGTCATGCCTGAAGGTGTATAGGGGAATAAACCGCCACAATTGCACTTTTTCACAACATGCTACCCATTTGGATTGGGCTCTTTTAATTATACAACTAATATTGAATCAAATCAAAATAGGCCGAACATTCACCGAATAGAAATTATTTATTTTAAGAACACAGAATACATCGTCAACTCACTAAAAAAACAGTTCCTGAAGTGGTCCGTATCCAGAGTTTCCAACTCCAACAAAGTCACTTCAGTAAGTTCAAACAAATGAGTTTTATTCAGAATCTGCCGAATCTAATAGACGTATTACCATTTTTGGTTGAATAACCCACAGACCATCGTTTCTCCAATACTTATCTTCCTCAACCATAACATGGTCTTCACAACTAGCCCAATAATCTTTGTCTATGTTTGAAATAGCAACATTGGTAAGCTCTTTAACATCAGATAATTTGAAAGTTTTATTTTCGGATGCTACTTGCCCTTTGATCTTTGCCCAAACTAATTCAATAGGATTTAGGTGTGAGTGATATGGAGGCAGCCTCAAACATCTATGACCATGTTCTTCAATTAATTTATCTATTTGAAATATCTTTGGCCGTTGTATCTGTTTTACAAGTGAAAGTAATTCAGGCTTGAGATACATATCGTTAAATGGTATTTGTTCCCTTGTCAGCCATGTCTTTATTTCAGCTTTAGTGCTTGATGATGTTGGAACTTTATCTTCTTGTGCCACTTTGTTATGGTAAGATGCATTATCCATGATCAAACAAGATGGTCGATCTAATAAAGGCAAAAGAGTGTCTTTAATCCAATCTCTGAACATATGACTGTTCATCTCTGAATGATAATCCTGGTTATCAGTTGACTTTGCAATAAAAACAAGTTCAGCATTCTCCACCAGGCCATTATTTTTGCTCCCAGCATGTGCCACTATAAGGCGCTTTCCTTTGCTGCTAGGTACATACCTTTTAATAGTCCCATCTAATGACTGCCATTCTTTTTCATTTGTGTGGTGGGCATTAATCCATGTTTCGTCCAAGTACACAATGTCATAATCTTCATTACGCATTTGTCTAACTTCACGTAAATATTTGCTTCTTGCAGCTACTAAATGAGGTTTCTCGCAAATGATGTTTCTTCCACAAGAATATTTTCTAAAAGTGAAGCCTAAACTCCGCACACTTCTCCATAGTGTAGTTTTTGATACATCAATACTGGTGTTCTTTTTAAGCCAAATCTTAAGTTTCCTTATGGTAACTTCTTCCCCTAAGTCAAACATTTTACAAATCTCTCTGCGGACAAGTTCTCTGTCAAAACTGTCTAACAAATGTTTTCTTCCTCGACTTCTTTCTTTCCTTGAACATTCACATTGAACATTTTTCACTGATCTATGAAACGACCGTTTACTTAAACCTAACACGTGCATCGTTCTCTTTTCAGGATTTGATATGCTGTGATATAGACTCCCTCGTTTTGCCTCTCTACAAAAATATAAATATAATTTCTTTGTAATATTTTGTTCAGTAACAAATTTCAACTTTAAACTCATTGTTAAGGGCACAACTCACAAAACACGCCTATGTAAATAATTTGATTTTGTATTTTTGGTGACGTTATACTAATGACGTGATACAAAAAGTTGACAATTTTAATCCAGTAAGTGCAAAACCAGAATTGCGCACCGAATATAAGAGAAATTTGCTACACATATGTGCAAATATTGACAAAAAACTGACATTTGCAATTCAATATTGTAAACCGGTGCCTTTACCCACCAACATATAAAGGAAATTCCCAAATGAAGATGTTTAAATCATTCTTGAAGTGATATGGAAGGGGTAAATACTCTTAAATTTTGATTCAAATGTGCCCAAGTTTAATCATACTTTTATCCTCCTGGTAAGCAAGCGCACAAGAAAAACCAGCAGTTTGTTTGCAATGAATTTATTTTTTCTATTACGTTATGAGATTCAGTAGGTTACATGCAAAATATCAGCACTGTAGCACAAATGGTTGCTGAGCTGTGGTTTTTTGAAGTGAGGCAAAAAATCTGAAGCGAACTATAGAATTGGATAGAAATCAAAGAGAACAAACTGAATGAAGTTTTATTTAAAAATTAAAAGGGAACTACTAAACACAATTAGAACACGGCAAATGTAATTGTTGGGGATGTTAAAAGACACAACAGCCTACTAAAAGTAATATTGGATGGGAAAATACAGGGTAAAAGAGACAGAGGTAGACCAAGACTAACATGGACGAGTAACATCAAAAGATGGACAAGGCAGGCTATGGCAACCGGCACCATCCAAGCAAGAGACAGAACGGAATAGCGCTCCATGGTAGCCAACATTCGATGTGGAGACGGCACACTATGATGATAATGACTTTACCTTACTTTACATGAGCACCACTGTCTTCCTTGACTATTCTGCCCACCGAGCGTGCTGTAAATGATGATGCACTCCTCTGGTGTCGTATTACGGATCCGTCTGTATAGATGTCTGCATCTTTCTCATCGGTGCTATCCCGCATGAGATCGTTCATCTCCGCTTCGACCACAGCTGAATTCTGTTCCCTACATTTCCTGTCGAATGTTACAATACACGAGAATGTGCCTCTATATGACCTAGACACCAGTATCCACTCCTCGCCAGCGTTGATATTGGTGAGCCCACAGATCTGTTTGATGGCATCTCCCGATTGGCCCATCCATAATTTGCCTCTGTATAGCCTGACACCTTTCCTTGTGTTGAGCTCGTCGTGCAATGACTGTTATCTGTACTTATCTTCAGGTATGTTCGTGCTCTCCAGATCTTAATCCTGTCATCTATGGTCGAAAAGTCAATAAGACACCTCATTTCTACACAGGGAGTGTCCCTCGTACACTCCAAGATAATGCGCATAGCTTTCATTCTGTATTTTCTCCAGCCTGTCAATTTGCGTCGTACTGACAGTAAGAATTGCAAGGGCAATCTCGATTGGTGCTAGAACTAGTCCCCGGAACAGAAGGGTAAGTAGTGTCTGCTCGATGTTGGCAGCTGCCATAACCTTCAAGGCCTCTAATCCTTTGCGGGATTTTGTTATCAAACGACGTTGTCCCGAAAGACAGGCTGTGATCAAACTTAACTCCGAGGTACGTCATCAACCTGTCCCTGGTCACCTCATCAGCTTCCATTCATACCACCGGTGTTTCCGTGTTAACGATACGATTGTTAAGGGAGAACCATGCAACTGATGCTTGTTTTGGATTTACCTGATACTCCGCACGAAGAAGAGATGCGATGAAGACGATTTCTCGTATGTCTCTTCCCTAACGATATACCATAACATCATCAGTAAAAGTCATAGTTCTTCCCTCCCATCCAGCTGTTGTTCCGTGATCTTTATTGTGTACACGTTAAATAGAACTTGTGACAATGATGGCCCTTGTGGCAGCCCTGTACAAATGGATATTGGCTTGGATGACAAACTCCCACATCTGAGTATCACCTTCCTCTGAAACAGTGCTGTAGCGATTCATCAAATGAAGAAGGGGTACACCGCCAGTTTGAGAAGCATGTGCATGTGGTATTCGAATGGTGCCCTGTTGTATGCATCCTCCAGATCTATATTAGCCGCACAAGTGTCCTCTCTGAAAGTCTGTAGATGCCTTCAAAGTAGTTTTGTATAGTGTTAAGGTGTGAGCATTTCTCATAGCCTGCGGTGTTTCTTCTCCGTTTCTCCAGCATTTGATTAACAGTTTGTATAGATGTGGAAGTAGTACTGTTAAGTTTTCCGTTAGTATCTATGGTGGGATGTCGTTTCCTGTAGCTATGCCGCTTGAGCGGGCATTTAAGGCGTTAGCAAGGTCGTTAATAATAGCTTTAGCGTCCAGCTCAGTCATTGTACGATATTTAAGTATCGACTTGGCTAGAAGTGTGTTTGCTGGTCTGTCTTCACGGTATAAGCTTGTGCAGTGTTCTACCTCTCTTTCCAGTTATTGTCCTTTGTCAATAATAGGTTCTCCAAACTTGGATCTTAGGGTGGCTAATTTGGTTATTTTTGGTCCGAAGGTATTTTTTTTTTATTTTGTCATGCATGGTTTTTGAGTCACCCTGTCTGAAGCTTTCTGGATTTCTGAGCCTCTGGAACCTTGTTCCAGTATTCATTTGCGCATCTTCTTGCTTCGCGTTGCGGAATGGCTTGTTCATGTCTCAACTGGTCCTTTGTGCTTTGATTAGGGTTTTGTTTTTGAAGTTCAGCAATGCCTTTTTCTTATCAACTATTGATGGGTCTAGTTTGTTGAATTTACTTCGACCCAGTCGTTTTTTTTTTAGAAACCTTTTTTTTGGCCGTAAATAGAAAGAGCGCAATTATAAATACGCATGCACAGAGTTCCAGTTGTCATCTACACTTGAAGGATCTTCTGCGAGTTCTTTTAACTTAGATCTAAAAATGTCTTTAATTGATGAGATTTTAGTTAGTCGCTGGGATATTAATCTGGATCGTTGGAGACTCTTGATTTATGAATACGTCTACTTATAATTTTGATCTTACTGGTGGCGAGAGCGTGGTCTGTAATGCAGTCCGCGTTGTGGTATACTCGCGTTATTCTGATGATGTTTAAAGACTGCCTACGTGTAAGAGCTAGGTATAAAACTAGGTGCCGGTGACCACTTCTATATAGCATAACGCTGTGTTAAATCATGTTTACGTGTTACATTCAAGTAAGTATTAGTTATACACAGATGATTGGCTGAACAGAAATATAGGAGTCTCTGGCCTTTTAGTTTATTTTTTTTTATGCAACGATGGCCTAGGCATTTTGGCCAGGATTGTTGGTCGGATCCTGTGCGTGCGTTGAAATCACCATATATATATATATAAAAGCTCTTCCTTTTGGAGTGAGTCTATGATATTCTGAAGTTGTTGATAACAAATGTCTTTCTCTTCGCCTGATGCAACATTGTTGGTGCAGAGGTACTAATGATGTTTATTAATCAACTCTTTTTTGCGTAACTTAAGTATTGAACGTTCGGACACTCGTTGTGGTGTGGTTATGGAGTTTATATGTTTGTTATGTACAGCGAAGCCTACCCATGGAGAAGTGGCTTTATAGGGCTTAGACCTTGCCAGAAAAGAAAGTAATTTTTTCTTCCTTTACAGAACCACAGTAGGAGAGTATTGTTTCTTAGAGGGCAGCAATATCGACAACTAGCCTATGTAGTTCTTTGTCTTTGCGGGGTGTTGTTCTAATTTGCACTGCTTTCACTGCGTTAACTTTAACCAAGTCCAGGACACATGGTCCTTATGTCCCATGTGCCAAGTTTACACATCGGTGTTTTCCTCTTCATTTCCCTATGCCGACTCTGCCTGGACAGTGAGACTTTAGCCAGCCTCACTACCTCCCTCTCTATACTTAATATAGTCAACGTACAACCGATCCAATTTTACACCTGCATTTAAGTGCATCATTATGGTTGCATGATGTATCAGATGCTCAACCCCTTCATCCCCACCCAAAAAGGTATCTTAATATAACTGACTTTTCAACATGTCAACAGGAAGAATTATGTGCAGTGAGTATGTTCATTCCTTTCTGTTGTGCTAATTGATAAAAAGATTTATCAAGAAAGGTTGTGATGTTAATGTAATGTCATTGTAGTCTCAGCTTCTCTTTCAATAATTAACTTTTCCTTTTATTTCACCAATACTAATGTCAGGAAACTGACATTTTACTAGCGACAACTTTCCCGAGGGAGGAAATATTGTGCTACCTGCCTGTCCATCTCATCTCCAAAAGTTACAGTCTAACATTTTGAAATAAATTAAAAGATTTAAATGAGTATCATCATGTGCCGTCTCCACGAGAAAGGTGAGCTGCCACTGCGAGCTTGGCATTTTACTCTAGCTCTTGTTTTGATGGGACACACTGTCATATACTGTCCATATGTTGAGAGCATCGATTCTCTTGTCCGTATCTGCCTGTTTCATTGGATTTGTTGACTTGCATGAAGATATTCCGGGAATTGATGTTTCCCTTTGTGTGTCGAAAAAATAGCATTTATCTTGCAGGGAATGAATATGGAAGACAATCCCGTACTTAAAAATGTCATTCTCACTACGGATGTGTCGAACCTTGTTTGTTTATTATTCCTGAAATAAGGGTAATATGAATGCATGAAGACTGGGTGACTTATTGAAAGTGGATTCGGAAAACGTATAGTATGAGGTACAAAGTATGGAAACCATGGGGGTGGAGAGAAGCAAATGAGTTACGAAGCCATGGCAGTAGAGAGAAGCGAATAAGTTACGAAGCCATGGCAGTGGAGAGAAGCGAATGAGTTACGAAGTTATGGGAGTGAAGAGAAGCGAATGAGTTACGAAGTTATGGGAGTGAAGAGAAGCGAATGAGTTACGAAGCCATGGGAGTGAAGAGAAGCGAATGAGTTACGAAGTTATGGGAGTGAAGAGAAGCGAATAAGTTACGAAGTCATGGCAGTGGAGAGAAGCGAATGAGTTACGAAGTCATGGCAGTGGAGAGAAGCAAATGAGGTACGAAGTCATGGCAGTGGAGAGAAGCAAATGAGTTACGAAGCCATGGCCGCAGCGATGATGAGACGATCTATGAAGTGTTGATGGCAGCGGTGATGAGATGAGTTACAAAGCCATGATGGCAGCGGTGATGAGATGAGTTACAAAGCCATGATGGCAGCTATGATGAGATGAGTTACAAATCCATGATGTCAGCGATGATGACATGAGTTACAAAGCCATGATGCCAACGGTGATGAGATGAGTTACAAAACCATGATGGAAACAGTGATGAGATGAGTTACAAAGCCATGATGGCAACGATGATGAGATGAGTTCCAGAGCCACGATGGCAACGGTGATGAGATGAGTTATTCAGCCATATCGACAGCGATGATGAGATGAGTTACAAAGCCATGATGGCAGCGGTGATGAGATGAGTTACAAAGCCATGATGGCAGCGGTGATGAGATGAGTTACAAAGCCATGATGGTAGCGGTGATGAGATGAGTTACAAAGCCATGATGGCAGCGTTGATGAGATGAGTTACAAAGTCATGATGGCAGCGGTGATGAGATGAGATACAAAGCCATGATGGCAGCGGTGATGAGATGAGTTACAAAGCCATGATGGCAGCGGTGATGAGATGAGTTACAAAGCCATGATGGCAGCGGTGATGAGATGAGTTACAAAGCCATGATGGCAGCGGTTATGAGATGAGTTACAAAGCCATGATGGTAGCGGTGATGAGATGAGTTACAAAGCCATGATGGCAGCGTTGATGAGATGAGCTACAAAGCCATGATGGCAGCAGTGATGAGATCAGTTACAAAGCCATGACGGCAGCAGTGATGAGATCAGTTACAAAGCCATGATGGCAGCGGTGATGAGATGAGTTACAAAGTCATGATGGCAGCAGTGATGAGATCAGTTACAAAGCCATGACGGCAGCAGTGATGAGATGAGTTACAAAGCCATGAGGGCAGCAGTGATGAGATGAGTTACAAAACCATGATGGCAGCATTGATGATATCAGTTACAAAACCATCATGGCAGCAGTGATGAGATCATTTACAAAACCATGATGGCAGCAGTGATGAGATCAGTTACAAAGCCATGAGGACAGCAGTGATGAGATGAGTTACAAAGCCATGATGGTCAGCAGTGATGAGATCAGTTACAAAGCCATGATGGCAGCAGTGATGAGATCAGTTACAAAGCCATCATAGCAGCAGTGATGAGATGAGTTACAAAACCATGATGGCAGCAGTGAGGAGATCAGTTACAAAGCCATGATGGTAGCAGTGATGAGATGAGTTACAAAACCATGATGGCAGCAGTGATGAGATCAGTTACAAAGCCATGATGGTAGCAGTGATGAGATGAGTTACAAAACCATGATGGCAGCAGTGATGAGATCAGTTACAAAACCATGATGGCAGCAGTGATGAGATGAGTTACAAAACCATGATGGCAACAGTGATGAGATGAGTTACAAAACCATGATGGCAGCAGTGATAAGATGAGTTACAAATCCATGATGGCAGCAGTGATGAGATCATTTACAAAACCATGATGGCAGCAGTGATGAGATCAGTTACAAAACCATGAGGACAGCAGTGATGAGATCAGTTACAAAGCCATGATGGCAGCAGTGATGAGATCAGTTACAAAGCAATGACGGCAGCAGTGATGAGATCAGTTACAAAGTCATAATGGCAGCAGTGATGAGGTGAGTTACAAAGCCATGATGGCAGCAGTGATGAGATCAGTTACAAAGCCATCATGGCAGCAGTGATGAGATCAGTTACAAAGCCATCATGGCAGCAGTGGTGAGATCAGTTACAAAGCCACGACGGCAGCAGTGATGAGATCAGTTACAAAGCCCTGACGGCAGCAGTGATGAGATGAGTTACAAAACCATGACGGCAGCAGTGATGAGATCATTTACAAAGCCATGACGGCAGCAGTGATGAGATCAGTTACAAAACCATGATGGCAGCAGTGATGAGATCAGTTACAAAGCCATGATGGCAGCAGTGATGAGATCAGTTACAAAGCCATGACGGCAGCAGTGGTGAGATCAGTTACAAAGCCATGATGGCAGCAGTGATGAGATCAGTTACAAAGCCATGATGGCAGCAGTGATGAGATCAGTTACATAGCCATCATAGCAGCAGTGATGAAATGAGTTACAAAACTATGATGGCAGCAGTGATGAGATCAGTTACAAAACCATGATGGCAGCAGTGAGATGAGTTACAAAACCATGATGGCAACAGTGATGAGATGAGTTACAAAGCCATGAGGGAAGCGATGATGAGATGAGTTATGCAGCTATATCGGCAGCGATGATGAGATCAGTTACACAACCATGATGGCAGCAGTGATGAGATCAGTTACACAACCATGATGGCAGCAGTGATGAGATCAGTTACACAACCATGATGGCAGCAGTGATGAGATCAGTTACACAACCATGATGGCAGCAGTGATGAGATCAGTTACAAAGCCATGAGGGCAGCAGTGAGGAGATCAGTTACACAACCATGATGGCAGCGATGATGAGATCAGTTACAAAGCCATGAGGGCAGCGATAATGAGATGAGTTATGCAGCCATATCGGCAGTGATGTTGAGATGAGTTGCAAAGCCATGATGGCAGCAGTGATGAGATGAGTTATGCAGCCATATCGGCAGTGATGTTGAGATGAGTTGCAAAGCCATGATGGCAGCAGTGATGAGATGAGTTATGCAGCCATATCGGCAGCGATGATGAGATGAGTTACAAAGCCATGATGGCAGCGATGTTTATGTATGTTATTATATATGTATATACGACTATAGGGGTATATATATATTTATATACACCAATAGGTGTAGTCATTACTAGCTCTGCATCTTGATGCATAGTTTGTGAAATATTAATATGGCGATTCAATTAGATAAAGACAAGTAACTATCTTCGTTTTTCTTATATTTTAAAATGAGAATCCATTAGGAACCACAAAACATTCTCTTTAATACATATTTATGCATATTTCATGTTTATATCGTCTCTCCCTTTAATAATAAATGATTGCTAAATGTTGCTTTCTGTATCGATTGAAATAGATTGATTCCTGATAAACATATACATATTTTTTGTTCAGGCTAAATGGCTAATGCAAATTCAGAAATCATCTTAGCTATCTCAGCGAATTGTCACATTATCCACCAGTTTGTGGTCGTATGTGGCTATAAAGGTTGAAATGGATTGTGTTTGGTTATCAGCGATCACCAGCAATCTGACCATTCCCATGTTAATGTTTGCCCCGTGTCAGGAGTTGTCGACAAGTATGTATGATTACAGTGGTAGGTGAGCTTCTGGCTCTGGGGAAGCGAATGCAACCAAAAGACCCTTTGAGAGTAAATTTGGTTTTGTAGGAAATCAGTTTGTTTTACTCTGCTCAATATAATCATTCATAACGGAATTTCTCATTGGTTTTCCAAAAAAAAAAATAGATTGATTAAACAAGTAGTTCCCAAAGAGGAAAATTGCGCTCTTTTTTGTGTTTGGATTACTGTGAAAAGTTGGGCAACATTTTCAATATAGTCACTGGAATGATGATTGCGTGGCTAAACGTCAAGCTTAATTATACGATTTTTACCATACACATAAGAATGTAATGATGTGGAATGACATTTTATGAGTCCGGTTTGAGGAGTGGGCCAACAATGGCGTTTGAGTATTATCTTTTTGTTTTCCTACAAACACATTTACATGTAAATACATCTATTTAGATAACGTGGACATTTAATGGAAAAGATCAGATTTAACTATCATTATTTTATGCAACGATCTCGGGTCAAAATGTATTGGAGGATGATGGGAAGAATATATTTGTCAGTGTGTGTGTGTGTGTGTGCGTGCGTGCGTGCGTGTATTTGTGCATCTTAGGTAAGAATCGACGCGAAAAAACGCTAAAAGAATTAATTAAAGGAGAATTAATACAGGCACGGGGGCGATGAGGACAAAATGGCTTTATAAAACTGGTGTCTATGAAGACTGGATTGAGTTATTATTAGACTCCGTGAGGACTGGATGAGTTATTATCATTACTGTTGTATCCGTGAAGACTGGATTGAGTTATTATTAGACTGTTGTGTCCGTGAGGACTGGATGAGTTATTATCATTACTGTTTTATCCGTGAAGACTGGATTGAGTTATTTTTAGACTGTTGGTCCGTGAGGACTGGATGAGTTATTATTAGATTGTGGCGTCCGTGAGGACTGGATGAGTTATTATTAGGCTGTGGCGTCAGTGAGGACTGGATGAGTTATTATTAGGATGTGGCGTCAGTGAGGACTGGATGAGTTATTATTATATTGTGGCGTCAGTGAGGACTGGATGAGTTATTATTAGGCTGTGGCGTCAGTGAGGACTGGATGAGTTATTATTATAGTGTGGCGTCAGTGAGGACTGGATGAGTTATTATTATAGTGTGGCGTCAGTGAGGACTGGATGAGTATTATTAGACTGTGGTGTCCTTGAGGACTGCATACGTTATTATTAGATTGTAGCGTCCGTGAGGACTGGATAAATTATTATTAGACTGTGGTGTTCGTGAGGACTGGATAAATTATTATTAGTCTGTGGTGTCCTTGAGGACTGGATAAGTTATTATTAGACAGTGGTGTTTCCTTGAGGACCGCATACGTTATTATTATTGGTGTTCGTGAGGATTGGGTAAGTTATTATTAGACTGTGGTGTCTTTGAGGACTGTATAAGATATTATTAGATTGTGGCGTCCGTGAGGACTGCATACGTTATTATTAGACTGTGGTGTCCTTGAGGACTGCATACGTTATTATTAGACTGTGGTGTCCTTGAGGACTGTATAAGTTATTATTAAACTGGTGTCCTTGAGGACTGCATAAGTTATTATTAGATTGTGGTGTCCTTGAGGACTGCATAAGTTATTATTAGACTGTGGTGTCCTTGAGGACTGCATAAGTTATTATTAGACAATGGTGTCCTTGAGGACTGCATAAGTTATTATTAGACTGTGGTGCCTTTGAGGACTGCATAAGTTATTATTAGACTATGGTATCCTTGAGGACTGCATAATTTATTATTAGATTGTGACGTCCGTGAGGACCGCATAAGTTATTATTAGATTGTGGCGTCCGTGAGGACTGCATACGTTTATATATATCGTAAATATATATATATATATATATATATATATATATATCGCATGCTTGAGAGAGAGAGAGAGAGAGAGAGATAGAGAGAGATAGAGAGAGAGAACGAGACAACGTATTGCTTCAGCCGGTAGCTTTTTGATTTGCAGGATGTTTTTTTTTCAGTCCTCGAATATAGATATTTGTTGCTGTTGACTACATACTGTGGAAGCACTGAAAGAGAAAACCATGTTATATTCATTCAGACCAGCAAACGAGTAGTCCTATTTTTGAATAAGTATATCACTAGTTACGCCTCGTGTTTATCGTTTCACTGTAGTAAGTAATATCGCATGGTCACTTGATGCCTTCATGATATGCTCCTGTATTTTGTGGGCAGAAAGTGTTTCAGAGTTTATACTTTACCACATACAAAAATAAATAAAGAAACAGGTGCATTTGTATTTTTGTTGCTTTTTTTTTTTTTTTTTCTTTGTTGGGGGGGGGGGGGGGTTTGTGGGAATATAAGAAGAAATCACTGAACAGCAGAATAAAAAGGAAATTTATTATGCAGTTTGATCATGAGACGTTACCCATGTAACGTTCGAGTGTGCTTATGAGCATAACCAACCTGGCACATAATTGCCATCATTAACATGCACTTAACGAAAGTGACTCTGGCAATAGGCCCAAATCGACCCAGCGCTTTTTTTTAAAAATAGAATTATATTGTTTTTCTATTGTTTGATCTGCATTTTTTCTCAGTGCTATTTCAGTGTCGTATTTGCTTCTTTGATGTGCATTAATATAAATCTTAGTGTCGGAGCTTCCTGGATATGTTTGCACTATTTTCCAGTGTTAACCTTGCTATTGTTTATAATTGGAAAATAAATATGAAATGGTATTAATCAGTTAAACCTGTGGAGACAAGAGATAAACCTTGACATTTTTTTTTCATCGGAAGCCTTCATCAAATACAAGAAAACAAATGCTAACACAAAAGCAAACACGGAATACTAGCTATAGTACATATCTCAGCTTGGCGATGAGAGGCCTTGGACCTCTGGGTCCGATTAACGGAAAAAAGAAAAAAAGTGACTGTGACCTGTGTGCCTCACTGGTCACATGATAAGGGCAATGGGGCAGATATGATACCTTGTTTATACATTTTTAAGTCGTGCGTAAATTGTATGAGAAATATAATGTAGATGTAACACTGAGCAAACAATGTCAAATTATAGCTATCAGGTATAACTCCACACATGTTTTTACTAGATATGTTATCCGGACCAAAAAAGAACAGCGCAGATTGATATTTTTGTTCCGTGGAAGATGTGAGATTACTTCACAGCTTAATTTAGGTTCAGGTTTTCGATTTTTAGAGCAAATTGTAGCTGGAGACAATTAGAATGAACAGATTCTTACAAGGGAGAAAATAATTGGCGAAAAGTATGGCCTTGTAACTACGAGAGTTATTTTATACCAATTGTGATCGAGTATTTAAAAATGTTCGTTTAATTTCGGCTTTCTTATGACGCTAATGTTGATCTTCGGCTAGTACAGGAGGTAATTATTGTGACGTGGAAATAACAAGTTATTTTGTCTCGTGAGCTCCTGTATAAGAGTGCGTTGACTATATATGTCTTATTATGGTGGCATCTCTGCTTGACTGTTTTTTTTTCTTCATTGATCCCTAGCTCAGAGCGTTACCATTATCATTATGGCACAGACACCGCAGATGCCAAAATGAATGAACCTAATCGTTCTTTTTTCAAATGTTAATTCGAACATTTTGAAAATTCCGATTCACCATGTGAGAGTATATGGTTACCTTGATTATGTTACAGGAGTGACTTTAGTATTTTATTACCGGTAAATCATATACTGTTAAATCGTATACCGGTAAATCATATACCGTTAAATCGTATACCGGTAAAACATATACCGTTATTTCATATATCGTTAATTCGTATACCGTTAATTCGTATACCGCTAAATCATATACCGCTAAATCTATTCTATCTATCTATTGACCTTTCGAGCCGTAACCGGCCCATAGGGCGTAGACCAAGATACACCTTCTCCTATATGAATTTTTGTTCTAGCAGTTTTCTTTTAGAGATATTTTATCAAATCTCGCCATCTGTCTCTGTTCTGTGCAAGCAGTTCTATCTCATTGAGGGAGCCGATTCCTGCTGCTCTTGCCTCTCTCATCAATGTTCTTCTCAGTGTCTCCCTGGGTCTTCCTCTTTTTCTTTTACCTGTTGTTTCCCATATGAGGGCTTGCTTTGCTATTCGATTATTATCTCTTCTCATCACATGTCCAACGTATGACCATCGTCTTTTCTTTATTACTGAAGATATTAGTGGTTGATTGGCGATTTCTCTAATTTCCTCGTTTGTTTTGAATTCGTTCCATTCTATACCAAGTATTTTCCTTAGACATTTATTTTCGAATGCGTTCAACTTTGTTTCTATATCTCTTGTTGTTTTCCAGCTTTCACACGCATACGTAAGGGTTGATAGTACATTTGATTTGAATAGCCTAAGTTTTGTGTTTGTGCTAATGAGTTTTGATTTCCACAACTTTTCAAGGCTTCTGAAAGACATTGCTGCTTTAGCCAGTCTGATTCTAATTTCTTTGCTCGTATCCCCTTCTCAATCAATGTGACTTCCAAGATAGATGAAGTGATCGATCTCTTCTACTGGTTTGTTTTCCATGTATATTTTGTCACTTGTTGGAATTAAACTTTTCATGACTTTAGTCTTTTCATGATTGACTTCAAGCCCAATTTTGCTGGCTATTGATGATAGTTCATTTGTGTTTTCCTGCATCGTTTTTATCTGATTGCTGATGAGAACTATGTCATCAGCAAAGTCCAGGTCCTCCAAATGGTCTCCTTGTATCCATTCGATGCCTTTATTACCAGTGCAGAATTTCTTCATTATGAAGTCCATAACAATTCCAAATAACAAGGGCGATAAAATACATCCTTGTTTAACCCCAGTTTCTATTGGGAAACATTCGCTCAGTCCTTCCTCTGTTCGAACTGCACATGTGTAACCATCATACATGTCTTTGATAATATTTATGATTTTTGATGGTAAGCCATATTGCTTCAGAATTTTCCACAAAGAATCTCTATGAATACTATCAAATGCTTTTTTGAAGTCGATGAAGTTAAGTACAAAAGGTTTTTGCTTTTCAATGTGTTCCTCCAATATAAGTCGTAGAGTGAAAATGTGGTCAAGACAGCTTCTCCCTTTTCTAAACCCAGCCTGTTCTTCACGCATTACTGTATCTATTGAATCCTTTATTCTATTTAGGATGATTTTACAGAATAATTTTGAGGTAAATTATACCGCTAAATCATACCGCTAAATCGTATGCCGTTAAATCGTATACGGTTAAATCGTATACCGTTAAATTATATACCGTTAAATCGTATACCGTTAAATTATATACCTTTAAATTATATACCGTTAAATCGAATACCGTTAAATCGTATAATCTCAGCTTTCATACAGAAGAAAATCACAACCTCAAGTCAAGCACTGTGGCGCTTTATCTCTTACCGACTTCTTATCTGCCTGTGATGCTTACTGTGTTAAAATACTGACGTCGCAAGCGATCAGTCATAGCGTGTCTCTTCTGTTACTGATGTTTTGCAATAACAACAGGTGACATAACTCTTGTGTTAGACATATATTAAGGCCTAAGCATTTGATTATTGCAGTTTTCGTCTATTTTGGTCTCTAATGAAACCTTCTAGTACTAAATCAAATAACCCTGCACGTGATCAGTTTCTGCTTGTATACATTATATCTGCTTAATCATTAGGGGTCACTACATTTTCTGTCATGTATGTTTAATCAGTGCTTTTATATCTTTTGTTTGCTTTTTTTTTTCTAACGTCCGACACTGTTTTTATTCCACAAATGTTGAGAATACCATAGGAAGCTTACAGAAGCCACGAAGATCTTTACGTGAATTGGGAACAATGTGCTCATTAGGAAATATCAGTGCCATGTCACGAGAAGGAAGAAAAAAAGGAGCAAATATTGGAAGATAGAAGGGAACATAGAGAGGAAATACGGCATTAAATACCTGACAGTTGAACAGCATGGGAAGAGATGAACGCTAGAACTGATAAGAAATGTTAAGGACAAAAATTCCCTGTGGACGTCATAGCTTCGTCATTGAGCATGGCACCTGATAATAATCTTGAAACCGTCTTTTTTAAAACAATTATTTAATGATGTTCACATTCTAATTTTCTAAACAGTTGTTATTGTATTATTGTATGAAAGCTGACGCTTGCTTTTTTTTATCATATTGGTAATGTAATGTATGATACAAGCATTTCAAAATATGTTGAGAAGAAACGTTGACATCGTTCATAAACCAGCGCAAATTCCGATGTCTGATTCTCTGTCAATAGCTAATGACATAGTCAAAGGACACCACCAGTGAATATTAAAGCTGTCAGCAGTCGGTGTCTTGTATTTTTATTGGATCTGAGACTTATTTCTCTGTGCCACGTATCTTCTACTTCTCTGACATAATATCAACGTGCTCTGTAATGTTTCCTATGTCAGATGGTCCCGGTGAAAAATATGGTTTTTCATTATTCATTGCTAACAAGCAACACAGACGACGCTGTCAGCTGTCACTTCTGTAAATGTTCCAGAGAACGCACATTAAACAGCAACATGTAGCAATACAGTAGATAGAGACCACAATACAGAGTTTGGAGACAAACAGGAGACTTGTATCGAGTGTGGAGAAACCAGGAAATGGACGTTGAGAAATTGTTGGTAAGTTTGATCGCGTCCGAGCCATGGTTTAAACAATGTTGACTTTGAACATCATCACGCTATCTGTTATCACAGCGAGTTGGCTGATTTTTAGAAATGTCACCACGGGTTTGATAATAAATGTTTGTAAACAGTTCGTTAACCACCGCTGTAGATCAAGTATTTATTCTGCTGGCTTCGTTCGAGACCTTGGAAGTAATGACCTAATTTGTGCAGCCGGTTGGTTTGGGGCGAATTGTACGTTGCAATGTCACTGCTATAATGACTCAGTTTGTGACAAAACTACAGGGACATGCCCAAACAATGACAGTTGTCAATACGAATATTTCGGACCCCAGTGTCAGTACTTGGATCTCGTTTACAAATACGGCCAAAAATCTGAACCTACTTTCCTGTTTGATAACAACGACACCACATGTAATCCGGACACAGATTCTACATCAGTTGGGGCAACTCTCAATCAATCTTTGCCGTTCTGGTTTAGGATTTATGTGAATGACTTAAACATATCCAGACAGTTTCACGGTAAAACTAAATGGTTCTGCCTCATGTAACACTGAATCACGATTTGTAGTTAGTTCGCACGAGATTGATGTCTTTTGCTCTGGGGCTGGTTTCATCAACAAGTTACGGATTGAAGGGGCGATAGTTGGAAATACCTGCTCCATCTACATTGGCGGGGGTCGGAATGTGGTTCTCAAACAGAACATAAACCAGACCGACACATTTAATGCTTGCTATACAGGAGACGGATGTGGACCAGAGGCTGCAGTTAATGGTAAAACAAAGACCAATCTCTATGACAATGACTGCACACACACACACACAATTGAGAAGTGGAACGAATTCTGTTTACTGGTATCTGAACTATGCCACGTCCCGAAAGATTCACACCATTCGAATTTACCATCGAGCTAGCACTGTGATTCGGGTAAAGAATGCCACTCTACAGGCTTTCTCTGACAGTGGTGGTGTAGTGTTCCAGTATAATGATATATCATACCCAATAATTTCTGTCAACACTATTGTAGTCACCACACAAGCGACAATGACACACATTAAGATTGAGTTCTCATCGACCATTTCGCAGGTCGACAGTGCACTGACGGTGAGTGAGGTGCAAACATTTACAGACACCTATTGTCTGGACGGACATTCTTGGTCGTTTTGTGCAATGTGTAGTGGGTGCTGCAAAGGTTACAACGTCATCATCGATACGTGTCACGGCAACTGTTCAAATGGGATCTATGGACACGACTGCTCCGGGTCTTGTCTTAGTGTCTGTCCTTTATGTGAGGAAAAATCCGGAAAATGCCTACAATGTAAACGTCCTGGCTACATCTGGAGTGGCACTTGTCCCGATGGTAATTTTGGGCTACAGTGCAAACAGACGTGTTCTGATGGCTGTGACATCATATGTGACCCGGAAAGTACAGACCGTACGTGCAAGGAAACGTACTACGGATCAGACTGCACTCTCAAATGTCCTGACAACTGTTTCAACGACACCTGTGAACAGTCAACCGGGAACTGTACATGCAAGGGGACGTTCTTGGAGTCAGACTACACTCTCAAATCTCCGGACAACTGTTTGAACGAAACCTGTGAGCAGTTAATCGGGGCCTGCGTCTCGTATGTCGATGATTCCCACGTTAAGAAGAGTACTACAACAAACCCAAGCATATGGATACCTTAATGTGTTTCTGTGCTGGACATGGTTCATTTCTTGGTGATTTTCCGTGAAGCAATGGCTCATATCTTGATGTGTTTCTGTGCTAGCCATGGCTCATATCTTGATGTGTTTCTGTGCTAGCCATGGCTCATATCTTAGCGCGTGTGTGTGTGTGTACTGGCCATGGCTCATATCTTGGTGTGTGTCATGTTAGTCATATCTCATATATTGGTGTGTCCGTGTTAATCATGTCTCATAGCTTTATGTGTGTATGTGTTTAGTCATATATCATATCTTAGTGTGTATCTGTGTTAGTCATGTGTCATATCTTTGTGTGTGCATGTTTGGGTTAGATATCTCATATCTTTGTGTGCATGTTTATGTTAGTCATATCTCATATCTTTGTGTGTGCATGTCTGTGTATGTCACATCTCATATCCTTGTGTGTGCATGGCTATGTTAGCCACATCTCATATATTTGTGTGTGCATGTCTATGTTGATCATATCTTTGTGCGCATGTCTATGTTAGTCATGTGCCATATATCTTGATGTGTGTCAGTGTTAGTCATGCCTCGTGTCGCTGTGTGCATGTCTGTGTTGGTCACCTTTAGTGACTCGGGCAGATGGTGCTCGTAAACCTGGGAGGGCCGACCATCTAAGGGCAGAATCCCCCTACAGAAAAGATCATCTGCTGCCTTGCAGGAAGATTGGGGACAATCAAAGGCTAAGGAATGCAAACCTGAATAAAATGATGGCTGAAATCGGAGGCAGTGGGCAACTGGCGCAGAACACAGTGCAACATTTAACGGGTGTTCAATCAGAGTGGATCTGGCAGACTCTAATTGTGATGTTCTGCCTGTGGGGGCGATCAACACACTTAACCTGACAGCTGAATTCATGTGAGAGTCTGGAATCCTACTCTGATTGAGTCCTGATCGCAGAAAGAGAGAGAGAGATCAAGCATAATGAAGAGATGGCTTCTATGAGTGTGGTCTGGCAATGTATCAGTGTTTATTTGCCAGTGTATTTGCCAGAGAACCATGCAATGACAGTCTCAAATAGACGGGAAATAATTGATGCTGTTCTATATCGATGCAGTCAGAATGTCATGACCTATCGTAACTGTTGCATTTCTGTTATAGATCCAGCAGCCTGTGAGCTGACGCCATTCTGTCCGTAACTATTACGTTAATATAAATTCAGCACAGAACGCCAGATATCCACTGTTAACGATTACAATTATGTCGTTTAGTCAACATTGCACCCAATCTGATTCACAATTTCAATATCCAAAATATATGACTGGCCAAAAAATATGCATTTAATTAATAATATTGTTAAATAACGTTTTATTTCTTTAATGTCTTGTGTTTAATGTATTTACTTAGAAATATGTTTAATTGTGGCGCTGTTCCCTACCAGGCATGTTCGTAAGAGGCGACTAAGGAGAGTTCGGCAACGGACTGACTATCCTTTACTGTTAAAAAAGTAAAAAAAATTCACAAACATGGACATGTCTAAGGGAATGTACGAGTTAAATACCAGTGGATAAAGAGATACAGCGAAGACGATGACGCTGGAAAGGAAACACACTGCGGAAGCCAACTGAGAGTATTACACAACAGGCCCTTTTTTGGAAATCCCCAAGGAAAAAGACAAGAAGGAAGACCAAAATATTCTTGGAGAAGACATATACTCTGGTTGGAGCATATGACACTCACAAGAGATCTCCGGTCTGGAGCAAACATGGACAACTCTCACCAAGACTTGCCAGCCCTTTTTCTTTTCGTCATCGTGTCCCCATTGTTTTGCCTCTTCTTCGTTTGCCAGGTGGTGTCCATGTTAATGCTAGGTGTGGATGTCTGCTTATAAACTGCGATTTATATGTTCGTAATTGGAGTCAAAACCGATGTCCTAACATCATCAAGCGCTATACATTTTTAAAAATATGACGATCATCATTTTCAGGAGGACGTGAACTTCCGGTCAATGTGGTGGATAGGCTGCAGGAACCATTGAAGGCTATGTATGAAAAGTGTTCCTTGTTGCAGTTTCCTCATATTCCAAGTCCGGCTTGTTGCACGAGCTACTGAATTAAGTGCTCTGTGCATACCGTGAGCTGTGTGTCTCATCCGTTTTGATCATGTTTTGATATTCCATTTGTTTACGATCAATGATGATATCGTATGATAAGGAACAGTTGGCTGTGTTCACTTTCTGTGCATTTCGCCTTATGTCTTTTGGCGTGTGCTGAGACTGCTATGCTGGGGACTACAGCTACCTTTCTTTGTTCGGAAGATGAGGTCGGATGATTCCACTGGCACGGGCGGTTGAGCGATTATGGATCTTAATTCGTTTGCAGTGATACAGGCGCCTTCCATAACCATAACCACTTCTCTGTATGCAACTCTCTTTGTACTATTGGCATTTATACTCATAATCTTAGTTTTTCCTTGAATATATTTCAGTCCTACTGTGCTACCAAATTGATCGACTCTATCCACTTTCTCTTGTATGTTTTGGTGACAGTGGGCAAGCAATCTAACACTGCCTGCAAAGTCAGTATCAGCAAGACATCCAGTGAGACCCTATATAATTCCTATTGGTTTGTCGCCAATCACCATTCACGTGATCCAGTCCATAACCACGAGGAAAGGAGCGGTGACAAAATACATCCTTGTCCTCCTCCCTTTATGACTAAACCAATGCTGTTCTTCATGGCTTACACAACACTCTTGCCGTCGTACATGTCCTATAGCATATTAATTATTTAATCCACAAAGCCGTATGCATATATGATTGTATATGTCGATGGATGATGGATGTTATCGAATGCCTTCTCAAAGTCTAAGAAGTTTATATATAAAGATGACTTCCATTCCAGTGACCGCTCTGCAATGGTTCGAAAGAGAAAGATTTGATCAGCATATAATCTCCCACTTCGAAGGCCTTACTTCTCTTCTCTGAGCTTTCGTTCCACACTAATATGTAAGCGTTGAAAAAGTACTTAACTAGTATCGTCCCAGCTACTGACAGCAGGTTTATACCTCTCCAATTTTCACAGCGACTAAGATCCATCCCTGTCTTAGGAATTGTGACAATAATACCCCTTTTTCCATGATTTTGGTACTTTTTTCATCTTCTCATATGTTTGGTACTTTTTCATCTTCCCGTCTTTTATTGAATAATTGTTTCTAAGACTTTTGCACACAGTCCTAGATCATTTGTCATTAACATTTCTGCAGAAATTGTATCTTCACCAGGTGCTTTGTTACCTTTGGTCTATTTGATGGCAGTTTCAATTTCGTTGCATGTAAGCTTCCCTTTCTACATTTCAAAGTGGGCAGGTGACGGATAAATAGAAACATCACTTACTGGTTCTGGTCTGTTAGAGTTTCTTTAAAGTTTTCTTCCCATCTTTTCAGTTTTTTATCTTCTATAACTAATGGTTCTTCATTTTTACTTCACACAATGGTGGTTAACATTTTTGAAGCCAACAGAAAGGATCACCTATGACCTTGTAAATATTTCTATTATCCCCTTTCTCTAATGCTACCTGAGCTTCAGTTGCCAGAGTCTCAATATACTGTCTTTTATGATCCCTCATGCTCTTCTTGACTAGTTTGTTCCTATCTGTATAATCCTCCATTAACTAGGCTTTATCATCCTCCCTACAATTTAGCATTAGTTGTTTGATAATCTTTCTTTCTTGAACCAAGCTCCATGACTCTTCTGTGATCCAATCATACCTTGCTTTATGACGATGTCCGAGAACGTCTTGACTAAAGTCTCCTTACATATTTTGTATATTTTGGAACTGTTCATCTACCTTTTATTCTGATAAACCCAGAAGGGTCTGGAATCTGTTAATAATGTTTACAACGAATTGAGTATTGATTGTGTTGTCAAAGACACATTTAGAAACACATGTTATTAGGTTCTTGACATCGTAAGTAAACGGTGCATGCATAAATCATTGAATCATTCCAAAGAATATAACTGAACGAAGAATAATTTAACTTTTAATACAAACCACAATGTCATTATAGAAAAAGACGAATAGTAGTAACACTACATTATTTTTATAAGATGGAATCGATTGTTTACATTAAACATATTCATAGATAGTCTGACAAAGTAGAAATAGTTTAAAAGGCAGTGACGATATGAGAACACATATTGTCAAGTGAACGTTCTTACGACAGCAAGTAATGATAGCATTGTTTGTGGAATCTACCTCAACATAAACATGATTGTGTTACTGTCAATAATACAATAGTGAACGTGCATTCGTGTAATGTTGATAGGTTATGATGAATGGACATCGCTGAGAACGAGTCGAACTCACAGTTTTGGTTAGGAAATAACGACATTTTCTACTTCATAGTGCATTACTTGATTTGTGTGTGTGTTTTTTTTTGTTTTTTAAACTTCCTAGATATTTGAATTCCTCTACTTGTTTTAGTTGCCTTCCTTCTATAGTTATGTTGATGTTCTGCTTATTTTTGGCGACATTCATGACTTATGTTTTGTTGATGTTGATTTTAATGTTGTATTTTGTGCCTGAGCTGTTGAGTTTGTTTAAGTGTTCTTGTAGGTCTTCTATTGCTTCATGCATTTGTGCCTGATAGTCTGCAAATAAAATCTCGCTGGTCTCCTCTGTCTCTGATGGGTTGGCTAGCTTTAATATATATGGTCCATGTGTGTAATAAACTGTAGGGGAGATAATACGCACCCCTGTCTTACACCTGATTTAATTTCGAAGTGGTCTGTGCGGCCTGCAGCTGTTCTGACCCTGCAGCTGCTGTTGATGTAGAGACTTTTAATTAGGTTGGTTAGATGTTGGCTTACTCCGTATGTTATTAGTATCTCCCATAGTTGTTCTCTGTTTACTATGTAGAATGCTTTTTCCTGGTCAATGAAGGCTATGTATAAGTTTTGATTGTATTCTGTCGTTTTTTCTGCAAGCTGTTTTAATGTGAATAATGCGTCGGTACATCCTCTGTTTTTTTTCGGCACCTCATTTGAGAATCGCTTAACTGTAGTTATATTATTGGTCTCAGCCTTTTCTCCAAGATTTTGGCGTATAGCTTTCCTACATGGCTGAGAAAAGATATACTTCTATATTTATTGCAGTCTCTTTTGCTACCTTTCTTTTTCCATATTGGTATGATGATTGCCTGTCGCCAGTTTTCTGAGGCTTGTTGTTGGTGCCACGCTGCATTAAATATTATGTTACATAATAATATTAGAACACATAATGGGTGCATCAAACCAAAGTGTGCACACAGAAATATCCCGTTAGCTCAAGCTCGCTCAAGCAGGATATGTGAGTGAATAGGACAACGGTCTAGTAACAGATGGCAAACCATGGGCTCGAACAGTCACATAACATGTGTCATAACACCATCAGATGAAAATTTAACGCCTCTATCAAAACTGCGGACGTGCTAAAGATTTAATATTAATCCTCACGCAGCATCTGATTTACAAATGATTATCCGTGAGATGTCTGCATATAATACATAGGTAAAGACTGTTACAAGGTATTTCGTGATTCAACATTTGGCTAACAAATATGTCCTCTAACATTCGTCTAACTATGTTTATTTTTAATTTGTGTTAGGTCAATCGACCAGCTGCAGAATGCGTGCGTTGGTGTGTGTGTGTGTGTGTTCGTGTGTGTGTGTGTGTGTCCTATGCTGTGTGGGTGTGTGCTTGGCTGAATGTGTGTGTGTGTGTGTGCGTGCGTGCTTTACTGTGTATGTGCGTGCATGATTGTGTGTGTGTAAAAAATGTCCATAAAATCATGAGGTAGTACAGTAGCGTAGAGGTTAGCACATTTACTTGGCGATAAAGTGAACCAATCAACATTGGTTAGGCTTGGGCTTTGAGCATTGGTTCTCTATGTGGCGAGGCGCGATCATTTCAAACCCAAACATGTATAAAACGTTGTTGAAACTGCACTTTTTTTTACATGTAATTGTAAACAAATTTATAAATAATGAACATTTATTGACAAATATTGAATACCAGCTTGTCTGTCAACCCAGCTAGCTGGAAATAATGTATACTTGAGTCTTTCAGTAGTGCGGGGTTTTTACAATAAAAAATAATTTTGCCTTAAAGCTTCCAAATTCTGTGTTGTTTCTCTGTCTGTCAATGTACTCATATGTCAGTCTTTCCCTACTTCCTCCTTCTATCTATCAGTCGATCGGTCTTTTAGTTTCCATGTCTCTCACACTTGCACTGTCAATCTTCCCCTCTTCCACTCTCTCTCTTTCTTTCTCACACTCACTCACTCAGTTGCATCCGTTGATGTCTTAACACAATTAAGTCCCGTAGAATAGGATATAACAGAGGAGTCACTGACTAAGTGGTCGAGACATAATATGGGTTTAACCGGTACAAGACCATTCCATTTAGACCAAAATAACTCTCACTAATACTTTTTAATTCCTCGTGAAGAATAAAATTTAAAAAAAAACTTTATAGATTGTGTCTAAAGAAAGAGTTCTTTCAGGATTCGCCACATGGACGTTTCATGCACTAGAGGAGAATTCACAGTTGTTTGTCACTTATACTTTAGTTCATTTACACATTTGTGCTTTTCCATAAAGGTAAAATAGACATGTTTTTTCTATATAATTTTCAAAGTGATTAGAATAAATTATAAACATTTATAATGCATGAACGTTTGTGGCTAACAATTGCTTATTGCAACACCGGAAACTGTTCGATTTGTCAATCTTTGATCTCTTTGTTACGAGCATTAACTGCTAAACTATAGTTCACACATATTGACTTTCGCTAAACTATTGATAAACTATTTCACCTTTTCTGTGTGGTGCCAGAAATTGAATCCACTTCCACACAATTTTATTTTAAAGATTTAGAGGAATGTACTTGCCTCAGGATATCTTCATCCGTAAACACAGAAAGATTTTGAAGATTGAAACTAAGATGTCACTTTCAAATGAAAACAAACACCTGTGGGAAATACACATTAGAAATATTAGAAATACATATTATTGTCAAGATGTTCACAAATAGGCAATACTGTTGAAGTAAAGAAATTGACATTATGGTAAGTGGTGAAGTATTTAACCAAATCTGATAAATCAAACTAATGTGAAATAAAAAAAATGTGTATAAACAAACAATTGATTAAATACCGGCAGCATGTTCCGCCAGCCACGTCAATAGCCAAGCCTGAGTATCAGCGCTGTCGTTTAACGAATGTGTGTTGTTTTTAATTTGTTTATCTCGTCACTCTCCATCTTACAACAGCGATCAACAACTTCATTTGGTAGCTGTTGGAAGGCACTTAGAACAAGACAAATACATTTTTCGGGGCAAGTTAAAAGACACAACAGCCTACTAAAAGTAATATTGGAAGGGAAAATACAAGGTAAAAGAGGCAGACCAAGACTAACATGGACGAGTAACAACAAAAGATGGACAAGTCATCCTATGACATTCTGAACCACCAAAGCAAGAGACAGAGTGGAATGGCGTTCCATGGTAGCCAACCTTCGTTGCGGAGACGGCTCTCAATGATGATGATGGAAGGCATTACTTGGGTGATAATCGATCGCTTCGGCGGAAACAACGCCACGAAGCTGATCAAAACCTGGAGACAAATAATAATAAATGAATATTATTATAGAGGGAAACTTCCATGGAGTACAGGTTTGATCCTGCTTCGGACCATATATTGTTCTTTGTTTTCTTTCTGATGTTGTTTATTTGTCTTTTTTTCTGAGTGCTGTAATACATACCTCTTCCTCCTATGATTGATTCCCTTACGAAAACCTGACTTGCTCTCATTCGCAGCAGCAGCCCATGTAAAAACATGCTAGGCACAGCCATGATCATTCTTTACGTTTCACACTGAAAACCCAGGCAAACATTCTCAGCAAAATTGTAATGATGGAAGCTATCGCATACCGCCACGCTACCACAGCTTTGCTCTAATAGCGACCGTCTTTCATGCGGCGTTACATCAACACAAACAATTACGAACCTGCTATTTAGAAGATAACCTGAAAAAATTCTCTCCGGCTTTCGTTGTCATTTTCTTTGTCATAAAGAGACGTTATGATCTGAAGAAATTTTGTGCTGGCAGTAACCAAAGAACGAATCTCCATGTTTTTCTCATCATTAACATTTCAAAAACGCATTCACATTTCACAGCAACATCACTCAATATCATGTTGCCTTGGACTGACGCCTGAAAAGCGCACGTTGTGTCATGTCATACGCATCTCCGTGTTTACATGTTTGGGTGTTTGGTAATATATCAGTACACCAGTCCCTGATTAGGACACACCAACATGCAAAAAATGTATTTTCCAATATTCGATACGTGGAAGGTTAGGACTATATATCCAGGATTATTTAATTAATACCGACCTTCATTTTTTTTGGGTGGGGGAATGGGTTTGTTAGGAACACAACGGTCTTGGAGCTGCACAAATTACAGGTTGAAACAACAGTCCTTCAAGAAACCAGATTTGCGGACTGCGGTTCGGTCAGGAATACAAATTACACTCTTTTTTTTTTGGAAGGGTTTGACACCTGAATAGCCTGGCCAACACCCAGTGGGGTTTGCTGTACACAAAAGGCTCATTAATTTCATAACAGCCCCTAAAAAACATATGATCGCATAATTTGCAAAATCATCTCAAAAGCTGAAAGAGTCAACACGATTACCGCCTATGCACAACAATGGAAGCAACCTCAGGGGAGATAAGCACATGTTACGATATGCTTCAGAATATCTTTGACTCGGTCCTCAAAGTAGAACAATTCTACATTTTAGGAATAATATTTGACGAGATGCTTCAGAATATATTTGACTCAATCCTCAAAGTAGAACAATTCTACATTTTAGGAATAATATTTGACGAGATGCTTCAGAATATATTTGACTCAATCCTCAAAGTAGAACAATTCTACATGCTAGCTCACCTAAATGCACCCATTGGATCTTACCATCAAACATGGCCATCTTGCCTAGATCATCATGATGTTGGTACAATGAATTAAATGGTCTGAGACTTTTGTTTCCATCCCCGGTATACGCAGACATAAAAACCCATATTTCTTTCAAAGTGTTAGCATTCCAAGGGGTCAGTATGTTTGAAAATTGTGGAAATGTATACGCCGAAATTGATATAATGCAACACTGATGATTTATTCACTTCCGGGTATATGTATATATATATATATATATATATATATATATATATATATATATATATCGAGTGTCCATGTTGAATTGGCATAATTCCCTACATCCATGTTTAGTCATGCGAGCATAAATACGAAAATGATTGGATATTTTGTTTTTTTCCCCTAATTGTTTGTTGTAATGAGTCTTGGCAGCTGCAGCTGATGTTGTCCTCTTGCTGTCCTTATGAAATGTTTGGTAATGATAGCTTTTCATGATACAACATGCCGGAAGCGTTTAAGAATTCAAGAACCGTCGTTCACGGAAATATTGCAGCTCAAAAATCATGAGAAATCTGATCCCTAGAACTGGAATAAATAGGCAGAAATTATTAATGTCTTCTGGATGCATGAACATTGTCATTAAACAGTGTGTTTTAACCTGCATTTCTACGTTCATATCGTTATAGCTCAAACATGAGTCCGCCCCATAGCCATATGGTGTGAGATTAATTGTTCTCAAAAGAAACAAACAAGAGTCAATATTATATTTACAGCACTCGAAAAAAAACCACAAACAAACAACAACAGAAAAAAAGAAAACAATATATAGCCCGAACTATGACCGACCTCGTACTCATCTACTTAGCGCATTGTTACAAGAGACCTGCATTTTAGCACACTGTCAGCTATGCAACCTAAAAAGATCACTGTAATTTGAGATATCTAAGAGTCTGATCTAAGATATCATGAGAGTCTGTTCTAAGACACTTCATCTTAACGCGAATGAAGCTGTGTTCTTCTTTGCCTACATTTGACATTTTAATCTTTTTCGTTGAGAGTAATAGGAAACTCGGTCTACACAATGTAGCTGCAGGTGACAATCGTGGTCACGCTAAGTGAACAAGTGTTCCTACCTTTTAATTTGACGTCACTTTGAGGGATGGTCCCCCCCCCCCTTTTTTTTAATGAAGGTGGGTGATGTGTTACACCTGAGTCAAGACTTGAAAGCTCTTGAGAGTGCGGGTCTAGAACAGTGTAACTGGAGTGGACAACATTCGGCCCGCAGGCCTTAACAGGCGCACTAGACACATTTGAACCGCCTGCGAAGTGAATTAACTGATAAACATTTGTGAAACACAATCTGCTCGTCGCAAGTAGCCAAACACCACCTGATATAGACTACTTTACTTGCGGAAAGTAGAACCACATATCTCATTTAATCTGTTAGCTACTCACTTATATAGGTATTCTCTTTATCAGTGTGTCTTTTTTTTTCTTCACTCGTGTTTCTCTTTCTCTCGACCACCTTTCCGTCATTAACTTGCCATCAATATGTTTTTATAGTAAACCTATTTGCGCATACAAAGACACTTGTTGTTATGTATATCGGAGTTTCATTAGGTGGCATTATTCAGCCTTTGGAGAACATCATTTAAAAAAAAGATTATAAAATATAAATGGATGTGAATCAAGGACTATAGGACACCAGACAAGAAAATCACTGGAGATTATAGAAATATGATTTTACAGACGAAAGTTGAGAATACCGTGGACAACTAAGAAGAGTAATAAAAATGTTCTGAAAGATGCCAAAGCAAAAAGAGAGCTAATATCCAATATCAAGGAGAAAAAAACAAAAGATCATTTTTTGGCCATGTAATGAGAAGGGAACAGCTGGAATAATATTGTAAGAACTGGGGAAATTGAGGGACGAAGAGATAGAGGGAAGCACAGAGAAAAGATACCAGACATCTTAAGAGAATGGGTTGAGTTATTTGCGGATCATCATCATTGCACTCCGAGCGTGTCCATAGATGCTCAGATCCCCTCCTCAGCAAGTCTCGCGGCATCCAGTGACTGACAACTCCAGAGAATGGGTTAGCAGAAATTCAACAGCAGTAATGATAGATAGCTGTCGAGATCGAAATTTGTGGAGAGACATGATCATCTACGCCAGCGGACATGGTACATGATGATGATGATTGATCATATATATATATATATATATAATTATTTTAATAACCAACAAATAGTAGAAAAGGATTATATATGTGTATATACATACATATCATACACTTTTCTCTTATTTGTTTGTCCTTAGCATAAATGAATAGCATAAATGAAAGGGTGCTCACCTCAGGTCTAGAGTATCCGAGTATAGGATATTTTTTTCTTAAGCTTATTCACACTGCTCAATGACGACTCAACGTTAGTAACTCGCTGATAATAAAAATGAAAAAGTGCAACTCTCCATTTCCTAGTAGCTAATCGTTCTCTCCCTTATCTCTAACATCTCTGCCAATAATTGTTATGGTGTTGTAATCTCAACTGAGAACTGTAGTCAAGGACATATCTTTCATTAAATGTGTGCTATTCTGCAGGAAACAGAAGGAAGAAGGAGAGGTGTACATGAAAAGAGATGGGATAACAATATCAAATGAAGGACAGGCGTGACTTCGCACGGTCCCAAAGAATGAATGTGCATAGAAATAAAATGAGGATGTTGATGAAGTATGTCATTAGTGGCCCTACGACCCCAGGATTTACATAATGAAGAGGAAAGGAAGGGCATCCAACATGGCGCGGTAGAAAATCATTAGGGAATGGATGGAGTTAAACTTAAAATGACTGTTAAATTGCTGAAAAGTACCGGAAATTATAAAATGATGCAACAAATCATATTATATAGTTAATTGAAGTGAGACTGTCGTTGTATTCATTGAACAACCACAATAGGTAAACCAGACGATTCTGGCATTACTCTAAATTTGACAGATACAAATATCGTGGAACGACTTTTGACGAATGCATATCATTTGGTATTGTGAGATTTCGTGACAGTGAGGAAGCGGAGAAGTTGACCTCAAAGTCACCTGCATGTAATAAGGGCCTTAACAGGAGTATGGGGGAGATTCAGCAGGCATTGACCGTACTGCTATTGGACAGTAAATGCAATTGATGTTTCTACCAGTTTTAGACTGCGGCAATTTACAAATTGCAATCGACCACTAATATCGTCAGTAATCAAGAAAAAACATTAGACAATGTTGGACAAGTGATGAGAAGAGATATTAACAGAATAGCAAAGCCAGCCCCCAAGTGGGAAACAACAGGTAGAAGGAAGAGAGGCTAACACTGAATAGAACAATGATCAGAAAGGCAAAGCCGGCCGGAATTGGCTTTCTCAATGAGATCGAGATGCTTGCACAGAACAGAGACAAATGGCGATATATGATAAAAGATCTTTGCAAGGATTGAGACTGCCAGAAAAAAAAAAATGTGAAACAGACAAAGAGTATCTGACTCCATGCCCTATGTGCTCGAAAGGTCGATCGATAAAATGTAAACAGTAAGTGCGGAACCAGTGTAGAAGTATAAGAGGGCGTTTGAGACGAGTGCCACCTCACCAATGATCAATTTATACACTATATATATATACACATATCCTTCGTTATCTACCAGAGCAGAATGGCCTGGAGCGCTTTAGCTTAGAATCTTCGTTATAATCAATCAACGTTCTCATTGCTCGATATTCCGCCACGTCCAGGAGAGAAACGACGCTCGACAAATACCTTTGTGTTAGAATTATCTAGTCTGCTATCGACGATATGCCCTTGTTATTATTTGATATGTTGTATTTGCTCTACACAACTGCGCATTAAATTCACGTAAAGGCGTTTAATGACTCACACAACAAGACTGTGGGTTAAATAAGCCCCCATTGTTTACCATATCACCATTATATCTCTGTGGATACTGTCGAGGCAAGCAGGTTTTTTTTTACATTTTGAGAATCAACAGAACTTATATATAATCGCCTCTGCCTTCTAAGTATTGCCCTATTACGTCTGTTGTGCGAGATGCCATAGGTCTGTATCAATTTTTCCCCTCGACCAATTGTAATTTGACGCCCAATTCACTGCTGCTGAAATTCTTATTATTATCATGTCTCAAGTTTCGCTGGGGATTGAAAGTGCAGTTAATACATGTTATTGCTGACTATAATGTCTTCACTTTCACTGTGTAATTGGTGAACGATTCTTTTTGTACGTTTTAGTGTTGTTGTCCCTTTTTTACATAATAATGCAACATCGTTTACCATTATCAGTGCTCATGGCATTCAATATAAAAATGTAGCGTCAGCGCGTTGGTACAAAGTAAATAGAGGGGCTTATTAATTTCATGTGCGAGAGGAGACTCTGTTAGTCATAAGTTGACTATGGATTTTGCAGCGCCCCTAGGAAATGTTTTTTTTTCTATTTTTTTTCTCTGTGAATTCTCTTTTTTTATGAATCTGTCTGCTTCTTGGTTGAGTTGGAGCTTTATAGTATGTTTCCAAAGATTGCGGTTTGCATTAATTCTTTCCAGGCATCAGGGTTTATGTTCAGAGCCTTCATGTCACGATTACACGTCTATAAATCGGAGTTTTGGACGCCCCCTAGTTCTTTTGCCATCTGCGTGTTGTCCGTAAAGCATATATTTTAGTATGCGGACATCTTTCATATCGTGTAAGTTGCCAAGGCAGTGTAATCTACGTTGTTTGAGCAGTGTGTAGATGTTCAGGAGGCCTGTGCGAGTGAAGCCCTCCACGTATGTCATTTTCTCCTTTCAGGTGATACCAAGAATACAGCGCTGGCATCACATATGGATTGCATATGTGAAATGCATGTGCGTGTATATATACATATATATATATATATATATATATATATATATATATATATATATATTTTTTTTTTTTTTTTTTTCCCGTTCGTCAGCTTTCACATCTGGCGAAGTCTCTAGTCTAGGAACTGAACTTTGTTTTACGTGTTAGTCCGTTTTACCCTGACAGTCATGTACACAGGGAACCTTCGCCACAGAGACAGATAACTTAAACTTCGGAGGTGCTCATATTGTTCCCGTCTATGTGAAATTGACGTTTCAAGCCGGGCCTCACTGCTTAGACCGTGGGTGAAAGCCGCAGATAGAAATCACAAATTAAAAATCCCAACTTTTCAGCCTGGATATAAACTCACAACCTCTCAGTCTCGAGACCGGCAACATTCCTCGAGACCAACCAGCCCCCCCCCCCCCCCCCCAGTATAATTCCACTTATGCTTTTTGCACATTCGGGTTCGATCCCCAGCAGTGGCGGATTTTTTTTTTCTGACTGACAAGGCTCCTGGGTTTACCCAGCCTCTAAAAATGGGTACCAGAGATTTTTTCTGGGAAGTTAAAGGCGGCCTGGCGTGATACCGACCACATCACCCAAAAATGTGCCGTGGTTGTAGATAAATATGGTCACTAACACCATATTCCCCATACGCCTAGCAAGGCGTGAAGGGAACCTTTACTTTACTTTCTGTGCATTATCTTATCCAATCATTTACAACATATATATAACTACTTGTGTATTTGTCTACTGCCTATCTCTGTCTGTTTACCTGTCCAACTCTCTATTGTCTATCTGTCTACTTCTAAATGTATGTGTTTTGGTGTGTTAATTATGTACATTATATTAACATATTTTCAGCATTAAAACTGTTTCTTTCTTAGTCATTAGTGTGTGTAATTATATTTCTGTCTATAAACATGTCTGCCTCCGTCCGTTAATTACGACTATCTGCCTGCCTGTCGAGCTTTATATCTCTTTATCTTTCTGTTTGTCTGTCAATATATATATATATATATATATATATATATATATATATATATATATATATATATATATATATATTTCTGTCTATATATCTTTTTGTCTACATATTTTTCTGTCTGTCTGCATCTGGCTCCTTCTTATATTTGTATTATTCTATGCTTCCATCTTTATCTCTGCATCTCAGTATCTCGATCTGTCTTACCTATTTAGAGAATTGGTTATTGCCAGAGTTCCTTGATTGTTGATAGAATGTCAAGGTATTCAACATACTTCTATTGACGAGGTGTTGCGTCTTTTGATCTTCAGACAAAGAGCACAGTAGAAACACTACATCGATTGTTGAAGCTGTAACTATATAAAAGAAAGTAAAGAGCCCCGGTCACGCCAAGTGGCGTATAGGGAATATGGTGTTAGTGACCATAATTTTTACAGACCTTCAGCACATGATTTGTGGGGTAATGTGGTCGGTATTACGCCCGTGCCGCTTTACTTACCCAGAAAAAAAATCCGGTACCCATTTAAGGCGGGGTGAACCCGGAAGCCGTCGGTCAGGATCTAACTCGACCTCTTGTCCTTTGTAGTCCAGTCTGTAACTATATGAGAACAGCATATTCTATCAGGGAGTTATGCGAAGTCTGCAGTTACAACTAATATTGATGGGTATATAGTGAGGTCATATATTCAGCCACAACGTTTCGTGAGCTTTTAATCTTAGAATATAGCAAAAAACAAAAGTAGGGGGTTCATGACCTTAGTAATATAGATATTGTATACACGTTATATATTATAATATATATATATATAATGAGATAATACAGTATGTAACAAAAAAATAAATCCCCAGTATGAACAAAAGAAGCAGATGAACATTATTTCTTGGGTATCGCGTTAGAGCAGTGGTTAGTGGAGTGGTCTACTGAATAATAGAGGTCGGGATCAAAATGTCGATGTACCAGCTTATAGCTACACTTAAGCTTAAATGATATATATATGTAGGCAGTAATATAGATAGAGGGATGGAGAGAGAATGATACCAAAGTAAGGATACAAAAAGCAAGAGGAGCATTCGTTGCACTAGGAAACATATGGAAGCCCAAATAAATGAGGTTAAATACAAAAATAAACAATTTCAACTGGAATGTTAAGTCAGTCCTATTATATGGATGTGAAACATGGAGAACAACAAAAATGGCAATCATGAAGATACAGACCTTCATTAATGGATGCTTGAGCAGAATAAAAGGATGGAAATGCCTGGACAGAGTTACTAACATAGACTTATAGAAAGGTACCAGTCAAATACCAGTGGATAAAGAGATACAGTGAAGACGATGGCGCTGGATAGGACACACACTGCAGAAGCCACCTGAGAGTATTATACACAGGCCCTTTTTGGGGAATCCCCAAGGAAAAAGACAAAGAGAAAGACCAACATATTCTTGAAGAAGACATATGGAAGCAGAGATGAAGGTGATGGGGAAGACATCTTTAAAAAATGGCAAGAAACAGAACGGCTTGGAAAGCGTTTGTTGAAGACCTAAGTAAGCTCCACTGGTAGTTGAAAGGTAAAAGAAGAAGATGGAAACAGAATGAGACAAAGGTAAATAGGAGCCAGATGTAGACAGACAGATAAAGGGAAGACGTAAAGGAAGTAAGGAAGAGAGAAGCACAATGTCTGTGTATGAATAGTGCTCAGATTCGCTATATTGTGCATGCATGCAGAATGTAATTATATTTTTCAATCCCACTGGAGAACACTAAATAAACGACATTAAAATAATAAACCGCATTATTTAGGACAGTAAGACTTGAACAATGCAGACAAATATGTCATTCTTTTTTTTAATATAACAACGATTTTAAGGTTTCCGTATAAAAACATGTCGCGTCATTCTTCAAATGTATTTGTACTGCTAGGAAAAATTGAAAAAGCTGGTAGGGCCAAACCTGCTCATCGCCCTAGACTGCTGATTTTCGCTGTAAATTGGACCAGGCATAAACCTGAAAAATGTGATAAGATAGGAAAGTGTATCTACACTATTAAACAAAAGACCCTTTCACTAGCACTTGTAAATCGTGTGTCAGATAAAGCGGCGATAATTAAAGTTCTTCACCAAGTAAAGACAATGATTAAAACTCCTTAAGTGGCTGTAACCATAAATAGCAATTGTTCTGGCGTACCACCCATGATGGGAGTAGTTATTATGTGTTTTGTATATGCACGAGCAATTTCACCGCCAGTAATGGTTTAGTGCGCATGCTGCTACACCTCTTTCTTCATCGTCAACATCTACATCTTCTTCACCTTCTGCTTTTTCATCACCCCTCTCTTCTGTTTATTCTGTCCTTCTCTTCCATCATCTCCCTGTTCTTGTTGTTCTTATTTCTACTCTTCCGCTTCTCTGTTATCATCCCCCTCTTCTTCTTCTGATGCTGGGTTTTCTTATTTTTTACTTACTCTTCGTCTTCTCCTTTCATCCTCTTTTTTTTCTTCTCCACCTTCTCTCCCTTATACCTTTCTGTCTATGCCAGTGTCCTTGCCCAGCAGGGATGTGCTCCATTTCTAAGGCGTGAGATATGACTTCTAATGGATGTTTCTGTTGTGCGTGTTCAAAATGTGTGATTTTTGTCATGCTCTCATTACACCTCCTTTTGAAAGGTGTATTAAAGTGTGTCAGCATGTGAGATTGAAAGGTGTATTAAAGTGTGTCAGCATGTGAGATTGAAAGGTGTATTAAAGTGTGTCAGCATGTGAGATTGAAAGGTGTATTAAAGTGTGTCAGCATGTGAGATTGAAAGGTGTATTAAAGTGTGTTAGCATGTGAGATTGAAAGGTGTATTAAAGTGTGTCAGCATGTGAGATTGAAAGGTGTATTAAAGTGTGTCAGCATGTGAGATTGAAAGGTGTATTAAAGTGTGTCAGCATGTGAGATTGAAAGGTGTATTAAAGTGTGTCAGCATGTGGGAAGTGACTGATAACTTATATGTTTATAGAATGTGTTTGTATGTGTGTATATTTACATTTGTGTGTGTGCATAGATGAATGTATATGAATGTGTTGAGTGTGTTTTTGAGAGAGTATGTTTATGTATTCTTGTATGCATGAGTGCGTGCTTATTTAAGAATGCGTATATGCCTGAACGTTATACGTATGGATGTTTATATATGTGTGCATCTATGTGCACGTGTGCTTATGTATGCCTGTTTAATTTGGTATGGTTGTATACATGACTATATGGATATATGTTTATAGTGTAATTGTTATATGTATATATTTTATATATATATATATATATATATATATGTATATATAATGTAAATAAAGTTCCATTTGTTTGTGCAATACACACAGAATATGATGGACAAACTTCAAAGTCATATCCTCACTCTGTGTAAATAAAAGCGTCCGTTACTTCATTGCAATGGCTGACTGTTAACACTTTCTCTGTCGGTGACCTAGGTACCAATATTTACACTAAGTCGACCCCTGTGTGTTATAATGAAGTGGACATAGCCGCTAAACTCTACCGCCGACTTATCTATAAATAATACAGGATCTTTATTATAGCTAGTCAATATCGTAAGCACAATCCTCATCTATTTTTATATTTATTGGGGATGTTGCAGCAGCACCAATTTGTATGCATTTTCGTGATAAGTTGATCAAATTGTCTGTTTATGGATTGTTCTGTTTCCACGCAAATGTCTCAACTCAAAAACAGCCGTATCATCTTAGAATTGCATAAGATTAGTGGAACCTCACACATTGATTTACATCAATAAAAGTGAAAGTAAAGTACCCCCATCACGCCAAGTGGCGTATACGGAATATGGTGTTAGTGACCTTCGGCACATGATTTTTGGGGTAATGTGGTCGGTATTACGCCCGTGCTGCTTTACTTTCCCAGAAACAAATCCGGTACCCATTAAAGGCTGGGTGAACCCGGAGCCGTCGGTTTGGATCGAACCCTACCTCTTGTCCTTTGTAGTCCAGTTCACTGAGCTATCGCGGCTCCGATTTACATCAATATATATATAATGATACGTGAGAAAGCATTGCGACATCACGATTGATAAGTATGTGTATTGATAATAAACAAATAAAAGACCACATTCTCTGAAATGATCGACACCATACAGGGTCTGGAGGAAAAGGCGCGCTTCACAGCACCAGAGCTGGAAGTAGTCAGCGACCCACAGCTGATGGCTTACGCCAGGATCGGTGAACCACAACCATCCAGACCCTGCTCCACCTCTCAGCGGTGCCTCTAGTAACAGACTAACCTGTCTAGTCTGGCCAAGCTAGTAGGGATCGAAATGAAAGACAACCCATTACTCAAAAATGTCGTGCTGAAGTCGGATGTGTTGGTCCCAAAAGGCGCAAATATCACAGTTATATTGCAAACCACAACACAACGCAGACACACCACTTAACGTCCTTTTAATGGCGGATGATGAAGAGGAATTCTATAGTCTACGAATAATCTAGAATACTTTAGTCATCGGGCGAACACAAGCAAGCAAGCATACAGGGTATGATGTAAACTTGACGAGGCCCGAAGCTGACTATGCTAACTTTAACTTTGAGACATCTTGTTAAACAATTAACACCAGAAGATCTCTACTATAGATTACAATATAAACAAATTAGAGGTCCCGTCAGATTGTGTGGCCCTGAGCTGTAAGGCCTACATTTTATAAATATAAACTGGTAGTTTGATAACCTCAAAATTGATCATGTGTTCATATTTGAAAACGACTAATGATAAAGAAGATTGTTCTATTTAAAGAGAAACATACTTTATTTAGAGCAATAAACGAAATGTATTGTCGGCAAAAATCATTAATCAGAGCCGTAAGCCAAATAATGAAGTCATCATCATCATCATGTACCCTGCCGGTTGGCGTAGGCGATCATGTCCCTCCACAATCTTCTATCTACAACGCATCGTATCAGTTCTGTTGTTGACTGTTGTCCATGCCATGACACCAAGCTATCCAGTATTTTCTCTCTGTGTCGTCCGCGATCTCTCTTTCCTTTTATTTTGCCAGTTGTAACCAAGTATTCCAACTTTCCTCTTCTCATGATGTGCCCGAAAAATGTTGATTGCTTCTTTCTGATGTTTTTTAAGAGCTCCCTTTTTGTGTTGGCTTCTTTGAGAACTTCCTCATTGGTCTTTTTATCTGTCCAGGGAACTTTCAACATTCTTCTAAGAAATCCCATCTCTGTGGCCTCTAACCGTCTTTTCATTTGTTTGTCTACTGTCCATGATTCGCTTCCATAGGTCAGAATTGGTTCTATATAGCACCGATGAACTCTCTTTCTCATTTTTATTGACATAGATTTGTTGCATAAGATATTTTTCATTTTCTGAAATGCTATTTTGGCCTGAGCTATTCTGCTATTTATTTCTGTGGTGCATCTCCCATCTGATGTTATTATTGTGTTCAAGTATTTGAAACGTTGTACTTGTTTCAGTTTTGTCTCGTTTATTTTTATTCTGCATGATGGTGATGATTGTTTCTTCGATATAACCATTACTTCTGTTTTCTTACTATTCAGACTGAGACCTTTCTTGTTGCTTTCTTCTACTATTATGTCTATCATTTCTTGTAGTTCGTTCTCTGTCTCTGCTATTAAGACTGTGTCATCCGCATATCGCAAATTGTTTATGTTGTCACCGTTGATTTCAATTACTTTTTTGTCTACTATTGATCTCATAATATATTCGCTGTAAAGTGAAAACAAATCCGGTGACAGAACACAGCCTTGTCTGACTCATTGTTTTATATATTAGAATTGTCCTGTTTGGTTGTTAATTCGTATAGCTGCTGTTTGTTACATGTTTTTTTATGATTCGCAGATCCTTGCCATCAATGTTTAATTTCTCCAGCATATTTATTATTTCCACATGCTTTACTTTGTCAAATGCTTTCGTGTAGTCTATAAAGCACATATATAGATCTTTCTTTACCTCTATAGATCTTTATATCAATGTCCTTAAGATGTATATTGCATTATTGATGCCCTTTCCTTTCAAAAATCCACATTGTTCCTCTCTTATTTCTGGTTTTATTTTGTTCCTTACGCGTCTCATGATTATTCTTAGTAATATTTTAGTCATATGGCTCATGAGACTAATAGTGCGATGGTCTTCACAATCAGTGGCTCCTGACTCCTTCGGTATGGCTATAAAGATAGATTTTAGTAGATCTTCGGGTATGTGTCCAGTGTTATATATGTCATTGAGTAATTTTGTTATGACTTGTACTCCCAACTCTCCTAATGCATTTATCTCTTCGATTGTTATATTATCAGGACCTGGAGCTTTGCCTCTTTTCATGTGTTGAATTGCGTTCTCCACTTCACTCTGCATTATTGGTGGTCCTGTGTCTTTATTTGAATTGTTTAATTCTGGTCTTTCATCATCATAGAGTTCACTGATATATTGTGTCCATCTTTCCATTGTCTTCTCCTGTCCCATTATTATATTCCCTTACCTTGATTTCACACATCCTGAAACTTTTCTTCCTGTTAATTCATTTAACTTATTGTGCATAAATTGTGAGTCTTTCTTTTGTTGTTTTTCCATTTCTTCACATTTCTGTTTTAACCATCCTTCCTTTGCTTCTCTGCACTTGTTTTTGATCTCTTTGTGCAGTATTTTGTGTGCTCGTTCTTCTTTCTTATGTTTTCTTCTTTCGTCCATTAGTTGTAATATTTCTTCTGTCATCCATTTATTTTTGTTGATTCTTTTAGTCACTGGTATTACTTCTTTTGATGTTTGCTGAATCGATTGTTTGAGCATTTCCCACTGCTCCTGGATGTCCTGTATTTTCTCAATAGCATTATATATATTTTGTACTATCATGCTGTACTTATCACTCATCTGTTTATCTACTCTTAGCATATCTAGTTCTAATTTTATATTTCTTTGTGATTTCTGTGCCTTCCGCAGTTTTATTCTTATCTTTCCAACTACTGGTACATGGTCACTATTACAATCTGCTCCTGGCCTTGTTTTAACAGACGTTAGCCCATTCCTAAATATTCTCTGTACCAGTATAAAATCAATTTGATTGTGTACATTTTTGTCTGGGCTTTGCCATGTCCATAGTCGCCTAGGGTGTTGTTTGAACCAGGTGTTACCTATAATCATTTCATGTGTTTTTGCCCAATCTATCAATCTATCCCCTCTGTCATTCGTCTCGCCAAGGCCATGCCCCCTAGTCACATTTTGCACATTAGCTGTTCTTACCTTTGCATTGAAATCCCCTAATATAATAGTTATTTCTTGGGATTTACAATGTTCCATGGCCGCCTCTAACTCCTCGTAAAAAGTGTCAATGTCTTCTTCTTCGCTATTACTTGTTGGTGCATAAACTTGAATTATGTTGATATCCATTGGTCTGCCACTCAATTTTACTAGCATAATTCTGTCTGATACTGGCCAAAATCATTTCACTGTTTTGCTTCTTTATCTATCTAACATGATGCCTACTCCTCTTTCGTGTGTGGTTCCCCCAGAGTAAATTACATTTCACTGTCGCGTTGTAATAATCCTCCCCCTGTTCATCTCATTTCACATAGTCCCAAGATGTTAAATTTCATTCTCTTCATTTCTTGACTGATGTTTTCTAGTTTTCCAACCTGAATAATGAAGTAGAATATAATGAAGTAGATCCAATAATGAGAACCAATATGTAGAACCAGAATGTAGAACCAATAATGAAGTAGAAGACAATAAACCGAGATATGAGACATGTTGCGCTAGCTCTTTTCTTATCGGTTCGATGTCTATGGTAAAGTCATTGTTTAATGTTATAAATGGAAAGAAGAAAACTGTTCACGTATTTTGTTGACAATGTAATAAAGAATGTGATTGATGCAACCTCAGGCATGGGTTGACACCACTGCTAGCAAGTGGATGTGAAAGTTCGAAATCTACCAAGATTTTTGATAGGAAATTAAATGCCTTGGAAAATGAAGGTCTTCGTAGAATCCCAAGCATAAGTTGAAAACGAATACAATTCAAACGAACGAATCTAAACAATAATACGTGTCGAGCTGTATAAGAAGAAGATGTTAGAAATATATCGGTTATGTACATGAGAATGAATGAAGAGAGACTTCCCCTTCAGGTATTCATCTGGAAACTATCTGGTATCAGAAAACAAGGCAGACCTAGAGAATCGCTGAGCAGAACAATTACTAAGGAATGCTCAACCATGTTACTAAGAAACAAGCACGAACTACAAGAACTACCAGCAAATCGTCAGTCGTAGAGAACTATAACTTCCACCAGAGAGGACAATGAACATTGGACACTGTGGAAAATAACGATGGATATGTTGTGTCTACGCCGCGATAGCTCAGTAGTTAGTGAACTGGGCTAAAACGGACTTGAGACGTTCGATCCTTATCTACGGCCTCCAGGTTTACCCAGCCTTAAATGAGTACCGGATTTTTTTTTTTTTCTGGGAAAGTAAAGCGGCACGGGCGTTATATACCGACCACATTACCCCAAAAATCATGTGACGAAGGTCTATAAAAAGTATGGTCACTAACACCATATTCCCTATACGGCACTTGGCGTGACAGGGCTCTTTACTTGTTATGTTGTTTCTACTTCACCTAGTGCATACAATAAAAATGTCTTATAAAGAACAAAAAGCGCATGTGCGTATTAAAAAAAAAAAGCTAAAAAAAAATATACAACAGCATCAAACTCGTTAGTTATATGATTAGAAGTTAGACAAGGGTGCATCTTATCACCTTATTTGTTCAAAATATGTGCAAAAAATATAATGATAAATGTTAGGGAAGCGGATAATAAATAACAATGTAATTATCTGATGATTGGAGATCTCGAACTATCATAAAAAGAATACCATGATGATACAGCACTTCTATCCACCTCAGTAGGTGACATTGGGAAATTGATAACATTAGTTTAGTCTAATAATGAAAAACGTCACATCTATCTTAGTGCAACAGAAACCAAAATGTTACAACAAATAAAACCGATATGGAAGCCGATATATGCAAAAAAAGAAAATTATTGGAAAGAGTTGTGAATATCGTGCCTGATGGATAAAAAAATGCAGTAAAAAAACAATAAAGGAGATAAAAAGAAGGCTGAATGTAACTATAAATAATTTCAAATAGCTGTGCTATATGAAGCTAGAAACTGATAAAGTAACAACACTTAGGTTTGTAAGGGCCTCCATTTCTTCCCTTTTCCACATTTGACTGTAATACATGCTCGACAGATCTGCTGAAAAATACACCAGCGACTGCAAGTGTAACAGAAGAACACTCAGAATACCATGGATGGTAAAAAGAACAAACATTTCAGTTCTGCAAGAGCTTAAAATGTCTAGGACATTGGTTGATTTGGTACATATAAGCTAAGAAAATAAAGTGTTATAGTCATGTAAAATGACGTAGCATCCTAGAAAAGCGATTGTCTGTAGAAGATAGATAAATAGCTATTCTTTAACATTAGTTGTCTTCAGCTATATGGAAACGAATCATGGGCAATTATCATCAAGTACCGGGCCTACTGGCGTAGGTGATCATGTCTCTCCACAACTTTCGATCACGACAGTTGTTTATCATTTCTGTTGTTGACCTTCTGCCAAGCCATCCTCTTAAGCTGTCTGGTATTTTCTCTCTTTACTTCCCTCTATCTTTTCGTCCCTCATTTTTTCCAGTTGTTATAATGTATTTCATGGGCAATAGCAAATAAGAAAGACAATTACTTGGTACAATGAAAGTGTGATCGGTTTTATAGAAGAATGATGAGGATACCTTGGATGTAAGATGAAAGTACTAGTGACGATTTTAGAGAGAAAAGGGGGTAATGTTAAAGAAATTAGACAACAGAAGGCAACGATAGAGAATACTAAACGAGTAATTTATTGTTCCATTAGATCAACAATAACATTATATTGTGTAACATAATAGTGTGTAATTACGTAAAGGAACATAATCGCCTACGCATATGGGCATGGCACATTTCGATAATAATAACGTGTTTAGTAGGAAATGCACGTTTATTTAAGATGAAACAGTTCATTTTTTTAAATACACATGTGTGTAATGTTCATTTGTAAGCGATATGTTCATACCTCTGTAAATCCTGACACATTAGAATAAAGAAATGGTTCATTCTATGAGAAGTCGAACCCAGTATTCATTTCGATCGTTGTTACGGAAATGCCTCACCCCTCCCCTGAATTATAAGCTGATCATAAGCTATGTCAGTTGCATCGTTCGTTCAGAAAACACGGTGTTTCGTCGATTATATTCTTCCAAAGGTTTGAGCAATTGTCATGGGGATACATCCACCCCGTTTGTTTATCAGAATACCGATGGTAATAACACAGACATCCGCAAACAAGTAGACACCATTCATCTTGAGATTAGAGATACCGATGGTAATTACACACACACATCCGCAAACAAGCAGACACCATTCATCTTGAGATTAGAGATACCGATGGTAATAACACAGACATCCGCAAACAAGTAGACAACATTCATCTTGAGATTAGAGATACCGATGGTAATAACACACATATCCGCAAACAAGCAGACAACATTCATCTTGAGATTAGAGATACCAATGGTAATTACACACACATCCGCAAACAAGCAGACACCATTCATCTTGAGATTAGAGATACCGATGGTAATAACACACACATCCGCAAACAAGTAGACACCATTCATCTTGAGATTAGAGATACGAGAAATATCAAACAAAATGGCACAATCGTCGAACATAAATAATTTCCTTTTCAGGTTACATGTCATGTTATTCTCAGAACGTTGCGCTCATCACATCACAGCTCATCTGAAAGAATATCTTTCTCTAGGCAGATCTCACACAGAACGTTGTCAAGTTCAAAGTCTATTTGGTTTTGTGAAATCATCTTCTTCTTGGTCTGCCCGTATCTCGTTTTCACAGAACCATGCCTTCCATTATTGCTATGTCCAGCCCGCTGTGTCTTTTGATGTGGCCAGACTATTTTAACTTATTTCGTAGGATTTCGTTTATAAAGTCAATTCTTCTCCATGTTTAGGTCTTCTTTGCTGTTTCTCATTATCCAAAGTATTCTTAGTTTTTTTGTTTTTTGTTTTTCTAGTATATGTTCTTTCCTATGAACCTATTCTCTTCCTTACTTTTTACGAGATTGTCCATCATTCACAGCTGTACGTGTCATCAGGAAGATGCATGTCCTCTCTAGTGTTAATTGCACAACTTTGGTGCTGCGCCATATGTTCTTCTTAACATTTAAATTGTACGTTTCTTTGCTAGTTTTCCTGTTACCTCCTTCAATTAGTCTCCATTGTTAGTTGCTACAGATCCCAGACATTCATAGTTTGTTACAATTTCATGATCTTCACTGTTGATGGTGGTTTTGAATTTTGCTTTTCACTATGTTAAAAAACACAGAGAAAACACACTCAAATGTATTTTCTTAATCTCCTTGCACTGTTTGAAAAAAAATGTGTTACCAGTGCATCCGAGCAATGATTAGTATTATATTGCATTTATTCTGATTGTTCGAACTTCCCCAATTTGCCATCACTTCAGGCATTTCTCATGATGTTCTCAGCACAGATGTTAGACGGCTATGGAGAAAGCATCCATGTCTCATGATATGTTGTACTTTGAACGATTGTATGTGTAATCCGTTATCCTGATAGCTGCTGACTGTTCCTGATATACTGATTCAATACGATGTATTAGCTATGTTGGAAAGTCCATCTCCTTCATGATGTAACATAGTTGTAAGCTGTTTCTCAGTCAACGGCCTTGATGTTACATGTGAAGTATGTATAGAGTTATATGCTCTATTCCTTACACTTCTAAAAGATGTTTCTCATGTTAAAAATGAGGTCCTGCCTCAACTACATTTAAATCAGGCTTATCAATACATATAGTTCCTATTCTAAAATGCGTCCAGTCCTGCCCATGATGATCTCTGAGAGCATTTTATTGGCGTGTTTAGGCAATATTTCAATGCGTGATAAATATGAAAACTGATCTCCCGTCCAGCGTGGATAAATTCAGCTGCAAAATTGTCATAATTAAAGCTGTAAGGAAAGTTAAAGTATTCAAACGAGCGTTGAATTATACAGCAAATGGAAATTTCAAACTTAAAAAAAAAAAAAACATCGATTACTGGATATAATTGTTCCGCAGCAGATAGTGTTTGGATGGATGGATGCGTTCGTCCGATGACTAAAGTATTCTAGAGTATTCGTAGACTTTAGACTTCCTCTTCGTCATCCGCCCTTAAAAGAACGTTAAGTGGACGTGATTGCGTTGTGTTGCAGTATGCAGTGTAACACTGTGATATCTGCGCCTTTAGGCCTAACACATCCGACTTCAGCACGACGTTTTTGAGTACCGAGTTGTCTTCCCTCTTCGATCCCTGCTCGCTTGGCCAGACTAGACAGGTTAGTTTGTTACTGGAGGCACCGCGGAGAGGTGGAGCAGGGTCTGGATGGTTTTGGTTCAACGATCCTGGCGCAAGCCATCAGCTATGAGTCACTGATAACTTCCAGCTCTGGTGCTGGGAGGCGCGCCTTCGCCTCCTGAGATAGTGTTTTATTTCTATTAAGAGAAATCATATAAAATATTTTAGTAGCACTTGATGCAGGCTTTCTAGAAATCATCATCATCATCAAGTACGGGGCCTACTGGCGTAGGTGATCATATCTCTCCACAACTTTCGATCTCGACAGCTATTTATAATTTCTGTTGCTGACCTTCTGCCAAGCCATTCTCTTAAGCTGTCTGTTATTTTTGTATGTTTGTTTCCCTCTATCTCTTCGTCCCTCAATTGTTCCAGTTGTTACAATATATTCCAGTTGTTCTCTTCTCGTTTCACCATTGCTAAGACATCCAAACATTTCTATGCCAGCTAAACAACAAGTGATAAATACCATTTTCATACCAACTTTGTGCTATGAAAGTCAAACATGGACCCTTTCTAAATCCCATTCAAGAAAGATCAATACATGTGAGATGCGATGCTTGAGAAAAGTAACAACCAACACAAGAAGAGATAGAATACCAAATGAAACCATAAGAAAAATAGTAGGAACAAAACCCTGCCAGGAATATATAGAGCAACAACAACTTAAATGGTTTGGCCACCTGGTCAGAATGAATCTATACCAATCACCATCAAGGGCGTTCTTCTCGAGAATTCATGGAAAAAGACCAAGAGGAAGACCAAGTAGAAGATGGATAGATGCAGTAACAGAGACATGTAACAACAAAGGAAAATCACTAATTCAGACAGTTCGAGCAACTCAAGAACGACAAATTATATAAACCACGACACCTCAAGGTATGAAAAGAGAAAAGAAAAAGAAGTTCTCTTCTCATTACATGGCCAAAAAATGATGATTGTTTCTTCCTAATATTGGAAATTAGCTCTCTTTTTGCTTTGACCTCTGTCAGAACATCTTCATTACTCTTCTTATCTGTCAATGGTACTCTCAACATTCTTCTGTAAAATCACATTTCTACAGACTCCAGTGATTTTCTTGTCTGTTGTCCTATTGTCCATGATTCGCATCCATATGTTAATACTGGCTCTGCATAACATTTAAGAACTCTTTTTCTTGTTTCTATTGTCAAAAATGGATGGTATAGTATCTTCTTGTGGCGATTCATGATTGTACAAAGAAATTACGACGGTGGTTTTCTGTTGCCTTTCGTCGGTTTGTTTACGGTTGGCTCCGCTAGCCTTTGACTAAAAAGTCTCACCCACAAGGCAGTTTTTTTTTTCTAGAAATGGAACAGTCATTTTCAGAGATGATGACACTTGTCTAGATTATAATTAACTGTGCGTTGAAATAGTTTCTTTTGATAACGACAAACTGTTGGCGTTGTTATTTTAACACAGTGTCTCTATGACCAATAATGTAAACACGGTACACAGTTAACGGTGTGTGTCTATATGTATGTAGTTCAGAAGCACGAAATGAACGTGTGCATGTCTTCAGTAGTTTCAGTTTGATAAAATGTTTAATCTGTTTCGTTTGTAGCAACACTGTTCATGATATCTCTTATTATATCTTTCATGCCATACAATTTTCTATTGCAGTTGAAGATGTTCCGCGGAATGCGGGTGACAACCATTTCTGAGAAGCAATTTCCACTTCCTGCGTGCTGCTTAACAAAGTCTTCAATTTCAAACCGAATTCATTGTATGTACTCAAGATTGACTGAACTCTCGTTAATGTAGGAATTGTTTAAAACCTCACAGAAGAGTTGTTCAACCCAGCAGGCGATCAATTATTATCTCCTTGGGCCTATAGTCCCTGAACAGAACAAACCATCGAACTAACTATATCGTGAAATGGGCAGATTTAATTAACGCTGAAAGACAAATTTGTTATAATGAAAGGAAAGTACGGAGTTTGAGAAATATAACAAGTAGTCTTGAGACGTACTTTTGTCTCTTTGATTGACTTTATACTGGTTTATATATTTTGGACATAGAAATGCGGTTGTGTGAATATGGACATGTTAATGGGTTGTTATACATGTGTCAATGCGGTAGGCGTGTTGTAAATGATGTATCTTCTAACAACACTATATAATACGTTATTGTAAGATTGTTACTCCTGCTGGCTTTGTAATAAATCATTCACTTATTTCTTGTGTGGGGGCAAGTTTTACTACTAAAATGGCATCGGCCACTTTCAACGAGTTCCTTGGTGTTAGCACGGCTAATTACAGCTTCAATCAGTCAGACTCGTTCAACAGTAACATCATTCACAGCGCCAATAACTTGAGCTCACACGAACTACCCTCGGCAACTGCCCTCCATATAGGAGCTATTGTAATGCTGATAGCTCTTCTGTGGGGTCTTTTCGGAAATATACTCACTTCCTTTGTTATCCTCACCCACAAGGACCTCAAGAGCACGACAAATGTCTTCATTGTCAGCCTGTGTATCAACGATATTCTTAACCTGGGAATCAATAACATGATCGTTTTGGTGTCATACTTTATGATGGAATGGACAATGGGTTTGGCTATTTGTGAGATGGTCATGCATTTTACTGTTTTACTAATGGGATCTTCCCTGTGGCACACAGGTCTCATTTCCATACACCGCCTTATTGTTGTTTGCTTCAACAGTTTCTATAAGAAGATCTCAAAGAAGGCCTATACAGTATTTGTTTTATCGTCTGCAAGGATTGTCCCGCTCCTGTTCATGATAAACCCTCACCTTGGAAGAATGTCACAGTTTCAGCCTAAACTAATCCGCTGTATAGCCAAGAAAGAGTTCGCGTTGTATACCATGTTGGTTAGCGTCACCTTGCAAATGTTACCATCCATAGTTCTCATTGTCTGTTACATCGCCATCTTCATCAAAGTATTTCGATCATCAAGCGCCATCAGAGCTACCCGTAAGCGGGAATGGCTTCGACGAGAGATCCAAGTCACTAAGATGTTCGGTATGGTATTTCTGTTAATTATTCTAGGATATCTTCCCTACGGCATCGTTCGTTTCATTGACCGTAAATTGGAACTCAGCGCTGACTTTTACGTTGGGATATCTGTGGTGTATGCTGTTGCCAACAGCTGTAATCCCATCATCTATGGCGTGATGGACAGGAAAATTCGCCGATACTGCTTCAGAACATTGGGACTAGAAGAAACCTGCATGAAAAGTGAGCAGCAAGTCAAGATGAAGATTGCAATGAGAGCCAACGGAGAGCCTGAAATGGCAACTGAAACAGTTGCAGTCACCACACCGGGAAAGACCGTTGTTCCAATGTCGCCGTCTCCAACACCATGTCAAGTTTGACTACGCTCGGGGGTGAATTTTGCCTCGTCCGTGAAGAGTAAAGAATGTTGTCATTTGAACGAATCTGCAGATAAATCTGAAGTGAATAAACGTTCAATAATCTTTCGAAATCTGAACTGTAGCGATGTGACATCGATGCTGCCTTACAGCGAGAACACAAGTACGAAATCGTCATTTACTCATCTACAGGCTAACGCAAAGTTCGTACCCCATCTTACGAAATGCTCTTCAACTGGCGACTTTCCTGGCATTGCTACCATTGTAGCAGCTTCTCACTTTGAAAAAAAAACATCTTCGGACTTTATTAACAATCCAAACAGCTGTTGCGGAACGACTGTTTGTCCGCATGCACACAAAGGAGGTTTGAGGAAATCTGAGGAAGATTTGATCATCAGAAACTGTAGTCATGGAGTTACTGCGACTGGTGTGAAATCGGATTCCTTAACTGATCTTCTGAACGGGAACTTAACAGACAGTGATTACAGTTATATAAACAGTACAGTTATGTTTGGAGGGTCAATCTCAGCTCCCACGTTAACTGAAGTGGCTGCCTTGGACAAGTTTATCCCCGTACCTAAAGTAGATCACAGGGCGACTAAACACAAAAAAACCCAAAGATTGTCATCCAAGAGCCGTCCGATGATGAGGAGGATGCGTGTGATGAGGATGATGAGTGTGACCTTCATGATTATTATCAAAGACACGTCCTCCTAAGTGAGTGGGAGGAGATATGTCGAGATCTCAGAGTTACTGAGTTATAAGGAAAGTAATGATAAAATAAAGAAGGATATATACATGTTCAACCGAAATAGGTACAACTGTACAAGAAATAGTAATACCACATTAGACATGTACCGCGTGTCGGCCTGTTTTCTAGGGAAAAAAAGCATACAAACACAAGTACACATATAATATATACAAAAATATTAAATGAGAAAAAAGACAGTTTTTCTCAACTGGCGTCATGCGACTAAAGAAACATTCACGTAAATGGATTCAGTTAGTGCTAGACAGTACCTCCTATCATACCAGTTACTAGTTGTAGCACTATAATCGACTGTTGGTGATCAATGTGGACAGCATATGCGTCTTTTGTGCAGGTGTTTGCGTGTTTTGGAGATATTGTTAATCAAGTCTATTGCGAGTTGCGATCAGTCGTTTTTTTAGTTACCACATCATTGGTTGACAATGTTCTTCATTGGTGTTTGGCAGACGGCAACTGTGGTTTCTCAACAACAAAAACAATGCTGTGATTGTTTTATTCCTTGCATCGATGCATCTACAACAATGCAGTCCAGCTGTCAAGCATGGTGTGCAGCAATGGTAGGACAATAATGGGTGCAGGCAAACGTTGAAAGTTGATTATTTACTGTTCCTTTTATAACGATATGAAGACTACTGAAACATGACTTGTACATTGACTCATGCTGTTCAATTTGAACACGCCAGTTAAAATAATTACATCTAGACATACATTCGAGGTTAGATACAATATCCTTCTTCTCTTTCTCCAAGTGCCTTCTCAGCTAATGTAATGAAATAATGTGACCATATTTCCACATGTATGTGTATGTGTGTCATGCATGTCTCTGTTCATTCATATATTCATGCCAACTTTTTTATTACATACTGTGCTTAGTTATAGTAATGTTTAGAGTGTTCAGGACAGGATAACGCCTCTAGTGATGATCAGTTAACTTCCTGGCTTGGCTCGATGAGTATCTTTAGTTCCAACCCGGCTCCCAGAGACTATCAGCCTCACACATTCACAGCCACCCGGCTCCCAGAGACTATCAGCCTCACACATTCACAGCCACCCGGCACCCAGAGGCTATCAGCCTCTCACATTTACAGCCACCCGGCTCCCAGAGATTATCAGCCTCACACATTCACAGCCACCCGGCGCCCAGAGACTATCAGCCTCTCACATTTACAGCCACCCGGCTCCCAGAGATTATCAGCCTCACACATTCACATCCACCCGGCGCCCAGAGACTATCAGCCTCTCACATTTACAGCCACCCGGCTCCCAGAGATTATCAGCCTCACACATTCACAGCCACCCGGCGCCCAGAGACTATCAGTCTCTCACATTTACAGTCACCCGGCTCCCAGAGATTATCAGCCTCTCACATTTACAGCCACCCGGCTCCCAGAGATTATCAGCCTCTCACATTTACAGCCACCCGGCGCCCATAGATTATCAGCCTCTCACATTTACAGCAACCCGGCGCCCAGAGATTATCAGCCTCACACATTCACAGCCACCCGACGCCCAGAGATTATCAGCCCCACACATTCACAGCCACCCGGCGCCCAGAGATTATCAGCCTCTCACATTTACAGCCACCCGGCGCCCAGAGATTATCAGCCTCACACATTTACATCCACCCGGCGCCCAGAGATTATCAGCCTCACACATTCACAGCCACCCGGCGCCCAGAGATTATCAGCATCACACATTCACAGCCACCCGGCGCCCAGAGATTATCAGCCTCACACATTCACAGCCACCCGACGCCCAGAGATTATCAGTCTCACACATTCACAGCCACCACGCTCCTCCAAATCTTTTCTCACCTGGCAGACTAAACCAGGTGTGAGGTAGATCGACGATTTACTAAAATCGGAGTAAACAAGCTCCTTGTCTTTGTTCAGTCATGGTATGTCCCTGCCGTATTGTCATTGCGCTGGAACAAGCTTAGCACGGTCAGCTAAACCGAATGTTGGCCACCAGATATTCTCTTCTCCACCCCGCCCCGACTGAAATAAAATTCAAGCGCAAGTTACCTTGACATAAATAAATGCACTATCTTATTAAGAACGATATGCGAAATGATAAATGGTTCAGTGGTTTCACTGAGCTCGGAGGTGGTTCAGTGGGTTCACACTGTACTCGGGGGTAGTTCAGTGAGTTCACTGAGCTCGGAGGTGGTTCAGTGGGTTCACACTGTACTCGGGGGTAGTTCAGTGGGTTCACTAAGCTCGGAGGTGGTTCAGTGGGTTCACTGAGCTCGGAGGTGGTTCAGTGGGTTCACACTGTACTCGGGGGTAGTTCAGTGAGTTCACTAAGCTCGGAGGTGGTTCAGTGGGTTCACTGAGCTCGGAGGTGGTTCAGTGTGTTCACACTGTACTCAGGGGTAGTTCAGTGAGTTCACTGAGCTCGGAGGTGGTCCAGTGGGTTCACTCTGTACTCGGGGTAGTTCAGTGAGTTCACTAAGCTCGGAGGTGGTTCAGTGGGTTCACTGAGCTCGGAGGTGGTTCAGTGTGTTCACACTGTACTCAGGGGTAGTTCAGTGAGTTCACTGGGCTCGGAGGTGGTTCAGTGGGTTCACTGAGCTCGGAGGTGGTTCAGTGGGATCACACTGAGCTTGGAGGTGGTTCAGTGTGTTCACTGAGCTCGGAGGTGGTTCAGTGGGTTCACACTGAGCTCGGAGGTGGTTCAGTGGGTTCACTGAGCTTGGAGGTGGTTCAGTGGGTTCATCGAACTCGGAAGTGTCAAAAACTTCATTCAGCGACACAGGTCTGAGGTAAACTAATCCGGAAACAGGAACCCTAGCACCAAGTAAATGCCTACATTGGGAGGGAGCTTCTATAGGGCAAGAGAAGTGTCCCTAGAGATGACTGTTTCGCGTGTGCTGGCCAGGATACACGCAGCTAGAATGAGTTAACACACAGAGTAAATCATACGAATCAACGTATCAACAACATCTTTCTCGACTTGTCAGGGATCGTTGGTTTCACGGTAACATAAACTATAAGGAGGTAAGCACATGTATCATATATATAAAATATTAAATACTTTGCGGGGCCGCGTGTATAGTAGCAGATAACAAATAAAATAGACATAAAATGGTATTGAGCATACATTATAGGCCTTCGATTGGAGTCTCAATCATCTTTAATACATTATAAATACAATCATAGATCATGGTGATCAATAAAAAACAGTTGTATATTGTTTCTCAGTTCCATAAGTTGTGGACCTACTATTTCAAATATTTGAAAATTGCACTCTTAAAAAGAGATAACGATGCTCAAAGACATATTGCTGTCAGTAGCAGTACCTTGTATGTGGCTTCCATGTATCTTCTTTCTTTATGAAAGATTGCATATGATTCTGTTCACTTTTAGTACGTAAGTTTGCCCCTCTACGTTGAACAATTGTGCACACTTCCTTGTTTTAAATATTTGAGATAATCAGCTTAAAACGCGTTGTATTGAACCTCATGTTTCTTCATGCTTTATCACTCCGTAATTCGACTGACACCAAATGTCATTGCTGTACATAATTATTGCCGTCACTGATCGTCACTTTGCAAAGTGACTAGTTTACCTGTAATATTGTTCTCACAGCTGACATGCTTGTGGTGTCATATACTCACCACAGATGTATTCATATGTCTGCAGCATCGACATATTGCATGCTTTATTTAACACTTAATCAAAACATATCATATTTATGTCATTTAAAAAAAAAAAAAAAACTTATGTTATTGTATTCTTTTTTGAAGCACCACTAGATATGATCATATGTTATTGCATCCATGTCCACATATTTACGAATGTGTGAAAGAGAGAGTGTGTAAGTAAAGACCCCCGTTACACCAGGTGGCGTATAGGGAATATGGTGTTAGTGACCATAATTTTTACAGACCTTCGGCACATGATTTTTGGGGTAATGTAGTCGGTATTACGCCCGTGTCGCTTTACTTTCGCAGAAAAAAATCCGGTACCCTTTTAAGGCTGGTTTGTCATAGAGTCGTCTTGTTCTTTGTTATAACTTTATCTTCTTTAATGGTCACAGCACATCACAACATTGAGGTAACAGATAAGATCATGACAGAGTCTTTCTTGTTACAAACAATGATAATCAAGTTTATTGATTTATTCTTTCTTACAATCATGATCGCTAGTGGCAAATGCACTATAGACATTAAGGATTACTTAATGTGGAATATCTCCGAGGCAGTCGCCGGTGTCTATGAGAATATTCCAGTGCATCAATGGCATACAACTTATTCATCAGTCAATTACTCAACTTGTCTACTTACGACATGTAAGATTCTTGAAATGCTTCAAATTGGAACACAGTCACTTCACAACCAAAGTCATAATATTCTTGATCAACTATCTATCGAGAATAAATTCTAAACTGACTTGAACTACACTTGGAGATTCTAACTTCTGAACTACTGGCTTCACTTCTAATCTTAACTTTCTAACTGTTCTTTGCTAACTCAATAAAAACTTGTTACTGACTTCTAACTGTTCTGACTCTAACTAGCTAATTGCCCTTAGCAGTTCGGCCGAAGCCGTTTTAACTGACTTAGTCTACATTCTACTTTCTCTTCTAAAATCTCTGGCTAAACTTCTTTGTCCTAACCCCTTCCTTTTTTGACTTGTCCTAACTTAACTTACTCAAACTGTTAACTGGCTAACTGCCTTTCTCCTATAACCTCTACTGTAACTAAACTTCTGACTCACTAGTTATACTGAAATACTATCCTTATAGTTAAAATCTGCTGGTCGCCACTATATTATACTGCTATCGTCTATTGAGAAGCGGTAACAAGCTCTCAATAGCTCAACTCTATAACAGGTTGAACTCGGGCCCCGTCAATCCCTTCCCCTTTGAAGTCCAGTTCACTAACCACTGAGCTATCGCGGCTCCGAGAAAGAGAGAAAGCGATAGTGAAATAGACCTAATATTTGAGAGAGATAAAGTAATAGTGCTCATTAACGTTTACTTATGTTAGCATGTCTCTGGGCGGGGTCATGTGGCAACCAGTTTTGTGGCTGGTGCCTGCATTTGTAAAAGTCGAGAATTATTTCCGTGGTTGGTGATGAGTTAAACGCAGTTAATACCAAATACCTGAAAATGCCATGCTCCTTGATCAAGCAAAATGACACTTTTAACAGCCCTTACAAAACACCATCTAGACTCACAAAAAGTAAATAAGGTCGCTTTAATATATATATATATATATATATATATATATATATATATATATATATCTTTTGTATGTATATATAAGATTAAAGATATGTCTTTAATCTTAGTGAAAGTCACCTTTGTCTACGTCCCTGGGCATGCGGGAGTACGGGGAAATGATAGAGCGGACAAGTTGGCTATCTGTGCTGTTGTTAATGACGATCGACCAATGGATTGGACGAAAGTTATCATTGCCCTCCGAAATGAGGGAAGATCACAGGACTTAGACAAACAAGATTCCACGTCACTCCTTCGGATGGAAGAGATGCGGGTTAAGATAGACACAGCTAGAAACGAGAAACTTAGTGGGCGTATAAGAAGATTTATCAACCAACACAGAACTGGAGTCGTCAGTTGCTGGTCGCTGCGGAACTTGCAGAGGATAGGATCTGAACACATATGTACGTGTTCAGTGTGATGATGATGACCCGCAAGTAGCTTGATAACTCAATAACTCAATAACTTAATAACTCAATAACTCCAAATATCTGTTCCTGAAGATCTTTTTTTTTTAATTTGCTTTCTTCCTACGAGAGTGAAGGAATAGTCCACTTTGACATTCCTGTATGGCGCAGAAAAATGGACACTAGACAAGAAAATAGAACACAAAATTGAAGCCTTTGAAATGTAGATTTATAGAAGAATAGGAAGAATTGGATGGAAAGAAAATAGAACAAACGATTAAGTCTTTAAAACAACTAAACATAAAAATATAACTACTAAACACAGTTCAAATAAGACAAATGAGATTGTTGGGGCATTTTAAAAGACACAGCAGCTAACTAAAAGTAATCTTGGAAGGTAATAAACAAAGTAAAAGAGGCAGACCAAGACTAACATGGACGAGTAACATCAAAAGATGGACAAGTCAACCATTTACAACCTGCTCCATCAAAGGAAGAGAAAGAACGGAATGGCGTGCCATGGTAGCTAACATTCGATGCGGAGACGGCACTTTATGATGATGATATACAGGGAATATTATGTTAGTCCCCACATTTTGTTTACCATCAAACCGTCTTTTTGAGTAGTGCTATGTATGTATCCCTTCGTCAGTGCGGATCCTAAATAAAGAAGACAACAGGAGCCACGTCGTGAACATGGCATTAATGCCCATATTTGTTAAAAGACAGTCAGAACATTATATTTCTTGGTTAATTCGGCAGATATAGTGTCAGTGTCATTTTTAATTTGCAAAAAAAACCCGGTCCCAATTTAAGGTTGTGTGAACAAGCCGTTGAAAAGAACATTGATCAGAGAGGCAAAGAAAGCTGGAATCGGCTCCCTCAATGAGATTGAGATGCTTGCACAGAACAGAGACAAATGGTGAGATTTTATAAAAGATGTTTGCAATGACTGAGACTGCTAGAAAGAGAAAAGGTTTCTATGCCCTATGGGCCGGCCACGGCTCGAAAGGTCAATAGATAGATAGAACCTAGAGGCCGTTAACTAGGATCGAACCCGACCTCTTACCCTTAGTAGCTCTGTTTACTATCTACTATTGCGCCGTCTCTGGTGTTCGCTTAAAGCTCAATGAGCCTAGCATCCGTTAATATCTAACCACGAATAGTTCAGTTTTGTTGTTATTATTAAACATAATAATGTGATCAATGCACTCGATTATATGAAGATTAAGTGAATTTAAAACCATACACATTTATTGCTTCAGATGCTCGATATCCCAGCAGTTTAGTTCAAATGTTATTTTGCTCTTCTAAAAAATAGAACGTGCATATGATTCGCATGTGGTACATTGAATTAGAAAGCATGACTATTTATATTTGTATAGCATTTATGCTGACAAATCGATTCCACACACACACACACACGCACACACACACACACACATATATATATATATATATATATATATATATATATATATATATATATATATATATATATACACACAAACACAACAGAAGGTGTCCAATTATATAGTCTTTGAAGTATATTTTCCCTTATGAGTTTTAATCTACTAAAGTATCACAAAATATATTTTATAAATATATATGGACTTCATAATGAAGAAATGCTGCACTGGTAATAAAGGCATCGAATGGATACAAGGAGACCATTTGGAGGACCTGGACTTTGCTGATGACATAGTTCTCATCAGCAATCAGATAAAAACGATGCAGGAAAACACAAATGAACTATCATCAATAGCCAGCAAAATTGGCTTGAGGTCAATCATGAAAAGACTAAAGTCATGAAAAGTTTAATTCCAACAAGTGACAAAATATACATGGAAAACAAACCAGTAGAAGAGATCGATCACTTCATCTATCTTGGAAGTCACATTGATCGAGAAGGGGATACGAGCAAAGAAATTAGAATCAGACTGGCTAAAGCAGCAATGTCTTTCAGAAGCCTGAAAAGTTGTGGAAATCAAAACTCATTAGCACAAACACAAAACTTAGGCTATTCAAATCAAATGTACTATCAACCCTTACGTATGCGTGTGAAAGCTGGAAAACAACAAGAGATATAGAAACAAAGTTGAACGCATTCGAAAATAAATGTCTAAGGAAAATACTTGGTATAGAATGGAACGAATTCAAAACAAACGAGGAAATTAGAGAAATCGCCAATCAACCACTAATATCTTCAGTAATAAAGAAAAGACGATGGTCATACGTTGGACATGTGATGAGAAGAGATAATAATCGAATAGCAAAGCAAGCCCTCATATGGGAAACAACAGGTAAAAGAAAAAGAGGAAGACCCAGGGAGACACTGAGAAGAACATTGATGAGAGAGGCAAGAGCAGCAGGAATCGGCTCCCTCAATGAGATAGAACTGCTTGCACAGAACAGAGACAGATGGCGAGATTTGATAAAAATATCTTTAAAAGAAAACTGCTAGAACAAAAATTCATATAGGAGAAGGTGTATCTTGGTCTACGCCCTATGGGCCGGTTACGGCTCGAAAGGTCAATAGATAGATAGATCACAAAATATTAATCAATGTTTGACAATTCACTTTTATTTACTGTTTCAAATGGTAACGCACTGCAAAACAATATCAATTCTTTAAGTACAAAGGTGATCAGGACATATTCGCCGAAGCAGGTTTTCCGGTATTCACACATTTATAGTTAGACATTAATTGTGAGGTTGTAACAACAAGAGTCCTGATCTTACTACAGCGTTTCGCCTTAGTTGTTAGAGATTATTGTTGTAGTCAAATGATTGTCACATTTTTTTACATGATTCGTTCAATGTATTTGAATAATACTGTCATCTTAGCTGTATAAATATAAATATATGTACAGAGTGTCTAAATTAACTTATAATTTATCCAATGACCTAATGCCTAAATTAACTTATTGTTTTACTATGTAATTTAATATGTAATACGTGTATATCAACAAGACTACGCTGCTTTGTAAAAAAAAACAAAAAAAAAAAACATATCACAATAAATTGTTGCTGATTGATGAGAACTTGAATTTGTCATTTTCGTACTTGTTTTTTTTTTATGACTCCCATTCATAAACGTATAAATAATAGCAGTGCATTATATTTTTAGATACAATGAGCATCACTTAATTTGTAGTTTATACATATTTGAACATTGCCATGTAGCACATTTTACAACATCCAATATGTTTAGCTGATGACGGTATATCTTGTGGCCTTTCCTGATATATTTTCAAGTTCTAAATTGTAGATTTGTCAATGCTAATGGAAACAGATTCCCGGTCGGCCACAATTATTGTAGTGTCACGGCACAAGCGGAACTTGTTAAGAGATAGTGTTAATTGAGCTGCTCACTCACGGCAGATTGCAAAAAGCTTCAAGAAATGTGCAAGTTAATTTACAAGCTGGCATCGAGTGTAATCTTATTTTTGTGCGAGCTAAACGAAAGAATTGGTTGCATTATGTCTGAAGTTTGTCTAGGATTTATTACTTTCTCTTCACGAACTGGGTAGCTGGATGGATGGGTGGGTGAATGGATGCATAGATAGGTGGATGGATGGGTGAATGGATTGATATATAGATTGATGGATGGGTGACTGGATGGATAGATATATGGATGGATGGGTGACTGGATGGATAGATATATGGATGGATGGGTGACTGGATGCATAGATATATGGATGGATGGGTTAATGAATGGGTATATAGATGGATGAATGGGTGAATGGATGCATAGATAGGTGGTTGGATGGGTGAATGGATTGATATATAGATGGATGGATGGGTGGCTGGATGGATAGATATACGGATGGATGGGTGACTGGATGGATAGATATATGGATGGATGGGTGACTGGATGGATAGATATATGGATGGATGGGTTAATGGATGGATATATAGATGGATGGATGGATAGATGGATGGATGGGTAAATGGATGGATATATAGATGGATGGCTGGGTGACTGGAAGGATGGGTAAATGGATGGATAGATAGATGGATGGATGAGTGAATGGATGGATGAATCAGTGGATGTAGGTATTATTAGATTAGATTGTATTAGAAGTATTGTTAGGTATGCATATATACATATGTATATATATATATATATATATATATATATATATATATATAGAGAGAGAGAGAGAGAGAGAGAGAGAGAGAAAGAGAGAGAGAGAGAAACTCAGATTCTTGACAGATGCATGAATTGTTATATTTAATGCGTAAATTTGAGTGAGTGGATAGATGAACTGTTAGATTTAAAGCGTAAATTTGAGTGAGTGGATGGATGAACTGTTAGATTTAAAGCGTAAATTTGAGTGAGTGAATGGATGAACTGTTAGATTTAAAGCGTAAATTTGAGTGAGTGAATGGATGAACTGTTAGATTTAAAGCGTAAATTTGAGTGAGTGAATGGATGAACTGTTAGATTTAAAGCGTAAATTTGAGTGAGTGAATGGATGAACTGTTAGATTTAAAGCGTAAATTTGAGTGAGTGAATGGATGAACTGTTATATTTAAAGCGTAAATTTGAGTGAGTGAATGGATGAACTGTTAGATTTAAAGCGTAAATTTGAGTGAGTGAATGGATGAACTGTTAGATTTAAAGCGTAAATTTGAGTGAGTGAATGGATGAACTGTTAGATTTAAAGCGTAAATTTGAGTGAGTGAATGGATGAACTGTTAGATTTAAAGCGTAAATTTGAGTGAGTGAATGGATGAACTGTTAGATTTAAAGCGTAAATTTGAGTGAGTGAATGGATGAACTGTTAGATTTAAAGCGTAAATTTGAGTGAGTGAATGGATGAACTGTTAGATTTAAAGCGTAAATTTGAGTGAGTGAATGGATGAACTGTTAGATTTAAAGCGTAAATTTGAGTGAGTGAATGGATGAACTGTTAGATTTAATGCGTAAATTTGAGTGAGTGAATGGATGAACTGTTAGATTTAAAGCGTAAATTTGAGTGAGTGAATGGATGAACTGTTAGATTTAATGCGTAAATTTGAGTGAGTGGATAGATGAACTGTTAGATTTAAAGCTTAAATTTGAGTGAGTGAATGGATGAACTGTTAGATTTAAAGCGTAAATTTGAGTGAGTGAATGGATGAACTGTTAGATTTAAAGCGTAAATTTGAGTGAGTGAATGGATGAACTGTTAGATTTAATGCGTAAATTTGAGTGAGTGGATAGATGAACTGTAAGATTTAAAGCTTAAATTTGAGTGAGTGGATAGATGAACTGTTAGATTTAAAGCGTAAATTTGAGTGAGTGAATGGATGAACTGTTAGATTTAATGCGTAAATTTGAGTGAGTGGATAGATGAACTGTTAGATTTAATGCGTAAATTTGAGTGAGTGGATAGATGAACTGTTAGATTTAAAGCGTAAATTTGAGTGAGTGAAGGGATGAACTGTTAGATTTAAAGCGTAAATTTGAGTGAGTAAATGGATGAACTGTTAGATTTAAAGCGTAAATGTGTGTGAATAAGTGAGTGAATGAACTGTTAGATTTAGAGCGTAAATTAGAGTGAGTGGATAGATGAACTGTTAGATTTAAAGTGTAAATTTGAGTGAGTGGGTGGATGAATTGAGAGACAGGTAAACAGTCTGACAGTTGAACAGTGGAAATCATGGATGATTGATGAAATAGATGGGTGGATGGGTTTGTCGGAAAGGCTCATGTAGGATAGTGGATGGTGTATAGTGGATGTATCAACAGTATATATCATGTTGCGAGTCATTCACTTTATAAAGTAAAGCCACGAACAAATGCAGTGAGTTGTTTGCGTGTCAAAGCAGTTATGCCATCGTGGTCACGTCTTAACGAAATCTGATCATCATTGTGTGTGTTTAGTATTTAACAGCGACCACTACGCAAATACCATTGCTAATCTTTCAGCTGTACGTTGAATACGTGTTTTCGTTAACTAGTTACGTAACTGGATTTCTTTGTTTTACTTTTCCATGTCTTTCCTATTTCTCTTTGTATTGCTTGGTTTTCGTCTCTTTCCTGCATGTGAATTCCATATTAAAGATCACTATACGTATCCTGAGTTAGTGTTCCGAACAGGTCCAGCGCAGTTGTGTTCTCTTTCATTTGCCTACTTTTGTGAATTTCATAAAAATGCTGGGCAACTATAATGGATTATTTCATCACTCAAATATTATTTTTATTCAGATTGTATACAAATGCGTATGTATTATTGTTAAAAAAGATATATATCTATGTAAAAAGTCTTGGCTTTCTGTTGTTGTTTTTTTTTACTTTGTGTAATTATAAACACTTTTATTTGTATGTGCTTATAATGTAAGAATAACATATTTACCACATCACGTTGTATTAATTCAAGGTACGCTCAGTTATTCATAAAGTCAGCTCTGACAAAACGAGATTATATTTACAGATATACAAACACGGCAGGTCATGAAACAATCCCAACGGTAATGAGATTGTATGTTTTAGTCCCAGTGACCAATTACATCGGAAGTGGAAATAGAAACAGCCTATATTTTGCATCACCTTTCTGTGTAAATAGCCTAGTTCTCATAATTAAAAATCATTGTTTTGATATAGTTGTGTGCTTCTTTTTTGTTCTATCGCATATAGTTCAGAAATGACTAGGACATGTGAACAGTGCAACCAATTTCCGCTATATTTTTTGTGAAGACACTTTTGTATCACAAAAACGAAACATGACAATCTGTGTATAGCTGCAAAATAGGGGATCGCCGCTGCAAAATAGGGGATCGCTGCAATATATGCGCAACAAATATAAACAATGTTTGAGGGGCAAAAAATCACGCTATGCCATCGACGGTCCCAATAACTTTGAAGAGAGCTCACTAAATTAATGATTGAAAATGTACAAATGCGCATTTAAACAAGATTTTTTTGGTGGTGAAATTTAAATACTGATTTGTTTCTTCCTGCATTTGATTGTGAGCTTATCAATTATATGAGCTTGTATCTACAATTGTATAAAGTCTAATTAGATAGACTAAACGTTTGCCCATGAGAATTAGAGACATGCATTAGTCGCATTAGTGTTACGTATTTTGTTAAGCTCGTAGAACAGTAGCCAACCAGTGAATGTCAATATGATATTCGAAACCAGCATGTCAAAATTGTTCAGAAGTGATGAAATTATTTTATGAAAAAAGCAAGATTTGAAAATGTGATGATTAGTGTTAACATGGACATGACGCTATCAACAGCCTTCTTAGGATACGGTGAACCAAATCCTGGACGCCATAGCAACACGTGTTTCAGGTGTTCTATCATGACGTTTGTAGTTTTAAAACGTGCAGTTATTTCACGAAAAACACACAAAATACACACTTCAATCTTGAAATCTTTATAACTCAATAGGGCTCTAAATATCTAATCTAAAGGGCATTATCTTGAAATCTTTATAACTCAATAGGGCTCTAAATATCTAATCTAAAGGGCATTATCTTGAAATCTTTATAACTCAATAGGGCTCTAAATATCTAATCTAAAGGGCATTATTTTGAAATCTTTATAACTCAATAGGGCTCTAAATATCTAATCTAAAGGGCATTATCTTGAAATCTTTATAACTCAATAGGGCTCTAAATATCTAATCTAAAGGGCATTATCTTGAAATCTTTATAACTCAATAGGGCTCTAAATATCTAATCTAAAGGGCATTATCTTGAAATCATTTGCAGGATCTGTAGACCTCGGTAGAGTATCTTGTTGAAGCCCAGATCAATGTCTGCAAACTACACCAAAATAGAGTGATGAAGCTGAGACATGCCATACTTCGAGTTTGTGATCCACAATTTAGTCTCAGATTAATTAATGGATTGATCGATTGATTCATTGATTGATCTAATGTCATGAGGTTGACATGATCAGTTAGCTTTTAAAATCAAGAAGGTGCAGTGGTGAGCTAGCGCATCTTGTGAACATGTTAGATTGTATACTCCAACCTAGAGGTAGTGCCTGACTCTCTTTATTCTTTCACAAGACTCCATCATTGTGGGGACTCCTACGAATATCACCGTTTTTATTCGTTGGATAGTCTTGCATATATATATATATATATATATATATATATATATATATATATATATTTATATCCTAGTATCCCCGGTAGGTACATATTTCTCCTAATCATTGCGAAACTGTTTTGATATAACAAGAAAGTATAAGGACAACATTAACTCAAGTCATCATTGAACTCTGTGAGGATGGACAATCTCTATGGTAACTGTAGTCAAGGTAAATTTAAAGGACCACAGTCACCAACAGAAGTAATGGAGTATGCCTTGCACAACATGAAAATAAGAAAATTCTCCTGAAAAGATAATATAACCAAGGTGGAGATGACACTGCAGGAGAGTTTGGTATAGAAGTATTAATGCAGCAGTCGAATAACATTTACAGCAGCTGATATATACCTAAAGTGTATGTTCATAACTCTATCAAAGAAGTCTAGCACCATTGGATGTGAGAGTCGTCTCAGAATATGAGTCACGTGACTAAAATATTATAAAGATTCGTCATGCGTAGAGCGAAACATTAATTCAAACTATAGTTCATTGATGAGCAGATGGAAGTTTAGAAATAAAGGTACGTACACACATTATACTATCACTAGCAGATAGAGCCATGCTACAGAAGTGAGAACAGATTTGTGATGATGTTTTATAAATTACACCGTGCCATTTGATAAGGAAAAAAGCATCAAGAAATAATAACAAATTTATAGAGTTAAAATGATGACAGCAAATATCAAAGAATAATACAGAACATGTATTGACAACATGAATTACAAATCACTTTGAAACTATAATGTTTCAACAAATGGTATGAATTTTTTAGGCAAGGATGTTTACTTTAATCAAGTTTATTTAATATGTGTAGTAAACTTATAGTAAGATATGTAAATTGCATAACAGTTATATCATGTGGCGAAATAATATGTGATAATATGAAGACTCAGTATTATTATTCGCTACACGTGAAACTGAGTTACAGAAAGTGAATGCCAAGAAAGTGATGGAAAGTAAAAATAAAGGGTTAGTCCCATCAGTAAGAGGACAGAAGCAATGGCTTCAACAAAGCAAAATGCATCTCTCCTAAATGTGCAGTTAAAATGAGACAGAATTACAATTCAAAATCGTATCAACTATGCTAATCTCAGATGTACAACTGAGGTGTGGTCCAGAATATCTCAGTCAAAAACTGCTTTGAAGTAGAAAAATGAGTAAGATACTCGTATATTTCTTTGAATGGTAAAAATAAAGCTCTCTTCGTTGTTATGTGAAACTAGTCTTGACAAGGGATGTGAATCATGGACAATCAATAACGGAAAGAAAACTGTTAGAAGAAACAAATAAAGTGTTACTTATAAATGTGGGAAATAACATTGGCAGAGGAAAATAATGACGAAGACATTCTTCAAGATGCCAAAGTAAAAGGAAAGATTATTCCCACATCGTGAGGAAATAATAAATTGTGGTCGTTTTGTGAAGGAGTTACCTGGAATACATTGTGAAAACTAGAAGGAATAAGAGATAGAGAATAGCGGGGAGAAGAAAATACAAGGCAGTTTAAGAGTATGGTTTGGTAGGAAGTCAACAACAGAATTCATAAACAGTTTGTGTGATAGTTGTGGAAAGATCACTTATGCCAGAAAATAGGTACTTCACGATAATAAATTATTCCTCTGATAACTGCAATTTGGATTCTTTATCTTTTTTCTTTGAACGTTGTTTTGGGTCCATTGTTCACCAGCATATGTCAGTGATTATTGTTTATATCACAGCAGGATGAGCCCGATTTTATGTCTGTTTCCTGGGTATTTATGCGAAGACTGAAACAATTGCATTATTAGTTATTGCATCGCGTTAAACGTAGTGCCTCGCCCACCCCCCCCCCCTTTTCCCGTTCTGTCTCTCTCTCTGTCTCTCTCTCTCTCTCTCTCTCTGTCTCTCTTTGTTCAGAGTACTTACGCCAGCACTTGATTTGCGCGGGAAAATATGTATTTCGAATGGGTGCGCAGCCATTCATGCAGCACCACGTTGGTTCCAGTCGTGAACACTTTTTTCAGAAGTTCAGTTCCTCATGATTGATGTGATGGTCTACTAGAATACGAATGATACCACTTCCTTGACTATGACAAACCGTTTCACGTTCTTCACTGTTGCAGTGTTGTCTTCCTTGACTGTTGGACAGAAGCGAGTAGAACAATCCGCATCAGTGACGCCTTTCTTTAACCTCTCAGTCCATTCATACTTTTGTGTCCCACACCTTTCACGGTTCTGAATTCGCATCAAATGATGAATCTCTACGGGTTTCGCGACACTCTCTAAACACAAATATCAAAACACTATGCTGCTTTAACTTGCGCAACTGTTCCAAGGGCGTATCTACCTAGTCGCGCCGTTTCTTTGATTTCTGTGCGTGCCGCCGGCGTGCCAACGCTATTACATTGAGAGGTCAATGTCACCGCCCCCACATACTAGACACACAATATTATCGGAAATTACATGTGATTTTTAGTACAACTTCTCTGGTTTCCCACTGAACGATCTTTGTTCAGTTCTCTCGACTACCACCTGGTGTGAAAGTCGATCGAATCACTGATTAATTACATGACATTTGTGTCACGTGGATTCTTTATTTGGGATATTGTATTGTCGACACCAAAACTTATCGATTGGTATTATTGTTTTCCCATCAAAATATTAAAATAAATAACAACACACACAATCTGTTAATTTGTTTAACATAATTTATGAAAAAGACTCCTTTTCAGCATTCACCCGCTAAGTGGGCGTGTATGCGTTCAATCTCGAGTTACCGAAAGCCACGGTAACTGCCTCCTCGGCCCGACATATCCGTTTTCGTCATTGATAGACTTTTCGCTGTTTAAGAGTTGTGTCCATATAAAGAACATTGTTTTATTTGCCAACTGTTTTCGACTTTTAACAAGGGCTATTTAACGTTTAACAATGAAGAAGTTCTCAGAGGCCAACACAAAATCTACATTTTTCGGTCACATCATGAGAAGAGGAAAGTTGGAATACTTGGTTACAACTGGCAAAATAAAAGGAAAGAGAGATCGCGGGCGACAAAGAGAGAAAATACTGGATAGCTTGGTGTCATGGCATGGAAAACAGTCAACAACAGAACTGATACGATGCACTGTAGATAGAAGATTGTGGAGGGACATGATCACCTACGACAACCGGTATAGCACATAATGATGATGATTTACCGTTTGCAGAGTGCACGCAAGAAATCCTGTTTTTCCCTGTTGTCTGAGAGGTTCAGACGTTGGCTCTCACTACCCACAACAGGAAATGCTGAAGCCACGAAAAACTAAGCATTCGAGAAGAAAGATTTCTACCGGATTGTCTTGTACAAAGACAAACGTTTTACGAATTTGACACGCATGTTTGTGTGTGTATTTGTCGTCAGTATAATCAGACAGATATCGCCCAAAGCAGGACGTCGATCTTTTACTGCCCAGTCAATGTTTCTTGTCTTGCTTTGTTCCCACCTCCACGGCGAGTGTAGTCTGTAAGAAATACTTGAGGTATTATCCTCGGCGGTTCCCATAAACAAGCCTCAAATGTCGCATTTATTGTCATGGCAGTTCTGCCGTTTGTTACGACCAAACTTTTCTTTCTTTGCTTAGTCAATTAGTCGTCGAAATATCCTCATTGCACATCAAGCAGCTGCAAAGTGCACTCGAATATTCTCCCGAGCAAATCCCGTAGTGTGAAACAATCAACTGGTTCACACGTCCTCCCATGTTCACCTCGTAGCTTTCCTGGATGCAGCCAACATCTTTTTTGAGAGACACCCATCTTGATCCGAGAGGTCGCGCCTCAGACTGCAGATTTATGAAAGACGTACACATTGTTATAATCTCGCCCTCCTTCTTCGGTGTTCGGTTGGGGATATACAACCGTTCATCATTATGACGTAGCACGCAAAACATTGTCAACAATGGATGCATCCACAGCGCTTGATTCACGCTAACGAACGCAGCCAGGTGCACGACACTGTAGCACCAGCGTAGAATCCTTAAAGTAAAACTTTAGGTTGATTTGACACAGCGCTCTACATGAAGGAGTTGAAAGTAATCGGCATCGAACGAGTCTAACGGCGGTTATTGCAGTATTCATGCCACCTGATCAATCAAAAAATAAAACCGCTGCAAGGTGTTCGAAATCCGTAGCACCGGCGTGAGACATAAAGTGATACATTAGGTTGACTTTAACGAAATGACCTACATTAGAGAGCTAAAAGTAATCAAAACGTTTCCAAACGTAAATCCTGCATGGAGTCGATGAAACACAAATCTATTCAACCATCTTTGTATTGTAAGTCTTCCTTCCTTATCTATATAGATAGTTCATATTACGGTGCGGATTTTTGTATTGCCATTATTCATTATGATGATTTGCCAGTTTCTTCTCAATCTCTTATACATAGCTTTTGATTGGTCTTGAGCGACCATAGATTACCAAAATTGTTCTGGCTTTCTGTTTCCCGTTGTTATCTACAAAGCTGTGTTGTTCTTGTCATTTATTATGAACTTTGTCTTTATTGTATTCAGTTCAAGTTTCAACATTTGGCTCTACTTCCGAGCTGATAATAACATGCTCTCTATTTCCCCGTTCTGACTACTTGGAAAAAGAACGTGCATCGTCTGTATATATTAATTATGGTATAGCTACTCATGTTGATCTGATGCTGAACAGTATAATAATATATTCAATTTGTATATTGTTGGTCTTCCCTCGCGTGTAAGCCTGTGTCTCTCTCCTTCGTTTTTTTCTTTCATTCTTTTTGTCCTTCTTTCTTACACACGGCTAACTGATGTCACGTTTATGAACTAAAGCAGGATGAACTCAGTGTATATCGTATCTTGATTACTTGAAGAATTGATGCAATGAATGAGTCGTTGTAACGTTGTTACTGTGATTCTTTTGTTATTATTTTCTATTTAGTCTTATTTTATTATTTTAAAGTAATTGTTATTACCAATAAATTAAAGTGTTGATTTTAAAAAAAAAGTATTCTAGGAAAGTAATTGTTCTTCAATGAAAATGTGTTTTTTTGTTTGTCCATTTATTCTTATAACCCCGCCATTTTTCATTAGTTCATCATCATCATCATCATTGGGTGCCTTCTCCGCATCGAAAGTTGGCTACCATGGAGCGCCATTCCACTCTGTCTCTTGCTTTGATGGTGCAGATTGTCATAGGCTGACTTGTCCATCTTTTGATGTTACTCGTCCATGCTAGTCTTGGTCTGCCTCTGCCTCTTTTACCTTGTATTTTCCCCTCTAATATTACTTTTATTAGACTGTTGTGTCTTTTAACATGACCAAAAAATTGCATGTGTCTTGCTCTAATTGTGTTTAGTAGTTATTTTTTCACCCTTAGTCGTCCTAAAACTTCCTCGTTTGTTTTATTTTCTTTCCATCCAATTCTACCTATTCTTCTGTAAATCCACATTTCAAAGGCCTCAATTTTCTGTTCTGTTTTCTGGTCTAATGTCCATGTTTCTGCACCTTTCATTAGTTATATACTGATATTATATAGTTAAATAATATTAATATCCCTAATAGTCGCTGTAGCTACGCCATCAATAGTGTTAGTGGTACTATATCAGAAACCTTAGTTGCAGTCAGTTTGTTTTCTTCGTTTTGGTTATAGTTATAATCAGAATAGCAAACCATGAGTGCTAGTGGTTTTTGTGGTAGTGGTGGTTGTTGTTGTCGTGGTTTTTGTTTAGGTATTACTTGTTAGTCCTGTACTTGTAGTAGTATTGTAGCAATAAATATCAGGATTATCATTCTTCCACTGTGAATCTTGCGCTCAGCCGTTGATTACCTTCATTTTGCCTTTCTCGTAATAGGTAGGTCTCACAACCAAGGATATTTGTTACTCATTGGCTGAAAATATTCCGTTTATTTTTCCAATATCTCTTTTCACACATTCCTCAAGTCCCTTCTTTATTTTCAATTTTTTTTCCACGTGACTAAACCAGAGCTCACCTCAGTGTTTCTCCTGACTGATGGAAAATTAAGATCTAGGCAACCGGAAATGCACATTTATACGGTCAGCTGAAAAGTGGCTGCCAGAAATTGGCTATTTTTATTAATTTCCCTTTCCAGGTTTTCGTTTTTATTTGAATGTTTGTGCCTTTCTGTGATCTACATTTTTTGTGGTAAAAAATAGTCATCTTTAAAAACGTATCTTATATTGTGAACTGTAATTGAAAGTAAACTACCTTCAAGATAGAAAGATACAACATATTGTATGTTGATACAAAGAAGAATATTTTTGAATGGTGTAACTGCAAGCTTCCCTAGGGACTATGATAACCAGTTTTGATTTTTGAAAATTCAGAAATGCAAAGCGTAAGACCTTGTGAAGCCATGATTTATCGACTCCTCTCCCACCCCACACACAATCATAGAGCTAGTGACACAGCTGTTGGTGCTGGTTTCGCTATAAAATGATCGTAGCTCAGTATCATCAGCTTGACATATTCTATGCACCAGGAGAAAATAAAACATGAGTGCCTCGTCCATTGAGTTAGTGAAGGTAAGACTGACTCACCACACGTTGTGATCCCAACTTGACGGTGTAAGAGACTTATACTGCTGTTTGACTGAACGATCTTTCTCTCTCACTCATAATGTGAAGAAGCTGCACAGCGAGATCATTCTTCAAAGATCACTCACTGATCTCTTCTTGTACAGTGCCTTGTTTGATGTCACATTTCATAAAAACAAAATGAATGAAGGATCCAAACAAAGAAAAGTACCTGCAGTCCCCATCATAGCAGCTGCAGCACACGCCTAAAGACATTAGGCCAAGCGGCACCGAAAGTGAACGTAGTTGAACTGTCCTTCGTCATACGATATCATCATTCTTCGTAAGCAATCGGAATATCAAAACACAGTCCGGATGAAAAACACAGCTCACTGTGTGCACAGAGCACTAAACTCAGTAGCTCCTGCAGCAAGCCGGACTTGGAATATGAGGAAACTGCAACATGGAACACTTTTCAGACTGAGCCTCAAAGGTTCCTGTCGCCTATCCGTCATTTTGGCCGCAAGACAAAACGATTGCTATGACCAAGATCGACTTAACTCTGCAAAGCAGATTGGACTGTATAGAGAATGCTGGGAGCTTTGATAATCCTTGACATCCTGCATTATTCTGCTCATCTTGATTGTGTCATAACATTGACTTCCATATACCAGGAGATAGTCAGGCTGCCGATAAGCGCGACTCTTTTATCATATCAGTTTAGGTTAAGCGCAAGCTTCAGTTTGAATTATTCAATACAATTACAAAGAAGCTCAAGTGGAATATAAACGGTGTTCTAGTCAAAATCTTTGAATCTGTGAGACACGGCGATAGTGCGCTGTCACAATGAACAGAATAATCAGCACCCACATGACCACATATCGTTCTATGTGCCTCACGTGTCAGGGGATTTAACAGATTTAGACTTAATCTGTCACATCCCAACGGCAGCGGCTGACGGTGGGTGACCCTGACGAGGCGGGTGTTCGCATTGTATGTGTACACAAATACATAGACTACGTATGTAATTACAGTAGTCTCATTAACCTGTTGTTTTTTTTTTTACAGAAAATGCCCTCGGCTATCGTGTTTCTTTCCAACACCAACAAAATAGACAATCCATTTGTGTTGATCGTACCATGTAGCACTAAATGTTCTTGTTGGAAGATAATTCTTATCTCGGCGTTATATCGTCGAGAAAAATGGAATATCCAATAAAAATGCATAAAATAGCACCTGGAATCATCTGTCTCATCCACTCGTATCTGTAAATGTTTGCGTCACGTTCGAACATCTGGGTTCACCTTTAACCTGATAGTTTGCGATTTAAAGTTTACACAATTTACGCTATGTAAAATATCACATCCCTTCATTTATTGCCCTGAATTGTGGTATTTATAATTACATCATAAGATCTTAGTTATTCGTATTGTACGTTATGAAAAAATGGGTTTTACTGTTTTATTTATAATCTCTCTCGGTTTTGTTCAAGTTTCTATTTTTATAAAGCCGCAGCGCAGTGATTAACGGAGACTTAGTTGTTTTTTTTTTTCCTTCTATCCTGCCTAAAATTGTATTCGTTAAGATATAAAGAATGTAAGCCATCTGATTAGGTAAACGATTGTTGTCATGTCAATCAGGAAGCAATACCTGAAATGGCTTACCTATAGATTTTTTTGCACATTGCTAGGTCGATAGATGTCGTTGCACTGTTGAAGTAGGTTTTATTTCCATAGACAGTGTATATATTAGTAATCTATTAGTTAAACAGTGTCAATGCTGACTGGAAAACGGTGACTGGTTGTAAATTGATATTTAACTCATTGACTCGGAATGTGATTGTCTTATATATTTTAATCAAATATTAAAGGAGTCGTGGCCTCCGTTGCTTTCTCTGAATATCCACCGCTGCCCAACAAGGGAAAGGCGTGAACATATACGAAACTTCAGCTACTAGACAGCTGGTCATATAAATTCTATACATTTCCTGTGTTTTAGTCTCGTGTTTTACTTCTGTTTTGGGTGCGCATATTCACGATTAAATCACAGAATAATTGTCAACATCAAAAGGGGGAAGCAGTATGAACTCTTTATCAGTAACATAACTGGAAAGTAAATAAAATTGTTATCATTCAGAAAGTATTACGCTATATTTAAGTTATCAAAAGTCTTTTTTTTTTAATGCGGTATTGTAGTTTACTGTGACATTTATTAAACATTTATTAAAAATTGCCGCGCAACGAATAGTTATATAGAAAATATTACAAGATAAAATCCAAAGGAAAATATGAACGGTGCATCCTATTAATACCGTAACCGTCAGCACTTAAGATCATGAGAGCTGTATATTTTAGCTAAACTATCAGGACATGTCAGCTGAGATATGGATAGAGGTCTGTTCAGCAATCGTTCTCTACTTGTTAATCCTATGGTTATGATAATGACAACAATGGTAAGATTGTACAGCGTCAGATGAGTCTGATTGCAAGTTATGTCATGTTTTATTATCTTATATAGTAACACTACAGACAAAACTATATGGGCCACTGCAAGAATTACAAAAGACAGTAAAATTTATACAGGAAACGACATTGCAGATATAGACAATACTTCAGGCGAACGAAAGATAGATAGATAGATCTTATATAGTGTGTTATTACTAACTTATAGCTACGATTTACCCTCTCTAGCAACGAAATTACAGTCTTGAGGAAGCCTTTATCTTTGTATTTAAAGCTTTACGTTATGCTGCTCGTTCTAGCTGTTCATTTGTCGAGAAAAATAATTTGCAGATGTCGACTGGAATGTAGCTTGTAACCAGAGAGCAACCTCAAAGAACCATTTATTGTCATTTATCTTTGTCCTCCTGTCTTTCTCCTCCCCTATCCTAAAATCCTTCTACCCAAGTAAAAAAGTAAAGAAGAGCAAAAAATAAAATACTTGAATTAATTTTCCTCGAAGTATTGCGAGTGGTTATGTAGTGAGTTGCCCTAAAAATATAACTCAGTGGAGTGGTTATGTAGTGAGTTGCCCTGAAACTATAACTAAGTGGATTGGTTATGTAGTGAGTTGCCTTAAAACTATAACTAAGTGGATTGGTTATGTAGTGAGTTACCATAAAACTATAACTAAGTGGATTGGTTATGTAGTGAGTTACCCTAAAACTATAACTAAGTGGATTGGTTATGTAGTGAGTTACCCTAAAACTATAACTAAGTGGATTGGTTATGTAGTGAGTTACCCTAAAACTATAACTAAGTGATTATTCTTGTTCAGACATTACAAATTGAGCTCCGCTTGTGTAGAATTACTCTACATTTGTGACATCTGAATTATTATCAATATTTGAGCCAGCGTCATACGTTCTGGAAAGCGAAAGTCACTGCACATATTATTTGCTATATCTATATTATGCCGTGATCACAGAACGCGTTGCACGCGTATTGTTTTCGTAGAAATCATCTTCTTACATGATTCTGACCGATCTATTTATAGATGCATTCCAATTATCGATGTTACTGCCTGCACTTGACATGTTGGATATTGTATAAGACAATCATTACCGCAATCACCTCCTTTAAAGAAACAGCAGTCACCTCACAAGATATCTGTGCATTCTGGATCGTTCTATCATATTGATTTTCTGTGTGAGAACGAGAAATACTGTTTTTATATCATTCCTAGCTATGTTTCATTCGCTTTACTAGCTGATTCTTGGTTTTTCTTCTTTTCACAGTTTATTTTTAAGTGTCTTCAAGAATGTCTAAAAATGTTACGCGATTAACTCAACTAATCGTTATTTTGCTTTTAGCCGTGGCTCATTTTTGTCTCCAACTTCTTTCATTACGCAACTTCACGGTGTTAAGTTTTTTTTTTTTTGTTTCTCCCAGTGTACACGTTTATAGAGCCTGCACCTTTTTTAAAATGTGTAATGATATGCATAAATTCATTTGTTTTTGGTATGTGTATATGTATATTTGACCTGTCTAAAATACGCATTTGTATTTATACTTTATGTAAAATGTGATAGAATTGGCATTGTTTATTGTTGTTTTAATTTTAAATTCATTAAAATGAACACATGTACACAGTTAGTGTTGTTGTGCTTTATAGACATTGTTTAGTTGATCATATCTAATACTCCCAAAATAAGAGCAGCGTCGCCTCATATTTTTCTTTTTCGTTCGCCAGCTTTTAACTCTGACGAAGTCCCTAGAGACTAGGAACTGAATTTTGCGTGTTAATCAATTTTTCCCTGGCAGCCGTGTGGTGCTTATATTTTTTTCCCTCCGATGAGTAATTGACGTTTCAAGCCGGGCCTCGCTGCTGAGACCAGGGGTGGTTGCCGCAGAGAGAAATCATAAATGAAAATCGCAACTGGTGCAGCCAGGATTTGAACCCACAACCTCTCTGTCTCGAGCCCGGCGTCTTGCCTCGAGACCAACCAGTCCCCCCGCCTCATATTACCTGTGCTGAAAGTAGTCTGCGGCACCTAAATAACTGGATGTTAATGCCAAAATCAGCGACCAAAAGTAGTCTGCGACACCTAAATAACTGGATGTTAGTGCCAAAATCAGCGACCAAAAGTAGTCTGCGACACCTAAATAACTGGATGTTAATGCCAAAATCAGCGACCAAAAGTAGTCTGCGACACCTAAATAACTGGATGTTAGTGCCAAAATCAGCGACCAAAAGTAGTCTGCGACACCTAAATAACTGGATGTTAGTGCCAAAATCAGCGACCAAAAGTAGTCTGCGACACCTAAATAACTGGATGTTAATGCCAAAATCAGCGACCAAAAGTAGTCTGCGACACCTAAATAACTGGATGTTAGTGCCAAAATCAGCGACCAAAAGTAGTCTGCGACACCTAAATAACTGGATGTTAATGCCAAAATCAGCGACCAAAAGTAGTCTGCGACACCTAAATAACTGGATGTTAGTGCCAAAATCAGCAACCAAAAGTAGTCTGCGACACCTAAATAACTGGATGTTAATGCCAAAATCAGCAACCAAAAGTAGTCCGAAATCCTACTCCATCTTCCCGTGCTGGGCACGGAAACAAACAGGTCTGGCCAACCAAGCGTGTAGAGATGGAGAAGGAAGGCATCCCCAGTACCCAAAATGCTGAATTCGGATGTATAAGGTCGAAAGGTTCAGGTATATCTGCTTACTGTATACCAGAACACAACCCAGCTACGCCGCCCACATATCGTTCTGTTAATGGCGAACATTGAAAAGAACTAGTCTTTGAGCGAACGAACATACAAACAAACAAAAAACCACAGAAAGTGTCCTCTTTCTCAAATGTTGTGCATTAAGAACTACGTCTAGATCCATTAAACGATGCTCGAGAAAGATCTGTACAATTTCTACTATTTGAACATGATCAGTAAATCTTTCTTGCTAGTGAGTCGGCGGTAATTGCTATTGGAAATAAACTCAATGAGCCAAATATAAGTTCTGACATTGGGAGACACGGAATCCTCTATGACCTTTACTCCTTTTCACAAAAATAAATGTTCAATAAATGTTCTCTGTGACTTCTATGTGACATAGATATCATGTCACGCTACGCGCATACTGGGGAAGCTCAACTTTTCAACGCAAAAGTCAGGGAGAAAAGCGCAGTAAAACAATACGTAAAGATAAAGCATAGTACTCCAGGTAGGAGACAAACAAGAATAGTTGAATATTATTATGGAGGACAACTTCCATGGCGATAGATCAGCGAATCATTTTAGGGAAAGAGGTATATTTACAGCACTTGGAAAAAAATCATAAATAATCAACAGAAAAAAAAAGCAAAGAACAATAGATGGTCTGAAGCAGGATCAAACCCGTACTTCTTGGCACAGCGCCTTGCCACGAGAAACCTAACGTTAGAGCACACGAGCAACTCAAAATATGGCCCTTTTCGTCCTGTCAGACGGTATAGTGGAGACTATTGTGTATTTTTGTTAGGTTTTGTTTTTGTTGAACAACTTCTCTTGAGGCTAATTCTACCAACGTTTGACAAACACATGTGGCCACGAAATGACAAAGTCAGGACCATTGATCCACAGGGTTTTTCATCCTTTTTGATGAGTCTTTTCTCTTCTAAGTTTTGCCTTAGCACAGTCTCAAATGATGTTATACAATTCCTTATACACGCTCTCCATTGTGTGTGATCACTTGTCAGATGTTCCCAGTCATTTTCACAGACGGAGAAGTCATTCAGAGATGAGTTACATATATCTTTATATCGTAGTTTAGGTCTGCCGATTTGTCTTTTTCCGTGTGCTATTTCACCATGATGTATTTGACTGGGGATGCGTTTTTCTTCCATTCGCTGGACGTGCCCCAGCCATCTTAGTCTACAGCATCTGAGCATCGACATGATTGTTGGGGTCTTAGCACGTTGCAGGACAGTTAAGTTGGTTATTTTGTCCTGCCATTTATGTGCATTATTCTGCGGAGACATCGCATGTGGAAGCTATTTAGCCTCTTTTTTGTGATTTGAGTATGTTGTCCAGGTTTCAGATCCATATAATAGTCAACTAAGCACACAAGTTTGATGTATTAAGAGTTTGGTCTTCAATGTTAGTTTCGTATTGTTCCAGGCCCTTTCTGTGAGTTTGTCGAAAGTCGTAGCTGCCTTACCAATTCGGCTGTTTATTTCATCATCAACAGAAGTGATTTGTGTAATTGTGGATCGAAGATACGTGAATTTCTGAATTGATTCTAATGAACAATCTTTTAGAGTGATTAATAAAGGTTTGATGTCGCCTTGACTTAGTATTACTGTTTTCTGAACACTAATTGACAGTGAAAAAAGTCGTGTGTTTTGTCCAGGTTATTGATCAGCGATTATAGGATGGCTTCACTATGAGTGACTAGGGCTGCATCGTCAGCAAATAAAAGTTCTTTAAGTAGGGCAACATTTGTTTCTGTTTTTGCTCTTAGTCGTGCTAAGTTGAACAGTGAGCCATCTGATCTTGTACGAATGTAAGTATCTCATGAGCTGTTTAAACGGCCAACTCAGCTATATAAAAAAAATGGTTATCATTGGCGATGCCCTTCGCACAGGTCTACTCATGACTAATCCAGGTAGGTTTTCCATCTTATACGAGAAGGAACTCTTTGATATGAACCTGGGTAATCAATATTATCTATTAATAGGCGATGCATTCACAAACCAAATACTCAAAGAAGAAGTGAAACACGCATTGCGCAATATGAAAAGTGGAAAAGCTCCGGGACCAGATAATATAACTAAAGAAGAGATTGAAGCCATGGGTAATTTTTGAATAGAAACAATGACAAAAATATTGAATAATATCTGCAACAGCGGAAGTATACCAGAAGACCTGCTAATATCAATATTCATAGCCCTACCAAAGAAATCTGGTGCGATTGAATGATGATCATCGCACAAGAAGCTTTATATGACTAATATATTACTAAGAATCATCATGCGAAGAGTGCGAAACAAAATCAGTTCAGAAATTAGCGATGAACAGTGTGGTTTTATTAGAGGTAAAGGAACGAGCAATGCCATATATATCATAAGATCTTTAGTAGAAAGAGCCATAGAGGTTAAAACAGATCTATACCTATGTTTCATAGATTATACCAAAGCATTTGACAAAGTAAAGCACCAAGAAATAATCAAAATTTTAGAAAGCATAAAAGTAGACAGCAAAGATCTAAGAATAATAAAGAACATGTACTGGCAACAAACAGCGGCCATAAGAACTGGAAATCATTTGGGAATGTTTCAACAAATAAAACAGGGTGTTAGGCCAGGTTGTGTCCTGTCACAAGATTTGTTTAATATTTATAGTGAGATTATTTTAAGATCATAAGGGGCATGCCTGAAATAAAAATCGGAGGCCATAATATAAATAATCTAAGATATGCTGATGATAGTCTTAATAGCTAAGAGTGAATATGAATTACAAGAAATATTAGACATTATAATGAAGGAAACCAAAAATAAAGGACTCAAAGCCTAATAGCAAAAGGACAGAAGTAATGGTAACAACAAAGAGAAAGTCATCACTGCAGTTGACAATAAAAACAAATGGAACAATATTAAACAGGTAAATGAATTTAAATATTTGGGAACTTTTGTTAACCTCAGACGGAAGATGTACAAAAGAAGTGAGATGCAGAATGGCTCAGGCAAAAGCAGCTTTCCAAAAAATGAGGAAGATAATATGCAATCCATTTTTGACAATATAAACTAGAGAAAGAGTTCTCAAATGTTACGTAAAGCCAGTCGTAACATATGGATGCGAATCATGGACAATAGGACAACAGACAAGAAAATCACTGGAGTCTGTAGAAATGTGGTTTTATAGAGGAATGTTGAGAGTACCATGGACAAGTAAGAAGAGTAATGAAGATGGTCTTGAGAGTAGTCAAAGCAAAAAGAGAGCTAATTTCCAATATTAGGAAGAAACAATCATCATTTTTTTGGCCATGTAATGAGAAGAGAACAACTGGAATTTATTGTAACAACTGGAAAAATTGAGGGACGAAGAGATAGAGGGAAGCAAAGAGAAAAAAATAACAGACAGCTTAAGAGAATGGCTTGGCAGAAGGTCAACAACAGAAATGATAAATAGCTGCCGAGATCGAAAGTTGTGGAGAGACATGATCACCAACGCCAGCAGGCCCGGAATTTGATGATGATCATCATGTGGTAAAATCGAAGAGGACATACAGCAATACCTGATTGGTAGCTGCATGTTTCTGGTTATAGAGCTGGCGACGTGTGATATCGCACTATTTCATGTGAGCGGGGGAAGGGGGCTGACCTTGTGTAACTTTCTTTCACTGAAACCACGCGCTCGGCGTTAACGTATCTTTCTTTTTCTTATAAATAGTAACAGGTGAAACAAAATGTGGAGTAACAACCGGCGAGTTAAAAAAAGAGGTAGATAGTAATACACTAGTAAAGTTGAAAGTGTTACGTTGTCGTGTTATACATTCGTACGTAGAGTAGTCTTTCGTTGGCTGCAATAAACAGTGATTTGTAGATAGTTTCCTAAGTTTCAAGGGATGCTATTTCATGTTCTTATTATTTGTTTAAACCCCGCAGTGAATGGGGGTTTAAAAAAACCCTCAAGAATGCCTACTTCATTGATCTTTCCAGTATTAAATGATTCAGGAAGGGAGCGGGGTCCCTCACAAACGCTATGGAAAACAAATGATTTCTCCTTTTACAATGATGACATATTCTGAATGAAATTATTTATTTTCTGTTGAAGTTTTCTGTCGATTTCGTGGGTTCAGTTCAGTCATAAAGTTTCTCTTCCAATGTGGCTGGATCGGGGAAACACAAAATTAAAAAGAAAAATGCTAAGCGTAAAAAGATATATTTGTAGACCTTTATTTTTGGATGTGCACGCACGTTTGGTACAGAGCCTGAAGACTGAAGAGGAAGGGTAGCAGCTTATATCAACAAATAACGTACGAGATAAAACTGTGAGATAGTCTTGACAGAAACTCCGATAAATAAGCTCTTGGGCGTCCCAGAGAGAATTAATCATCGATTAATTGTTCTCAAGTTTCCTATAAAAACGGTGCGTCCAGACAGATAAGATGTTGGTTGTTGCAATAGTAATGGAGATCTCCTTATTCTAAGGACATATGCAATAAGTTTCTGCAACCAAATTACAATAAGTAACCTACTTTCATCTACACTCAAGCATTGTTCCTCATCTTCACTTCCTTGTGTACTTACCTATTCTGGGCGTCGAGGGAGATATAAAGCTGGGTTCTCGCCCTTCTGGCAGCTTTAACCATTCCAGCCATTGCCAATCGATGAAGCGTTTAGTTCATGTTATCGGTTAATCTTACCTTGGGGTAAACCCCTTCTTCATCTTCTTTCTTCTCATTTAATATATGTCTGGTATGATAAGGAACTGCGTGGTATTCTTTCACTTTTGGCAAACCATTTTTTTTCTATAGGTAGTTTAGAATTGCTTCAGTGTCTACTCTTCCTCTTATGACATCATTCCTTATTATGATCCAGTTATTTCTGTTGATTAATTTACTTATTATTCCTGTGACAGAACATCAAGACGTAAATTTTCCAAATGTCTTTGTAAAGGAAATTGTTGATGAGAACACGCTGGATTTACTAGAACAATTTAAGATTCAAACTTGCTGACAATCGCAATATAGCAGAGCTGTGAGACAACACAAATGTCTCAAGCGTTGAAGCAAAGCCTACGTTCAAGGCTTGGCGCATCAGCTAAGGAGCATATATATTGCTGAAATAGGCGACAGATTCGAGCATTAAGTAATAGTTTTTTTTGTCTTTTAAGTCTGTGTTGACACGTTTGGTATTAATAACCGTGATCATCAAGACTGGTTCTATAATTTGTTTGTAATAATCATTGTCTCCAAGAAAATAAAAACTAGATCAGCAGTACACTAGTTCAGTGGGAGAGGGATGGCTTAAGTTATTTGTCGAGGTATATGGTGAGAGTTACTCCGGGTCACTGGAAATGAAAGGTACCATACCCAATGCAATCGTGATGTAGTAAGCACATAAACAATTCTAAGTAAAGAGCCCCGTCACGCCAAGTGACATATAGGGAATATGGCGTTAGGGACCATAATTTTTATAGACCTTCGGTGCATAGTTTTTTGAGTAATGTGATCGGTATCACGCCCGTGCCACTTTACTTTCCCGGAAAAAATCCGGTACCCATTTAAGGCTGGGTGAGCTAGGAAGCCGTCGATCTGGATCGAACCCCACCTCTTAACCTTTGTAGTCCAATTCACGAACCACTTAGCTATCACGGCTGAAACAATCTTAAACTTGCCTTTAATAATATACCTTTACAAAATTTTGGACGACTGTACTCTAGTGCATTTCATATCACGTATGATGCTTCGTTTAACACACACACAACAAGCTAAGGTAATTCAGATATTTTCTGAAATATAGAATATGATAAACTTCTACAATTTTTTGCATGCATTTTCTTTGGTGCATTAAAACAACATTAGCTTCACACAGACATAAAATTGTAAATATTATAATCACAGAGAAAGACAGATCACTTCAACCATGGGCGGAACGTTTTAAAAAAGTCTTGAATAGACCGTTTCCCGGTAATTGAGAGGCGGACTATAAGTCCGACGAGGTTAAAAAATAAACAGTAGCTTGAATGCGCTTTCTATAGAAGAAACTAAAACAATTGAACGCATATTACAATAGCAGCACTTTAGAAGCTTGCTCCTTACCAGTTGAGATTTACAATGTTGGAAGATATAAGCTGATCATGAGGTGACTATTGCACGTTGAAACAGTTCTCGTAAGCAGATGAGCCTGTTAGACATTTACAGGGGGGATGTGAAGAAAATCAGCAAGATAATGAAGATCGCAAAACGATGTATGTCAGTTTGCAATGTTAGGTTGCCACATGATTGCAAAATCATTTATTGACAGACAGACTTTACAGCTGAATTATAGATTCGTGTATGAAAAACATTGTGCTTTTAGAAAGAAGCCAGAAACACACAAAATGTGATCTTTACCATATAAAGATGTGATCTTTTCCATAAAAAAGATGTGATCTTTGTCATATAAAAGATGTGTTATCTTTGCCATATAAAAAATGTGATCTTAGTCATATGCACGGGAAGTGTCAGTTGGCAGAATGTTCATATGCGTACCATAACTGTCTAACTCAACTCCATCATCACTTCTGGCAAGGTTAGTGTCTAAAATGTTACCTTTCTTGAACATCCGGAGATTTTGATTTAAAAAAAAACTGGGTCTATAGCTTCTTGATGAAATGCTTGATCAAGCGGTTTTTTTTCATATATATATATATATATATATATATATATATATATATATATATATATATATATATATATATATATATATATATATATATATGTCAACTATTTAAAACCCTTTGGAGGCAGGGCGCCTGACAGAAATAGAAATGGAAGCTTCCAGCGACCTGTAGCTGATGACTTACTCCATGAATGGTGAACCAAAACTATCCAGACCCAACTCTAGTAACAGACTGATCAGTCCAGTCTGTCCAAGCGAGTAAAGTTCGATGAGGGAAGAGAAGCGGTACTCACAAATGCCTTGATGAGGTCGGATGTGTTGGATAGAAACGCAGAAATAAGCCACAACACGACGCATCTGTGCACTCATAGCTGTCTTTTTAGGGACGGATGGCAAAGATGAATATCCGTTCCTGTAGTCGACGAGTGAACGCCATGAAGAAAGAAAGACTGTAAACCTTTTGTTCTTACTAAATGTGCTTTTGCTGTAATGATGGGATGTACGAAGGACTTTCCAGTCACATGTTTTTTGCCATACCGCGAGATATTTAGTGACAGCAACGCCAAAGTGAGCCTTCACAATCGCGTTGTTAACGTTTGTCAAGAAACACTGTGTGATGTATTCTATAATCTATGCATATATTTGGGCTTATCGTCCAGTTGCATGTCCTTTGCAGAACGTTGCTCTTATCACATTTCTGGAGAAATCTATCTTGTCCATCCAGATCACCCGCTTACTCTTTTTTGTTACGTTCAAGGTGTCAATGGAGAGCCGCGATAGCTCAGTGGTTAGTGAAATGGACTACAAAGGACAAGAGGTAGGGTTCGATCCCAACTGACGGCTTCCGGTTCACCCAGCCTTTAATGGGTACCGGATTTTTTTCTGGGAAAGTAAAGCGGCACGGGCGTAATACCGACCACATTACCCCAAAAATCATGTGTCGAAGGTCTGTAAAATGTATGCTCACTAACACCATATTCCCTATACGTCACTTAGCGTGACGGGGGTACTTTACTTTTTTTTTTTTTTCAAGGTGTCATTGATGTTATACCCCATGTGCTATTAATGCTTAGACAGGTACACAAGCCTTCATAAAATCACTATATCTCAACAAAGTTATCGCTGTATCACCAACGGCATACTCAAAACCATCAAACGGTGTCTACTTCTGAAGTTTAAAAAGTGCATACATTTCAGTAGGCGCAAACACCTCGGAAACACTTTCACACTAAGATCACATCTTCTACGAGACTCTTAATAAAAGCCTGGAACACACAAGAAGTGAAGCTTTCAACTAAAATGAAATCTCCGTTGCCGTATTTCTACCCTTCATTTTATTTGCGTGCAGAACTTGGCCTTTTGCAGACATCATTTTGAAAACTGAGCCACGTTAACAAAGCCGAGGAAATAAGTGACGATAAAATGACAGGATAAAGTGCTAAACACAGATGGGGCTGTACAAAATGTCCTGCATATCATAGGTAAATACAGCTCATGTGGGAACGCATTCCATATCTGCTTCTTCCTCTTTCCTTCCTCATTTCCTTCAATGGTCGATGAAGAATACAAGATTAACGTCTGTTAAAGAAAGTGTTTACGATAAACTTCACATTTCCTTCAAGGGTCGATGAAGAATACAAGATTAACATCTGCTAAAGAAAGTGTTTACGATAAACTTCACAAGCGCAGAGAAAAGAATGTACAGTAGACAGATTATAATGGTTAAGGACATTCCTAATGACGTCACCACAGTGTAAGGTTGTACTGTCAAAAACTCCTTCCGAAGCAGAAGAACTTCTGAGAATAAATAGAAGTTGAACTAATTATTTATGAAAAAAAAAATATTCTCGCCAGCAAGAAATAAAAGACAGCTGTTAAGAACCAAAATATAATATGTTGGATGTATATATATATATATATATATATATATATATATATATATATATATCTGTAAATAGCATACGTTACATTTCAACTGCCATTGTTGGCTTAACCATTTCAAAGCGAATTAAAACTGGACTTCTAAAGTTAAAAAATTGAAATATCTATTTGACACTATCTCATTAACAGCATGGCACTTTGACAGTGTGCTGTCAGAAATCTAAAACTCTGACGGGGGGATCATACTGTGGAAGCCTTTTAGCGTCAGAGATGCATTTATTTATAAAGCAACGAGCTGTTGTTGTTGACGTATCGTATCGCTTAATGATTCTTCGTCTTCTACCTTTCAGCTCCCAGTGGAGCATAGGTCTTCAACAAACACCTTCCAAGTCGTTCTGTTTCTTGCCATTCTTTTAAGATCATTCCATGTCTTCCCCATCATCTTCTCTCTTCTTCTATCCGTCTTCTCCAAGAATTCTTTGGTCTTCTCTTTGTCTTTTCCCCTGAGGATTCCAAAAAAGGGCCTGTTGTGTAATACTCTCAGTTGGCTTCCGTATTGTGTTTCCTATCGAGCGCCATCATCTTCGCTGTATCTCTTTATCTACTGGTATTTGACTGGTACATTTCCATAATTCTATGTTAGTGATTTTTGTCTCGACTTTTCCATCCTTTTATTCTGCGTAAACATCCATTAATGAAAGTCTGTATCTTCATGATTGTCAATTTTGTTGGTTTCCATGTTTCATAGCCATATAATAGGACTGACTTAACAATTGGAGTTGAAAATTGTTATTTTTGTATTTAACCTAATTTCTTTGAACTTCCTTATGTTTCCCAGTGCAACAAAAGCTCTTCTTGATTTTGATATCCTTATTTTGGTATCATTTTCTGTTCCTCCCACTTTATCTATATTACTACCCAGATATATGTACGATTGTACGTCTAGTAGAGGTATTTGGTTATTGCCAACTGCATTAATTCTCATAATGTTGGTCTTATCTCTATTAATTTTCAGTCCTAGCTGTTGTGATCTTGTTGTTTTGAGTTATTTTCATAATCCAATCTATGGCCAGTAAAAAGAGAAATGGAGACAGAAGGCATCCTTGTCTTACTCCTGTTCTTATTTCAAATGCTTCTGTAAGCTTTCCTTCGTGCACAACACTACATGTCATTCCTTCATACATAGTATTTATCAGGTTAATAAACTTATGGGGATTATGTAATGACTCAGCAACTTCCAATGCATTCTTCTGTCTAAACTATCAAATACCTTTTCGTAATCTATGAATCCGATATAAAGTAGGGGCTGTAGATTTAAGCTTTGTTCAACTATCATAAGTAAGGTAGTTATTTGATTAGTGCATGATCTGTTCTTCCTAAAACATGCTTGTTCATCTCTCAAATGTTTCTCTATGGCCTTTTTTAGTCTCTCCATAATCATTCTGCTTAGTTTCCTCCCTAACACTGATAGTAGCATAATTCCTCATGTATTGTGTGCACTCCTGTAAACGTCCTTCCTTTGGTAGTTTGATCATATAACCTTCTTTCCAGTCTTTATGTATTTCTTCCCTTTCGCATACTTTGAATATGAGATTATGTAACGTCTTGGTAGAGGTGTTAATATTTGCTTTGATGGCTTCTGAAGGAATTTCATCTGGTCATGTGACTTTATCATTTTTTAATAGCTTGATGGCTTTCATTATTTCTTCCTTCCTTGGTTATTTGTTATTTGCTTATGGAAGGCCCCGGTATCACTGCAAACGAATTAAAATTCATAATTGCTCAACCGCCCGTGCCAGCGAAATCATCCGAATCTCATCTCCCAAACAAAGAAAGGTAACTGTAGTCCCCATCGTAGCAGTCTCAGCACACGCCAAAAGACATAAGGCGAAACCGTGCAGAAAGTGAACACAGCCAATTGTTCCCTGCCATACGATATCATCATTCATCGTAAACAATTGGATTATCGAAACATGATCAAAACGGATGAGACACACAACTCACGGTGTGCACAGAGCACTTAACTCAGTAGCTCCTGCAACAAGCCAGACTTGGAATATGAGGAAACTGTAACAAGGAACACTTTTCATGCATAGCCTTCAATTGTTCCCGCCGCCTATCCACCATATACCGGAAGTTCACGTCCTCCCGAAAATGATGATCGTCATATTGAGAACAAAAAATGTATAGCGCTTGACGATGTTAGGACATCGTTCTTGACTGCAACCGAACATATAAACACACAGTCGTTGAATTATCCCCGTCACACATCAAACAACAGACCGTACGGTTAGCGTACAACGAACGAAACACGGTGCAAATTCCCCAAAGAGGAAAATCTTCGGTCGGCTTGACTGAGCAGTCCACATTAAATGCGTTTCAGCATATAAATAACTTGCGTCAAATAATACCAACGTCGGCCATTGAACAGCACTCAATGTGACGTAAACCGCATGTCAACACTAGATGGTGAAGGTCGCTTCCACAAACAATACTTGACTTGTCTAAAAGGAACATTGCTGTGTGTACTCGGCAGCGCAGATTTACTAAGTAGAACATCACTTTGATTTCAACACCGAAACATACGTCAGAGAGCCCAAATCAATCAAACCACATATACATTTTGCTGCAGCGATCGAGAGAACGTGAAACGCTCCACCATTTTAAAACCATACTATAAGGTCTCCCAGCAATGCGAATTGTGGAATCCCTCCTGACTGACACGCACCTCCGGGAGTCTCCCCTATGCTGACAAGTCATGTACGAAACCCCATTCCGTCTTTCGCTAACTAGAGTACGACCGTCCAAGGGATATACAACTATCGTGATGATGTAGCTAACACAATAATGGCTGCGCCCATAATATCCCAGTTACTATGCAGCCAACAATTCACGAAAGCTGATGCACAATCTCTAAAGTGAAAACTGCGACTGACTAGTCAGAGCAGAGCTTATCAATAAGTTGTAACATGCAAGTACTTGGCGTCAAACAATTCCAACCACAGTCTTGGAACAGCACACGATGTGTTGACGTAATTCGCATATAACTCTAAGACACATATAACAATACGAGTGATCTAATTGCTGTGAGTGTCATAAACAGCTGAGGATATAATGATTATGAAATATTATTTCGATACTGAAATCAAAAGAGAACTAACAACCAAAATAAGAAAGCAGAAAAGATTAAATTAGGCAAGTACTTGGAAGGGTAAAACTTGATTTAAAAAAAAAAAACTGTGACATCGGCAAAGGTTGAAGTCATCGACAATGGAAAACATAAATGATTTGAACTGGAATGAAACACACTACTATTTTTGAATTGCAGCGGTCAAGTGAATAAAGAGGAAACATATAGTTGTTGATGTAATTGATCGTTATACTTCAGAAATGATCGCTTCATCATCGTATCTTGATGATTTCACTTTAAGAAACTGAGAGCAGGCTTTAAATAACTGTAGCAAGGAAAGTGGATGGTGTCCGTACTAATAAAAGTGAGATTAAACTTTTATCACTCACAAAGAGAGTGGATGGTGTCCGTACTAATAAAAGTGAGATTAAACTTTTATCACTCACAAAGAGAGTGGATGGTGTCCGTACTAATAAAAGTGATATTATACGTGTATCACTCACAAAGAGAGTGGGCGGTGTCCGTAAGAATAAAAGTGAGATTAAACTTTTATCACTCACAAAGAGAGTGGATGGTGTCCGTACTAATAAAAGTGAGATTAAACTTTTATCACTCACAAAGAGAGTGGATGGTGTCCGTACTAATAAAAGTGATATTATACGTGTATCACTCACAAAGAGAGTGGGCGGTGTCCGTAAGAATAAAAGTGAGATTAAACTTTTATCACTCAAAAAGAGAGTGGGTGGTGTCCGTACTAATACAAGTGAGATTACACTTTTATCACTCACAAAGAGAGTGGGTGGTGTCCGTAATAATAACAGTGAGATTAAACTTGTATCACTCACAAAGAGCGTGGGTGGTGTCCGTAATAATAACAGTGAGATTAAACTTGTATCACTCACAAAGAGCGTGGGTGGTGTCCGTAATAAAACAGTGAGATTAAACTTGTATCACTCACAAAGAGAGTGGATGGTGTCCGTTCTAATAAACGTGAGATTAAACTTTTATCACTCACAAAGAGAGTGGGTGGTGTCCGTACTAATAAAAGTGAGATTAAACTTTTATCACTCACAAAGAGAGTGGGTGGTGTCCGTACTAATAAAAGTGAGATTAAACTTTTATCACTCACAAAGAGAGTGGGTGGTATCCGTAATAATAAAAGTGAGATTAAACTTTTATCACTCACAAAAAGAGTGAATGATGTGAGTCCTGATACCGCCTGGATTTTCCCACCATGGCAGACAGAATGAGACTTTGCCGAGCACTTGCGATCTTTGAATCAGTGCAGACTCACATCATCCGCTATACCTTGAATGTATAGATACAAAAGGCATGAGGTTTAAAAGAAGAAAATCCTGGATGGTGTAGGCTATGGATATTGTTCGGCAGGTGTGTTCAGTCGAGGTCATAGATTCCGAAGCAGAAGTACGAGTGATGTCAGAGTGAGCTACGTCATTTCTTGTCATTATCACACTAGATCGAGGATGTAAACTATAAAACCTTATAGTCGTTGAGGCAGAAGTGCAAGCCTTGATTTTCGAGAACTCTTTTGATACCTACGCATTCATTTCCAAAGATGGGTCTGTTATTCTGTACCATCTGAGTGTGTGGGTTTTCACGCTTTTTGTTAGGCAGAGCTGTGAAAGAAGCCAGTGATGCTTCCGCACTGGCTACAAGAAGTTTGGCATGAAAAGTATGGCTGTTACAAAAGTATTACCATGGCTTCAAACACAGTCTTATACACATGTGTGTAAAGGTAAAGTACGAGACTTGAATCAGCGTCTTCTTAGCACGCGATTTTTCATCCATATGTGCTCGGCCGCCTGTGTGAGTCCTAATATAAGTGAGATTAAACTCGTATTCTTCTGTTTCATTCACTGTCGATGACATTTGGTATTTTCTGGATAATACTCTGCGGTTTCCTTCATGCATTGTAATTGTATCGGTGTTTGATGTATCCATCTTCATCTTTCTAGAAGTCTTCAGTTTCCTTCTTTTGTATTGTTCTTGTATTTAAAAGGGAGCCGCGATAGCTCAGTGAACTGGACTACAAAGGACAAGGGATAGGGTTCGATCCCAACCGACGGCTTCCGGGTTCACCCAGCCTTAAATGGGTACCGGATTTTTTTCTGGGAAACTGAAGCGACACGGGCGTAATACCGACCACATTACCCCAAAAATAACGTGCTGAAGGTCTGTAAAATTTATGGTCACTAACATCATACTCCCTATACGCCACTTGGCGTGACGGGGGTACTTTACTTTATTTTTTTTTTTAATTTGAAGTTAAACCTTGTTGAAAATTGTTTATTGGTAACTATAACATGCATGGAAATCATTTAATCTGTTGTTAATCGATGTAGCTCGTTCTGCACATGATTCTTCAAATGAATAATTTCAAACTTTGTATGCCTGCGAGTAAATATTTCATTCTTTGGGACCGGTGCAAAATCCGCAGCAGGAAACAGTAAATGTGCAAAGAGGTTCTGAAAACTGAGAAAAGTTGGAAAGATACCATTTAGAGAATGACCATTTTGACTTCATTAGCTAGAACGAACGAGCCGGAAACAGAAAAAAGGAGAAAGCGAATTGTTGTCACTAGTGCGGCCCCAATCTTCCTGATGATTGGACGGCAGAAACCAATTCTGTGCAAGTATGCACATATGTTTCTGTGGTACTCCGTCAATGTAGTGATTGGGCATTCACTGCCCGACCCAATGGCAGAACTAGTCACGAGGATAGCGACGACTACGCAATGTCTACCAGTATTTTGATGATAGAAATGATGGCAGTGACGAAGGATTTTTATTGTCTGGAGACTCAGCATTGTACTCACGTGTCTGTGTGTGCTGGGTGACCCAATAAACATGATCCGCAGAGAAAAATCAGACTTAAAGACTTCATTCGTCTAGAATGATTGGGACAGGTATCCAAGACTTGCAGTATGACCCTAATGTATGTCCAGAGTCATGCTGATGTTGAAGACAAAGACAGATAAGACAGACTAGCCGATTCGGTAATAGCTGATGGGCAGCCACTGGATTAGGCAGATATAATTAACAATCTACGAGAGATGGATCGAACAAAGGACGTTGATTTAAGGGCAAATACAAGGCTATCTAGACCGCTTGACCTGGAGTGACGACTGGTGTTGTCAGCACACAGCAATATACTGAACGAATGAGAGAATTTATCAACACCAAACACGCACATTAAGTCGCTGTGCGCAGATGAATACTTTGAGATGACCGGGGCACCTCTGGGTGTGTCCGGAGCGCTTTGATGGGGATCCTAATTTAAAATAACATAATACAATTTACTAATTCTCTTCTAAAACAGTATTCTTTATCGCACTTGTTTTTATTATAACTCCCCAGAAACAGTACAGTAGAATACTACTTGTTAAATACCTCAATAACTACTTGTCACATCTAAGGTGTGTTGTGACCCCCGGCACCGTTATGTAAAATACACTTTCGTAAGTCGGAGTCAGACGTGGGGTAATATATTTGTTTACACTGCAAACACATTTCCTACAGAAGGCAACTAGGAGATGCTGCCTTAAAAACGTGTCATTAAACTAGAGCCTACGGTACATGAATACTTTATTTAATCTTGGCAGATATGTGTCTATTTATTTTCCATATTTTGTCTAATTCAGTTTTCACGAAAGTGTTCCAAATCTCATATGTATGCACTTTTAAAGAACTTGAAATGTACTGTGAATCATCACTACTATCTGCCAGTACTATAGATAATATATACATACATATATATATATATAACACGGAGGATTATAATAACGGTCACGAATATTAACATTTTCCTTGTAGCGGTATTTTGTTGTTGCTAATTTAGTATGTGTTATCCATAGTGCACTTATGTCCAATGATAAAAGTATTATCATTCCTCATACTTCATTTGATTTACATATACTATTATGCTAAGACCGCCTTTGATGTGATTAATAGTTGTATTTCACCTGAAATATTAATACCTGATTTATATTCAGTACTTCTATCGCTAATGGTCTACTAGATATTGCAGTTTGTATTCGCTTTATGCTAACTGTAGAACAGACAATGACGGACAATGCCAAATAATGAGCTTTAAATAACACTGCCAGATTGTATGGGCTTTCTCGACTATCTGTATTTAGTTCAATCCTATGAATACAGAAAGCCTATCATATCGTGCGTGAAAAGATGCTTGTCATTTAATAGAGCTGGGACGAAACCAACATTTCCTCCATTCTGAATCTTCCTCTTTCCTTCATCATCTGCCTTTCAGCGTCGAGGGTTATAAAATTTGCTGTCTTTTGCTCTTCTGTTCGCCTATGCTGCTGTTGTGTTTCCTAGTGCTTCTAATATTCCATCGATTCATCTTTTTCGTGGTCGACCCTTTGGTCTGGTGTTCTCACAACGTTTGTTGAAGGCTCGTTGTGTTGTGTTTTGATCTTTCTGCCTTGTCACGTGGCAAAACCATTGTATCTGTTGTTTCCTTATATATTCTATGGCGGGGGCTATTCCTAGCTTTTTTTCTCAGTTCTTTATTTCTGATCTTATCTCTCAAACTGTTTCCTGTCATTGATCTAACACATTTCATCTCTGTAGAGGTATTCTTATTGTTCTTGCATCTAGGGTCCAGGTCTGGCATTGATCTACCAGGTCTACCATTCTGAATGGTAACCATAAAAAGGCTCTCCAAATTTTAAAATCTCGAATCTTGTTAATCGTATACCGTCATCATTATCATCACTATCAACATCATCATCATCATATACCATAGAGGTATATTGGAGGAGGCGATCATGTCCTTCCACAATTCACTTTCCACAGTGCAATGTATAAACTCTATTGTTGACTGCTTTTCATGCCATGACTCGAAGCTATCTAGCATCTCCTCTCTTCCACGATCTCTTTTTCCCTGTATGTTGCCAGTTGTAACCAAGATTTCCAACTTTCCTCTTCATATGATGTGCCAAAAAATATCGATTGCTTCTTTTGTATGTTTTGTAAAAGTTTTCTTTTTGTGTTAACCTAATTTGAGAAGTTTCTAGTTGGTCTTTTTAACTAAATTCTATATATCAGAATTTTCTAAAAAGAAAAAAGTGAGAAAAACAGATATCTTTTTACAAATCAAGTATTTAATTGAAGTAAAATGTGAAATCTTTGTTTAATTGAAGTAAAATGTGAAATCTTTGTTTAATTGAAGTAAAATGTGAAATCTTTGTCTAATTGAAGTAAAATGTGAAATCTTTGTTTAATTGAAGTAAAATGTGAAATCTTTGTGTAATTAAAGTAAAATGTGAAATCTTTGTTTAATTGAAGTAAAATGTGAAATCTTTGTTTAATTGAAGTAAAATGTGAAATCTTTGTTTAATTGAAGTAAAATGTGAAATCTTTGTCTAATTGAAGTAAAATGTGAAATCTTTGTATAATTGAAGTAAAATGTGAAATCTTTGTTTAATTGAAGTAAAATGTGAAATCTTTGTTTAATTGAAGTAAAATGTGAAATCTTTGTTTAATTGAAGTAAAATGTGAAATCTTTGTTTAATTGAAGTAAAATATAAAATCTTTGTTTAATTGAAGTAAAATGTGATATCTTTGTTTAATAGAAAAACACATTTTAAAATGCAGTTTAAAAGGTATCATCATCAAACACCGTGCCTGTTGGCGCAGGTGATCATGTCTCTCCACATCTTTCGATCTCGACAGTTATTTATTATTTCTGTTGTTGACCTTCTATCAAGTCATTCTCTTAAGCTGTCTGGTATCTTTTTTCTTTGCTTCCCTCAATCTCTTCGTCTCTCCATTTTCCCAGTTGTTACAATATATTCCGGCTGTTCTCTTTTCATTACAAAGCCAACAAATGATAATTGTTTCTTTTTAATGTTGAATATTAGCTCTCTTTTTACTTTGACCTCTGTCAGAACGTTATCATTACTCTTTTTAGCTGTCCATGATATTCTCAACATTCTTCTGTAAAACTACATTTCTAGACCTTCCAGTAATTTTCTTGCCTGTTGTCATATTGTTCATGATTCACACCCATAAGTTAAGACTGGCTCTACATAACATTTAAGAACTCTTTTTCTTGTTTCTATTGTCAAAAATTGGTTGCACAATATCTTCCTCATTTTTTTTTGGAAAGCTGCTTTGGTCTGAGCCATGCTGTATCTCACCTCTGTTGTACATCTATCATCTGAGGTTAACAATGTACTGATATATTAAATTCATTAACCTGTTTTAATATTGTTCCACTTGTTTATGTTGTGCATCGCGGTGATGTCTTTTTCTTTGTTGTTACCATTACTTCTGTCCTTTCACTATTTAGACTCAGTCCTTTATTTTTTTCTTTTATTCACTATAATGTCGATCATTTCTTGTAACTCGTTTTCATTCTTAGCGATTAATACTGTATCATCAACTTACCTCAGATTAAAAAGTATACCTATATTTAATAAGAAAATACAAATGTAAATTACATTTCGTAAAGGAAGTACGTAGTTAATAACTAAAGCTCTTGAGTCTTCAGGTTCATTTTCATTTTCCCAGTATAATTTGACGAAAAAAAAGTTCAGTCATAATTCACGTTTTTGATATTTTTCTTTAGTAACAAAAAATCTAAAACTTGTTTCAGTCAAAGCAAGGGGAAGTGGGGGATTATATATAAAACGTTCATTTAGACAAATGGAGGTACACGTTTAATTGACATTTAGTAAACAGGGTACACAATTAAAACGCTTGCGTTTCATTTCCATTTGGTTAACACAATTTAAAATAAAATAAAATAAATAAATAAAATTGTATTATATGTATGTATTATATGTATGTATATGTATGTATACATCTGAGTAACAATTTACATTTTTTTTTTACATCTTCTTTTTTAAATAATGAAAGTTTCAGAACATTGTTTAATCTAAGCATTTGTTGAAGAGAAATGAAAAAGGGGAGAGGGGTATTTTAAGAGTTTATGTAGATATACACTAACCATGGAACATTAAAATTATTTCTGGAAATGTAAGCGATTTTTTTGTTTAAAAAAAAACGTGTATGCTAAGAGATAATAAAATACTAAGCACTGAACTCTTTGGCCAATGTAAAACAATCAGAAACATGTCATTGATTTTTTTAAAGTCAGCCATTCAAACTCGCTCTGGGTCTAGCCTACTTCGTTTTGCTTTTATCAGCCATGACACATGAGTTCTAATGATTTTTTCTGTCGATGATGACGTTTTCGAGAATATCCTCAAATTTGGAAGTTGTTCTTCCATTAGTGAACAAATGTCAGCAGAGGGTGAACCTATGTTTCTGCCCTTATTCTCCAGGAGACAAACTGTAAATCTATTGACTGCTAGTAGATGATGTCATCAAGTGCCAATAGTAATCCCACATGTAATGAACTCCATGATGTTCGCAGGAGATTTTTGAATGGTATCTCTTTGAAAAAATAATTTGCGATGTGCGGATGACAAAGTCTTAATAGCAGAGACAGAGAATGAACTACAAGAAATGATAGACATAATAGTAGAAGAAAGCAACAAGAAAGGTCTCAGTCTGAATAGTAAGAAAACAGAAGTAATGGTTATATCGAAGAAACCATCACCACCATCATGCAGCATAAAAATAAACGAGACAAATCTGAAACAAGTGCAACGTTTCAAATACTTGGGCACAATAATAACATCAGATGGGAGATGCACCACAGAAATAAAAAGCAGAATAGCTCAGGCCAAAATAGCATTTCAGAAAATGAAATATATCTTATGCACACAAATCTATGTCAATAAAAATGAGAAAGAGAGTTCATCGGTGCTATATAGAACCAATTCTGACCTATGGAAGCGAATAATGGACTGTAGACAAACAAATGAAAAGACGATTAGAGGCCACAGAGATGAGATTTCTCAGAAGAATGTTGAAAGTTCCCTGGACAGCTAAAAAGACCAATGAGGAAGTTCTCAAAGAGGACAACACAAAAAGGGAACTCTTAAAAAACATCAGAAAGAAGTAATCAACATTTTTCGGGCACATCATGAGAAGAGGAAAGTTGGAATACTTGGTTACAACTGGCAAAATAAAAGGAAAGAGAGATCGCGGGCGACAAAGAGAGAAAATACTGGATAGCTTGGTGTCATGGCATGGAAAACAGTCAACAACAGAACTGATACGATGCACTGTAGATAGAAGATTGTGGAGGGACATGATCACCTACGACAACCGGTATGGCACATGATCTCTTTGAAAATAAATTATGAAGTCTTAAAACAACTACAAATGAAAAGAGAACTACTAAACACAAATCAAACAAGATAAATGGGATTTCTGGGGCAGGTTAAAAGACATTGCAGCCGACTAAAAGTAATCTTTGAAGGGAAAATATAAGGTAAAAGAGGCAGAGGTAGACCAAGACTAACATGGACGAGTAACATCAAAAGATTAACAAGTCAGCCTATAACAACCTGCACCATCCAAGCAGGAGACAGAGCGGAATGGCGCTCCATGGTAGCCAACTTTCGATGTGAAGTCGGCACTCAATGATGATGATCTCTGTCTCTGTGATGACTGCAGATCACTGTCTCCTGCTTGCAGAACGCTAACATCAGAAACGTCACTGATCAGTGTGACTTAACTTACTCAATATTCTCTTTGCTCACAATACGACTTTGAATCGGGGATCCAGTCTAGTCCAACATCATTCTACTGTTTCTGTCTAAAAGACTGAGAGACATTTTTAAGACCTGTAAATAAGTTATTTCGAAATTCCTGTAGGGAACCTAAAGTTGATTTCAATTGTGTAGAACATTAATGGCGCTCGCTATTCGCAAAACGAATTATTTCTGCGATTTTTACTTGTTTGGAACTGGCCACCATTATAGCTATATCAAAGTATAGGATTCACATAGCCCCTAGTATAGTTGTCCACTGTCGAGCACCAACCTGAACGGTCTGAAGCTGAAAATAAAACAACTAGCTTTTGTTCCATGAGACGAGCTGAGGGTTCCATCTAGTCGTTGTGTATCAAACTGTGGGTTCAAGATAGTCTGAGAAGCTCGGAAGACTTTCATGGTTTTAGAAGAGGGCTCCAAATGTTCCACTATACTCCGGCATGCTGACATGGTCAGCCCACCTACTTATTTTAGTTCATTCAGAAGCTGACCACGCTCTGGACCAAGAGGAGGTGACCCCTTTTCTATTTCATTTCTTGAGTATCTAGCATATTATCGCCATATAGTTAAATTTGTGTACTTATCCTTATATATATATATATATATATATATATATATATATATATATATATATTTGTGTATTGTTGTTTGTTGTTCCAGCTAAAGACCTACTTGGGCGAAACGTCGACTTTTGTTATGTTAATTACCACGTCAAGCTGTTACCATACCAGGTATTACAAAATAGTAATATTTTTAAAAAATTGGCTTTTGCAGCAGTGTCTTGCACGAAAGGCGTTCTCAATGACTATAGCATAGGGTAACGATCACAGACCGGTGCAAGACACTGCTGCAATAGCCAATTTTTTTAGTTGGCTGCGTGGCAGTGTGCCAAGCGTTCGGCTTCTCGTGGCAAGGCGCGGTGCCACTGAGTACGGGTTCGATCCCACTTCGGACCATATATTGTTCTTCGTTTTTTTCTATTGTTGTTTGTCTGTCAATTTTTCCGAGTGCTAACACATACTTCTTTGTTCTATTATTCCCTATTATCGCCTCGGAAGTTCCCCATATAATAATATTTATGTATTATTATTTGTACCCAGTATATAACCACTGTGAACTACTATTCGTGCTGTTTCGTCCAATAAAATGTTTGTCTACAACACAAGTATTCAGCCCTACTGGGAGATACTTGCATTAATAGGAAAGTACAAATATACAATTTATTTCCGGTCTGTGATCGTTACCCTATGCTATAGTCATTGAGAACGCCTTTCGTGCAAGACACTGCTGCAATAGCCAATTTTTTAGTTGGCTGCGTGGCAGTGTGCCAAGCGTTCGGCTTCTCGTGGCAAGGCGCGGTGCCACTGAGTACGGGTTCGATCCCACTTCGGACCATATATTGTTCTTCGTTTCTATTGTTGTTTGTCTGTCAATTTTTCCGAGTGCTAACACATACTTCTTTGTTCTATTATTCCCTGTTACCATACCACTTTTTTCTTCTTTTCTTTAAAAATTGATACTATTTCCTTAATTTCACTTCTTAATTGTTGTGTTCATTAAGCCATTTTCGAGAGATAATAAAAAAAAAAAATATAAGGCAGGCATGGGAAATTGTTAAAGGTGCATCGTTCTAATGCTGCAACCATATAAGTCCCATTGTCTCTCATGAGACACACACCTCTTGTAAGAGACTCCATTCTGTCATAGTGTTGGTAATAAAAGTGTCTATTGCAGATATTGTATGTAGAACTCCTGCACAGGGAATATATCCTAAACGCGAGTGGTGATACTCAGTTTTAATGTTTGAAGTGAACTGTCAAATTGAAAAATTATCAGAAGAGGTTGATGTTCTCCAGTCGGTTGTGACTCCAATAAACTCGTTTTTTATTCTGAAGATTTCTCAACTTTTTTCGGTTTCAATCGTCTCTGGATTATCTTTTGAACAAAGTGTTTATGACTGGAATGTTATAAGATAAAGGTAAAGTACGAGACAAGAACCGGCTTTCCATGACGCGAGTTTCCACCCATATGTGCTCGGTCGCCTATCCAGAAATGTTCGGAGATTTCTGGATAGTGTCGCTTCAAGCATCGAAACTCACGATGCGAGGCGACATTCCTCACATTCCCAGGGTAATACCCTGGTACCCATTTCTGCCAATGGCAGGGTCGACCGTGGGGGTATTTTTTTTTTCCAACCACGAGTACAACTCACACTGCTCCTAGCGGGAATCGAACACGGGTTGTCCGAACGTCGGTAGTATAGTCGGGTATTTTTTCCAACTAGGCTACCGAGGCCCCCTGGGACGATATATCGTGGCTCAAGATGATTAAGCAACTTGCTAAAACTTTTCTTCTATAGTCCGTTCAAAAATTCATAATCACACCTGAATTAGTTTTGCGTGATAACCGTTTGTTATTTTGCTTTCAAATTTTGCATGCAATCTTAGAATATTGATGACGTTATAGAAATATTTTTGCTCTGAGAAATTTGATCTAGTTTAAAAGTATTCTTCTTTAGGCTATATTAAATTCACCCTGTTCGAATTTGACACCATTTTAGGATATATACATTAATTTGGTGCGGTCGTTCGCGTAAAATAGTTTGACTATTGCAGAAACACTAACTTCAGGAAAATCCCGTGCACAAAACTGAATTGTTATTGAACGACATGACGCACCACGGCCTTGGCATTAATTACCGAAGGGAAGGCGTATCTTTATTAATTTTGTGAAGACTCGGTAGACAATTTGTTGACTTTAAATACCAACATTTATATCTAAATTACAATGAGTTTGAAATGCAAATTTATAACTATGCAAAAGGTTACTTTTTTACTGTATCAGCACTTCCTTAGGGAATCCAAGATTGGGGCATTTATATTGTGATATTTATGACCCAGAGAAACGAACGCAACTCGCGCTTGGTCTTAATAGATCGTCATTTTCTCTTTGGATTAAACAAGAATCAGAGTGCACTCATGTCAATCAAGGTAGGAAAAGGAAAGTCGACAGCTTTGACATGGATGTCATAAAACGTGAGACATTGAAAATGTTTGCTAATAATGTACTTGTTACTCTCAGGAATTTGAAATTAAAATTGCATGCAGACTGTAATATTGACATTTCTAAAAGTACTCTATGGAAGATTGTGCAAGGAGCCGGCTTCACTTTCAGAAAAACTGTTTGGGGCAGGAATATTATTTGTGAAAAAAAAACACTTGGTCATTGCTCGAAGCAAATACCTGAGACAGATCCGTGAGCGGCGGAGTGAACTGTATGATATTGTATATGTGGACGAATCATGGATCACACCACACCTATGCTAAAGATTGGCAGTCAGTAAATGGCAAACTCAAAAGAACAATTCCGAGCAGCAAAGGCCAGCGCATTATATTAACGCATGCTGGAAGCACTGAAAACGGCCTTGTCCATAATGCGGGACTTATTTTCCAATCAAAAAGTATCGACGGTAGGGACTACCATACTGAAATGAATGGAAACATTTTCAGGCACTGGTTGGAGAATGATCTTTTACCAATCCTTTTGACCTTCATGCATAGTCATGGATAATGCATCATACCACAATGTCGTATCAGAGGAAGACAAAGTGCCCACTGCATCAAATACAAAAGAGCAAATTAGGACATGGCTTGCGAATGAAAATGTCAAATTTGACGACACATATTTAAAACTCGAATTGTTACAACTTGTGAAGAATACGAATAAGAAAAAGGTGTACCATGGTGACAAAATCATTGAGAAATACGGCCACACCTCTCTTCGACTCCCTGCATATCATGCGCACCTTAATCCAATCGAACTTGTCTGGGCTCACGTCAAAGGACAAGTTGCAGAACAGAACAGGACGTTTAAAATGTGTGATTTTGAAGTTTTGACACGCGAGTCTCTCTCAAAAATAGACATTCCGTTCTGGAAGAAGTGTGTTGAACATGTGCTGCGGGTGGAAGATGAGTACTGGAAACGAGATGGATTACTATTTGTCCAGCCAGTAATGATTATCAACCTCTTGAAATCTTCAGATTCGGAATGATTAAAATTAAGATGAATTCAATTCCAGCTGCAGTTAGGACGTCCTGGGGTCTAATGGTGACCGAAGGACAAGACTAATTGTAACCAATTGAATTCGTGTTTGCAAATACACATAACGAACAACACCCACAATTAAGCACTATGTAGATACGCCTCTGACAAGAATTGCAGTAAACTGTAAAATTTAACACGATTACTGTAAACTCTAAAATTTGAATCAACTTGTGTGATATCGTCATAAAAGATCAAAGGAATTCGCTGATGTGCAAAATCTGTTGTGTTTGTGGAATAAAAAATACCAAAATCTTTGCGTCATCAGTATTCTAAGATTGCATGCAACATTTGAAACCAAAATAACAAGCGTTTATCACGCAAAACTAATTCAGGTGTGATTATGCATTTCTGAACGGACTATACTATAGACAGTAGTTAAAGCGGCACGGGCGTAACAACAACCACATTACCCCAAAAATTATGTTCCGAAGGTCTGTAAAAATTATGGTCACTAACACCATATTCCCTATACGCCACTTGGCGTGACGGGGCTCTTTACTTTTTTACTTTTTATAGACAGTAGATGGATATCTTTACAGATAATCTCGGGGACTAATCTGATAATTGTCTTTGCTCGTTCTTTTGTCTGCAGGTTTAGAACTTTGCATTCTGTCAACTTATGGCTTGAAAGTCAACTGGCTAGAAGATACTGCTATGTCTGATGCTGGGGGCGTTTTGAAAAGACATTGTTCTCCATAAGAAGTACAAGCCTGAACTAACCGATGCAGGTCTCCTAGAAACAACTGGGTCGCCTGTGCCATCGTTGTCTTCGAATGGGGTTTCAACTTCGATAATTAAAGAGCTTAAGGTTGAAATTGCAGTCAGTGGTGGGGGTGGTGAACTTCCATCTTTCAGTTCTTGAATGCAAATGAATGCTTTACTTTCAATGTTTCCACCCCGAAGAAGTAGCAAGCTACCCTTTTCCTCTTCATTTATTTTGCAGTGCACGGTTTGTATTTCCTATAATTTTCATTATTCGAAATTTGGAATTAGTTCCAGGTATAAGAAGATGTTTGAGATGATGTTGTTCCATAGTTTGACATTAGTTGCACCTTATGGGAGATTTTGTGTAAGAGGTAGAAGATAAGTCACTTCTAAGTATGCATACATGTAGTTAGCGATAGAATCCATGTAGGAATTCAGCGCGAGAAACGATGACATTAAAATTGAAATGAGACAGAAAATAAAATCCTAATATCAACGTGCATGGGCTGTCAGCGAGTGCAAGTAAGCGTTGCGGAGAGTTTAGCAGATTTAAACACAGAGCTATAGACAGAGGATAGTGGTTCGGTTGGTGGACAACTAGGGTTATGTTCGAGATTTATCTACCTCGGCATGAATTGATAGAAACCCCCAGAACTATTGGGAATTAGTTTTTAAAATTTCAACAGAACACAACACAGAGAAGGCTGATCAGTAGAAAGTTCCGAACGATTCCGCTAAATGGCAGGAATCATTGTGCCACTCAGGGTGGCTAAAGCTGGGTACCACCGAAATTGCAACAATAATCGCTTGTTTTTTTTCTTTCCTTGCTTTGTTGTTGTTAGTGAACGCTTCTATTGGACATCAATGGAGGTGAAACTAATCGTTTAAATTGTTATAGTTTTTCTCTGTAGGTTAGTGTGACGACAAAAAAAGCACGAAGGTTTGAGTTTGTTTACTTTCGAATCATCTTTCCAGTTCTCGAGATTCGATATTTTCAATGTCCCATACCTAGTTGTTATCATATTGTATCTTGTGTTTTTAATATACAAGGAATTGCCTGGTGATTGGGACAGAAATATTGGTCATATTGTTATATCTACTCTATCTAGCATTGAGTCGCGATAGTTCAGTGGTTAGTGAACTGGACTACAAAGGACAAGAGATTGAGTTCGATCCTAATCGACGACTTCCGGGTTCACCCAGCCTTAAATGGGTACCGGATTTTTTTCTGGGAAAATGAAGCGACACAGGCGTAATACCGACCACATTACCCCAAAAATCATGTGCCTAAGGTCTGTCAAAATTATGGTCACTAACACCATATTCCCTATACGCCAATTGGCGTGACGGGGTTCTTTACTTTTTTTTTATCTCTGTCTAGCATATAAGCTCTTACCGTGTACCGTACAGTATCATAATTTCAGAAACATTAGTTTATGGCACATCCCGATATTCATAGCGCATGGAAAGATTTCAGCCAGACGTGTTTTCTTTCTGTACTGCCCACTAAACATAATACAGGATATGGCAAATATAAGCAATAATGATCAATAACAAGAAGCTTTTGTTTGCCTAACTTGCAACAAATGTCACATATCGATTGAACAGCTTTCTTTAGACAGCAAACAGCCCAAACGTCAAACTCAAAATGTAAAGACGTAATGGAGGTAAATACTTATCTGAAACGTCTAGACAACATTAGAACGGCTACTCTACATAATCCTCTTCCTGAATACAGAGATAAGTGTCCTTCATCTTTACTTGTGAACTTTTGTGTCTTGCTTTGTGATTATTTGTTGCTCAACACCAAGTTTTCAGACTAATATGGGAAATGCGTATCTTTGTGTGTGTGCTTCATTTACTCTTTGACGTTGCATTATATATTCTTCTTAGGTGTCCTAGTTAATAGGTATATTAGAAGCACTAGGAAACATAACAGCAGCAGAGGCGGACAGAAGAGCACAAGACCGCAAATTATATCTCTCCTCGACGCTGAAAGGCAAATGAGGAAGGAAAGGAGAAGATAACCAAATACGTCAAAAAAGAAAAAAAAAGCACTGAATATGCACATGAACATAACATCGCTCAGTGTGCTCAGAAAATCTCTAGCCACATTTTGGCGCCTTCATCAGAGCATGAATGGCACAGCACGACACAGAGGCATACCAGACTTTCAGAGCACAGGCCGGATATGGCACAAGTCTGATGAGAGCAAAGGGTCCCTGCTTGCCTACTACATTGAACAGACGGACCAAAGAAATGAGGCTGTAAGAATGAGGATACAGGGATCGCTGTCAAAATTGTGTAAGGATGTAGTGCTGGAAGAAGATCTCACAATCACAACCGATACCATTCGCACGACACTTAAAAGGTCACACAACACTGCTCCTGGTCCAGATGGTGTTCGGTACGATGACATAGGCGATTTAGCTGACGACGACTTGACACAACTGGCCAATGAGTTTAATGTCAGTATTCGGAGTGGCCAGATTAAGGAGTGGCTAGAAAGCTACTTACTACCGCTACCGAAGCTAAACAAGGACCATTCTCAGATCAGTGCCTATAGAATCATCACAATGCAGAACACTGCGGGCAAGCTGCTGGAGAAAATAGTTGCCCGTGTCCTCACCTGTCACCTTGAACAGAAACGCACATTCCCACCCACACTCGGAGGTTATAGATATAACAAAGAGGCATGGCTCAACGCGGCAGTCTTTACTTATGACGTCTTCGAAGGCTTCCACAGACGAGAGGAGACATGTGCTGCTGCTATAGATCTGGAGGATGCATACAATAGGGTACCATTTGAATATATCATGCATATGCTCCTCAAACTGGCGGTGCATCCCTTCCTCATTAGATGGATCGCCGCAGCACTGTTTCAGAGGAAGGTGATACTCAGATGTGGAAGTTGGTTATCCGAGCCAACATCCAATTGTCCAGGGCTGTCAAAAGGCTCACCATTGTCACCAGTTCTATTTAACGTGTACACAATAACGTTCACGGAACAACAGCTGGGTGGGAGGGCAAGAACTATGACTTTTGCTGATGATATTCTGGTATATCGACAGGGAAGAGACAGGAGGGGAACCGCCTCCACAACGCAAGACGAACTCGATCGCATTTCTTCCTGGTGTGGGATTTCAGGTGCCGTGGTTAATCCTAATAAAGCATCAGTTTCATGGTTCTACCTTAACAATCATATCGTAAATACGACCACACCGGTAGTACGAATGGGAGCTGATGAGGTGACCAGGGACAAGTTGATGACATACCTCGGAGTTAAGTTTGATCGCAGCCTGTGTTTTCGGGACCACGTCGACCATGTGATAACAAAATCCCGCTAAGGATTAGCCGTCTTGAAGGTCATGGCAGCTGCCAACATCGAGAACTTACTCTTCTGTTCCAGGGATTAGTCCTCGCACCAATCGAGTTTGCCCTGGAAATTCTTACTGTCAGTACGACTCAAATTGATAGGCTGGAGAAAATACAAAATGAAGCCATGCGCATTATCTTGGGATGTACAAGGGACACTCCATGTGTAACAATGAGGTATCTTCTTGAATTTCCAACCATGGATGACACAATCAAGACCTGGAGAACACGAGCATACCTGAAGATTAGTACAGATAAAGAGCAGCCATTGCACCACGTGCTCAATAAAGGGAAAGGTGCCAGGCTAAAAAGAGGCAAATCATGGGTGGGCCGAGCAGAAGATGTCATCACACAGGTCTGTGGGCTTACCAATATCAGCGTTGGTGAGGAGTGGATACCGCTGCATACGTCTTTCAAGGGGACTTTCTCGTGTATTGTCACACTCGACAGGAAAAGTAGGGAACAGAACTTGGTTGTGATTAATGCTGAGGTCAACGGTCTCATCTGGGATAACACCGATGAGAAAGATGCAGTCATCTATACAGACGGATCTGTAAGACGACACCAAAGAAGTGCATGGGCATTTACAGCACGCTCGGTAGGCAGAATAGTCAAGGAAGACAGTGGTGCATACGTCATGACCACGAGTAGCATGACAATGGAGGTGATGGCAGTGACCAAGGCATTCAAATGGTTAGAGTCACAAGACTGCACCCACGCATGTATACTGAGTGATTCGATGAGTATAATTAAAAGAAGTGGAGGCGGGCTCTGTACGCATGCAATGGGTAGAGTCGTTGCAGAAATCCAATATACGTAAGGTCACCTTTGTCTTTGTCCCTGGACATGCGGGAGTACGGGGAAATGAAAGAGCGGAGAGGTTGGATAGCTGTGCTGTCGTTGAGGACGGGCAACCAATGGATCGGGCGGACATCATCAATGCCCTCCGAGAAGTGGGAAGAACACAGGACTTCGACAAACACAAATCCACGTCACTTCCTCCTCTTCCTCCTCTTTCCTTCCTCATCTGCCTTTCAGCGTCGAGGAGAGATATAATTTGTGGTCTTTTGCTCTTCTGTTCGCCTCTGCTGCTGTTATGTTTCCAAGTGCTTCTAATATTCCATCGACCCATCTTTTACGTGGTCGACCCTTGGGTCTAGTGTTCTCACAATGTTTGTTGAAGGCTCGTTGTGTTGTGTTTTGTTCGTTCTGCCTTGTCACGTGGCCAAACCATTTTATCTGTTGTTTCCTTATATATTCTATGGCGGGGGCTATTCCTAGCTTTTTTTTTCTCAGTTCTTCATTTCTGATCTTATCTCTCAGACTGTTTCCTGTAATTCGTCTGACACATTTCATCTCTGCAGAGGTTATTTTTCTTATAGTTCTTGCATCTAGGGTCCAGGTCTGGCATTGGTAGCACAACGTTGGGATGAAGATTGTATTGTATAGTGCTCGTTTTGCCTCCAGAGTTATTTCCTTGTTGGACAATAGTGGTGATAACTGTCCGATGATTTGACAAGCTTTGTTGCATCTTGATTCTATCTCTGCTGTTTGGGAATTATCGTTTGTCATTAGACTTCCTATGTATTTGAATTCCTCTACTTGTTTTAGTTGTCTGCCTTCTATAGTTATGTTGATGTTCTGTTTATTTTTGGCGACATTCATGACTTCTGTTTTGTTGATGTTGATTTTCATGTTGTATTTTGTGCCTGAGATGTTGAGTTTGTTTAAGTGTTCTTGTAGATCTTCTATTGTTTCATGTATTAGTGCCTGATCGTCTGCAAATAGAAGCTCGTTGACCTCCTCTGTCTCTGATGGGTTTCCCTAGCTTGCATATATAGTCAATGTTTGTAATAAACAGTAGGGGGGGGATAGTACGCACCCCTGTATTACACCTGATCTAACTTCGAAGTGATCTGTGTAGCCTGCTGCTATCCTGACCCTGCAGCTGCTGTTGACGTAGATACTTTTAATACGGTTTATTAGATGTTGGCTTACTCCGTATGTTGTTAGTATCTTCCACAGTTGTTCTCTGTTTACTCTGTCGAATGCTTTTTCCTGGTCAATGAAGGCTATGTATAAGTTTTGATTGTGTTCTGTAGTTTTTTCTACAAGCTGTTTTAGTGTGAATAGTGCATCGGTACATCCTCTGTTTTTCTCGGAACCCCATTTGAGAATCGCTTAACTGTAGTTCTATTATTGGTCTCAGCCTTTTTTTCCAAGATTTTGGCCTTGGTGTCACTTCTTCGGATGATGGAAATGGGAGTTAAGGTGGACACAGCCAGAAATGAGAAACTTAGTGGCCGTGTAAGAAGACTTATCAACCAACACAGAACTGGAGTCGCCAGTCGCTGGACACTGCGGGAATTGCTGAGGAGGGGATCTGAGCACCTATGGACATGTTCGGAGTGCAATGATGATGACCCGCAAATAACTCAATGAACAGAAATAGAGATAGTTTGGGAGTACAACAAATTGCATTTCCAAATGACATATTTTTGGCACTGTGTATGCGCACGCGCAGTTAGAACAGAGAAGAAGTTTTGTTGGATTTGAATTCTCTCGAATCAAGTGTTCGAACTCTGGAATGTATATATATATATATATATATATATATATATATATATATACATATAAGAAACAGACAACGGTTCATATGTGAATATATATAATGTAAAACATAACCCTTTTGTCTATTAACTATGACACCAAAGAAGCATGGAAAAACAACGAATCCTCAGAGGAGTGAAGTGAGAAAGGAACTGACAGTGAAACATGAAAGTGGTACTCTTATGTGTGAATGTAACGTGGACAGGAAAAGTGAACCAGACATTTTGACCAGTGCTTTGAAGCAGAAGAGAAAGGGAACATCAATCGTCTAGGATGTTTATAGAAGGAGTGTTGTCGGTAGTGTTTATAGAAGGAGTGTTGTCTAGGGTGTTTATAGAAGGCGTGTTTTCTGAGGTGTTTATAAAAGGAGTGTTGTCTGCGGTGTTTATAGAAAGAATGTAGTCTAGAGTGTTTATAAGAGTGTTGTCTATGGTGTTTTTAGAAGGAGTGTTGTCTGAGGTGTTTATAGAAGGAGTGTTGTCTAAGGCGTTTATAGAAAGAGTGTTGTCCAGAGTGTATATAGAAGTGTTGTCTAGGGTGTTTATATAAGGAATGTTGTCTATGGTGTTTATAGAAGGAGTGTTGTGTAAGGTGTTTATAGAAGGTGTGTTGTCTAGGGTGTTTATAGAAGGGCACTGACCCTTCAAGCAATTATTCCTTTTATATTCGCCAGCAAGGTAAGACATCATCACGTTCTGATGAATTAAAGTAAAATGCTATTTCCCATTTACAGTCATTACTAATGTTATGTTTTTTTCATGCTCTATTTTTATAGTTCTGCTATTTTAGCGTTATTTTATGATAACATTTGCTGTTTAGATTTATCGAAATATGTGTTTCTTTAGGCTCTGGAAACGTATTAACACACTTCCCATTATTTCTTATGGCGAAAACTGATTTAGACTTCCAACATTTCAGAGTTTGGTTTGCCTCCTGGAACGAATTAAGAAGAGCCGCGATAGCTCAGTGGTTAGTGAACTGGACTACAAAGGACAAGGGGTAGGGTTCGATCCCAATCGACGGCTTCCGGGTTCACCCAGCCTTAAATGGGTACCGGATTTTTTTTCTGGGAAAGTAAAGCAGCACGGGCGTAATACCGACCATATTACCCCAAAAATCATGTGCTGAAAGTCTGTAAAATATAGGGTCACTAACACCATATTTCCCTATACGCCACTTGGCGTGACGGGGGTACTTATAAAAGGATATCTGTTTCATGAATTGTTTTTTTTTTTGTATGGTTTGGTTGAGAGAGACACAACGGCTGACTATAGTGCTTTTATGAGACTCTGAGAATGGGAGTCAAGCTTGTATAAGTGCCATGAGTCGCTTGATAGAACTGATCAAGTGTGTACCCAGGAGTTACTGCACATGGCACAGTTCATACTTTTCTTATCGTTTGGGAAGAGTTACCCTCCTTTGGGTCTGTCATAAAATCGCCAACGTCAGTTTTGTTTATTATTCTTACCTTAATCAATAAATCAAAATAATTTTTTTTCCCTTTTTCATTTGCCTTTCAGCATCTAGAGAAGATATTGTTTTCGGTCGATTTGCTCTTCTGTTGGTCTCTGCTGTTATGTTTCCTAATGTATCTACTGTTCTATCAACCTATCGTTTGATGTTCTATTGGCCTCTGCTGTTATGTTTCCTGGTGTTTCTACTATTCTATCAACCCATTTTGTGATGTTCTGTTGGTCTCTGTTGTTATGTTTCCTGGTGTTTCTACTATTCTATCAACCCATTTTTTGCTGTTCTGTTGGTCTCTGTTGTTATGTTTCCTGGTGTTTCTACTATTCTATCAACCCATTTTTTGCTGTTCTGATGGCCTCTATTGATATGTTTCCTAGTGTTTCTACTATTATATTAACCCATATTTTGCTGTTCTGTTGGCCTCTGTTGTTATTTTTCCTACTGTTTATCTTATTCTATCAATCCATCTTTTTCGTGGTTGACCCTTGGGTCTCGTGTTCTCGCAACATTTATTTTAAGGCTCTTTTTTGTTGTCGTTTGATCTTTCTTTATTGATTAAAATTAATGCATGTAATAATGAATTAAATGGGTAGTATGAAAGAGACAATTACGCAAGGGTTAAACATGTAATGTAAAATATATAACGATGATGGCGATATTTGAAGAGATAGAACAAAAGTAGCAATTATTGCTGTAACCCGTATTGTTTTACAAGAAAACAAGCATTAAATTGTTCAGTCAGTTATACATAATATGTGTTGCTCATATTGAACTAGTTCTGTTTACTGATTCATTGTTCATTATTTCTGTAGCTGACAGCCCTGCGTCCCGGGAATGTCAATCATAGATTCTGGAGACTTGTGTGTTGAATCTTTGAAAACCTTGAGAGTTCATCGCGATAATTGCCTCATTCAATCTTGTCTTTAAAACCCATTAAGAAAGCCGGAACTGTTACAATCTCCATTCTCATGTCGTTTTATTTATTGAGAAACGGGGTATACATATTTGTGTTGTCGATAACATTGAATAAGATATTGTTTCTAGTAATAGAGGAATTGTATAAATTGAAATGGTCAAACAAAGTAAGCGTGCAAACAAATGTAGAGAAAAGATGACATCGATAACGCTGGAAACTGTACACATTAGAAAAGCGTGATCACACGAAGCCATAACAAACGTTGACATCCACAAATTGTATGTTTCTTCGTTTATCTTGACCTTTGTTATCCCGTATCATTTTTTGTCATTCGATCTCAAATCATTTCTCTTCTACATCGCCGACCTCTTCAAACTTTGAGCTCTACTATTGTCACTAGGCTTTCAATGTTTACATTTCTAAGTATACCCACAATTTAATTGTGTTGGTCTCCTCTTTATTTCGGTTATTAGTTCTCTTTTGATTTAAAAAAAAAAATTATATTTCGTATTCACTGTTTTCCTAGTTTTAAATGACGTCCTCTAAATATAGATTATTCTTTTTAGAAATCGCACGCCTGTTTTCACAAGAAATCATTGGGATTGCTTATTCGTGATTTATTTTAGAAGCAGTATTGGTTCCACACGTCATTTGCAAAGTTGTTTGTATCGTTTTCAAAAACTCGACACTCCGTGGTCAAAATGTGTTTCCGCATTTGTGTGTGTGTGTTTTTGCCTGTGAATGTCAGTGTAATTGTGTATGTCCCACATCGATCGTCCATACACTCTTGTAGCTGTTCGTATCTAATTGAACGTTGTCACTTGCTTCAGTGATTTTATATCTTCAAGTCTCACACTTTTAGATGTTTTTTTTTTTAATCCTATCTCTATGTTGTAGGTGTTGTTTCCATTTTCAAGTTCATTGTAAGTCTTCTTTTTTATTTGTTTAATTATATTTGTTATCTTCTAGACTGGAATAAACAGTTAATGGGAGTCATTGTTTCTTGAAGACGAGGCAGGGATAGATAAGAAGGTTGTAGTTTCAGGACATCAAGGAGACCGTGAACTGGACAAAAGACGAAGTTTGTGATCTGATAAAATATAAAGATTCTTTTTTTCTGTTTGATCTAATAGAAAGCTGGGTGTAGTTGGTAAAGCAAAAAATGGAATTGTTTTTTTTTTCTGTTTGATCTAATAGAAAGCTGGGTGTAGTTGGTAAAGCAAAAATGGAATTGTTTTTTTTTTTCTGTTTGATCTAATAGAAAGCTGGGTGTAGTTGGTAAAGCAAAAATGGAATTGTTTTTTTTTTTCTGTTTGATCTAATAGAAAGCTGGGTGTAGTTGGTAAAGCAAAAATGGAATTGTTTTTTTTTCTGTTTGATCTAATAGAAAGCTGGGTGTAGTTGGTAAAGCAAAAAATGGAATTGCTTTTTTTCTGTTTGATCTAATAGAAAGCTGGGTGTAGTTGGTAAAGCAAAAATGGAATTGTTTTTTTTTCTGTTTGATCTAATAGAAAGCTGGGTGTAGTTGGTAAAGCAAAAATGGAATTGTTTTTTTTTTTCTGTTTGATCTAATAGAAAGCTGGGTGTAGTTGGTAAAGCAAAAAATGGAATTGCTTTTTTTCTGTTTGATCTAATAGAAAGCTGGGTGTAGTTGGTAAAGCAAAAATGGAATTGGTTTTTTTTCTGTTTGACCTACATGAAAGCTGGGTATATTTGATAAAGCAAAAATGGAATTGCTTTTTTTATCTTCTAATTAATTCAAAGTGTTTAGCTACTACTTTATATGTAAATGGCAGTCATTGGTTCTTTCTACACAAGCCCACTGTTCTCCTTAGCTTTCTTCTACTTGTTCCAGACACGATCCTTATAGCAGGAGTGTCTAGAAATAACATTAATGAAATATTGATTCGGATATCCAATCATTTTTTTTCGCTAATCGTTGGAATGATTGTTGGGTCATTATTAAATCCGCTCACAACAGTTCACAAAGAAATGCCATTATCGTGATGTGTTTTACCATTAGGTGCCGATAAAGTTGTCGTAAGATAGAATTCTATTCCAATTTTCAAATAACCATTGAAGTTTTTTTGGAACAGTGACGGACTTCAGAAGGGTTTATGTTGAGAGGTCTACAATTTGACATCATTAGCATGGTGTGGGTTCTTTCATCAGGGTCAGGCCCAAGTCCGGCTATCCCACATCAAGGCAGGAAAGAGACGCTAATTAGCGCCAGTGAAATGGGAGGGCGGAAGAGTAAAGGCTTTTGTGGGTGGAGTTCCGTTGAAAGATTTATTGGAGATTGGGTACATGAGATAAGGAGAGGTCTGCTGTATAGAGATTTATTTGAAGCTATAAACATACATTTGTCAACTGAAATTATGAAGGGGATATCATTTCTTCTTCCTTCTCACGGTCATTTGCTTACTTTGTGTTTGTCATTATTTCTTGTTATGCTTAGTCATTGTTTCCAGTTCTGTGGCATTCTTTCATATTATTCTCAGTTAATTTTCTTACGTCTCATGGTAATTCTTTCTTATTATTCTTAGTCATCCTTAGTCACTTCATTTTTGTTATTATTCATTCTTGTTATTCTTCTTTTCTAAGGCATAGTTTATATCTATATAGATTGTTATTAGTTCTTGCTCCTTGTCGTATTAATTCTTTTGTGTTTGTGTGTTGTTCTGCCTGGCTTATGCTGTTGGGGAACTATATAGATGCATGTCTCGTGGTGACTAGTGGCTCTTCTCCTTATCGTCACTTCATGCTCTCTGTAGCTTCCCTATTATTAAGAGCAATCTGGAGGTGACCAATACAAAAATAAAGATTCGTTGCCAATGCAATGAGGTATTAGTCCTCATATTTAGGGTTATGTTATGAGGAGAGAGCAGCTGGCATATACTGTGACATCTGGAAAACAAATTTGGATAAATAAGAGATAAAGGGAAACAACGAGAGAAGATACCAGTCTGTTTTATAGAATGGTTTGGAATGAAGTTAACTGAAGAAATGATAGCCATATGTAGAGGTAGAAAGTTGCGAAGAGATATGATTACCTATGTTGACAAGCACGATGCTTGATACCATGTTCTTCTTTTAGGTTATCAATTTTTTAAAGGATATAAAGCTACAAACAAACGCTGTCAAAATATGAAAGGTATCTTTGAGAACTTGCATAATCATGCATCTACCTGAATCAATCATATGCACATACTATCTACTGAACTATACTGAACTCTCAATTAAGGCGACCTCACTTACAACCAGTGTGATGGGAATCAGCAGTAATGTCTACCATTGTTTCAATCAATTATATTTATTGCTATCACATTACGCGCTAACAATCTTAGATATTATAGTGTGCGATCTATCTTTCTCTATTTCGTACTCTCTTACTCTCTATGTACTTTTGTGTCTGTATCTCTCACTGTTTTATTTCAACCATCTACTCTTTCCCCACAAAATGCATTGACATAACTGAGCATTGCGTCTGTTTAATATCCGTACATATGTTGTTTTTTTTTTCTATGCACGCCATCTTTTCATAATCTAAATAAAGACCAGAATGGAAATTCCCGGTCACGTGAACAACGAGCGACAGTTTTAAAAGAAAACTAGAAACATATAATAGCTTCAACGATGTGTTTATGCGGTGCTGAGTGATAGATAAAGGGAGAAGATGGGAGAGAGGAAGAGCCGGAATGAAGGAGGTATAAAGACATTAAGATGGTGACATAGAGGGGGTGAGGGGGGATGTAGAAGATAATAATAATATAAGAGAGAGAGAGAGAGAGAGAGAGAGAGAGAGAGAGAGAGAGAGCAGTAAGAGGAAGTAGTGGAAAGAAAGTTTGCCTCAGAAAGTGTGTACATAGAAAACAGTGATTTGTTCTTAATAACATCAGGATGTGTCTATTGACAAAACATTCAAACAGGATGACTCATGTCACAATAAATATATGTCTAATATGTCTTCTTTACTTGTATATATATATATATCCGATCTTTTGCGAGAAGAAAAGAGCAGATTGACCAGAGAAATGAGGCTGTAAGAATGAGATTACGAGGGTCCCTTTCAGAATTGTGTGAGGATGTTGTGCTGGAAGAAGATCTCACAATCACAACTGATGCCATTCGCACAACACTTAAAAGGTCACACAACACTGCTCCTGGTCCAGATGGTGTTCGATATGACGACTTATGCGATTTCGCTGACGACGACTTGCAAAAACTTGCCAAAGAGTTTAATGCCAGCATTCAGAGTGGTCAGATTAAAGAGTAGTAGCTACACAGCTACTTACTACCACTACCGACGCCAAACAAGGACCACTCTTCATTCAAGAATCATCAGGATGCAGAACACTGCGGGCAAGCTACTGGAAAAAATATTTGCCTGCGTCCTCACCTGTCACCTTGAATACAAACGAACATTCCCACCCACACTCGGGAGTTTTAGATATAACAAAGAGACATAGATTAATGCGGCAGTCTTCGCTGGCTTCCATAGACATGTGCTGCTGCTATAGATCTGTATGATGCATACAACAGAGTATCATTGAAAACCTCTTGCATATGTTCCTCAAACTGGCGGTGCACCCCTTCCTCATTAGATGGATCGCTGCGGCCCTGTTTCAGAGGAAGGCGATATTCAGATGTGGAAGTTGGTCATCCGAGCCAGGAATCATTTGTCCAGGGCTTCCACAAAGTTCACCATTGTCACTAGTTCTATTTAACGTGTACACAATAACGATCACGGAACAATAGCTGGATGGAAGTGGAAGAACTATGACTTTTGCTGATGATATTCTGGTATATCGACAGGGAAGAGACAGAAGTGAAATCCCCTCCACACTGCAAAACGAACTCGATCGCATCTCTTCCTGGTGTGGAGTATCAGATGTATCCTCATAAAGCATCAGTTTCATGGTTCTCATTTAACAATCATATCGTTAATACGGAAACACCGGTGGTACGAATGGGAGCTGATGAGGTGACCAGGGACAAGTTGTTGATATACCTCGGAGTTAAATTTGATCGCAGCCTGTGTTTTCGGGACCACGTCGACCATGTGTTAACAAAATCCTGCAAAGGATTAGTCGCCTTGAAGGTCATGGCAGCTGCCAACATCGAGCAGTGGCTACTTACCTTTCTGTTTCAGGGACTAGTCTTCGCACCAATGGAATATGCCCTAGCAATTCTTACTTTCTGTAATAATGGAATTGACAGGCTGGAGAAAATAAAGAATGAAGCTAAGCACATTATCCTGGGATGTACGAGGGACACTCCCTGTGTAGCAATGAGGTATCTTCTTGAGTTTCCAACCGTGGATGACAGGATCAAGATCTGGAGGGCACGAGCATACCTGAAGATAAGTGCAGATAAAGAGCATCCGTTTTTTATCTTCTAATTAATTCAAAGTGTTTAGCTATTACTGTATATGTAAATGGCAGTCAGTAAATGGCTCTTTCTACACAAGCCCAAGGGCATTTACAGCACGCTCGGCAGGCAGAATAGTCAAGGACGACAGTGGTGTATACGTTATGACCACGAGTATCACGACGATGAAGGTGATGGCAGTGAACAAGGCATGCATCTGTTTAGAGTCTCAAGACTACACCCACGTCTGCGTACTGAGTGATTCGATGAGCACGATACAAAAAGTGGAGGCGGGCTCAGTACGTATCCAATGGATAAAGTCTTAGCAGATGTCAGAAATGCGTAAGGTCACCTTTGTCTACGTCCCAGGACATGCAGAAGTACGGGGAAATGAAATAGAGGACAGGTTGACTAGCTATTGTTGAGGACGGTCAACCAATGGATCGGGCGGACATCATCAATGCCTTCCGGGAAGTGGGAAGAACACAGGACTTCGACAACCATGAGTACGCGTTACTCCTTCGGATGAAAGAGATGGGAGTTAAGATGGGCACAGTGAGAAACGAGAAACTTAGTGGACGTGTAAGAAGACTAATCAACCAACACAGAACTGGAGTCGTCAGTCGCTGGACATTGCGAGACTTGCTGAGGATGTGGATCTGAGCACCTATGGACATGTTCGGAGTGCAATGATGATGACCCGCAAATAACTCAATAACTCAGTAATAATGTTACTGGTTGGCCTTTTTGTTAGTTTGTATCTTCTTCTGCATTTCAACTCCCTGTGGAGTATAGGTCTTCAGCAAACACTTTCCAAGTCGTTCTATCTCTTGGCATTCTTTTAAGATTATTCATGTCTTTCTCACTCTCTTCATCTCTTCATCCGCCTGTCTTCTTCAAGTATATTTTGGCCATCATCTTTATCTCCTCCCCTGGAAATTCCAACAAAAGGGTCTGTCGTGTAAGACTATTTGGTTTCCGCAGTGTGTGTCTTATCCAACGCCATCGTCTATAAGTTATCTCTTTGCCCTCTGGTATTTAACTGGTATTGTCCCATAGTTCTATGTTAGTGATTTTGTCCTGAAATTTCATATTTTATAACGCATGTAAAAAATAACACTTTAGTTAGCAGTTACATATATATGTAACAATAACTATGTCGTTGTGTTTATCTGAGTGGCATTTAAAATAAAGGCAATAATAACAAATAAATAAATATGTATTCATGTGGTCAGCTGTGAGGCGAGAGGCAAGCACACAGATACATGTTTACTGCTTGAATGAATTTACTGAAAACCAGTCAACCACGGAAAACAATAGGCAGCTGGAATGAGGACTTGAACTCATGTTATACAGAACGATACCTTGCTACAAGCGATACCTACCTGCACGAGTTCTACCATCTCAATCTCCCACTTCCATTTTCTCTCATCCCCTCCCACCCCCGCTCGAGTTTCTGTTAATTTTAAACTATAGCTAGTTCACGTGACCGGGAATTCCCCTCTTGTTATGTAGATTATGAATTTGTTATTGACTGGCAAGTCTTCCGCGTATGCCGCCCATCGTTGTAGGATAATGTCTTCGATTTCAGGAATTATTTATTACACAATTGTAGTCTGAGATCCCCAACACTAAGTGTAGGTTACACATATGCAGGTTATATAATACTTGCGTTGCTATTGCCAAACAAATGATCATTACAACATGAGTTGTTTTCATTGAGTTTGACCGAATATGATTTACTACTGAGAGCATCTCCGAAGCAAGAGATAAGCTTACATTACACAGAAAGATTCTTATTTTTACAACAGTTGAAAAAATTCGCAGAAAATCGCAAATATTAGGCAACCTTAGCCTGATTTCGATCTTGTTTTCAACGACATAGTTCCTTGTCACTTCCTCATAACAAATATATGTCGATAAGGTGTTGTCATCTGCTACTTATAGCATTTCTCAGGAGATAGCATCGTCTCCTGATACCTTGTTATTTTTAGTTTATTTATGGATTGTCTGAGTTCATCCAGTGAAAATTCTTCGCAGGACGCATTTGACGTAGACAAAATAACTTATCGAGATGCGGGAAGTTTAATGGTTGTAATTGAGTTATTGAGTTATTGAGTTATTAGCGGGTCATCATCATTGCACTCCGAACATGTCCATAGGTGCCCAGATCCCCTCCTCAGCAAGTTCCGCAGTGCCAGCGACTGACGACTCCAGTTCTGTGTTGGTTGATTAGTCTTCTTACACGTCCACTAAGTTTCTCGTTTCTGGCTGTGCCCATCTTAACTCCTATCTCTTTTATCCGAAGCAGTGACATGAACGTATGGTTGTCGAAGTCCTGTGTCCTTCCCGCTTCCCGGAGAATAACGGTTAGGGTCTATTGATATGTTCTACCTATCTTTCCATCGGTCTCTCATCTGATAACAACACTTTGTCTTTATTGTCTTTGATAGCAACGTAGTTTATTGTTGACTAAAGCAAATAGTTTCTATGGTGTTCTTTATTGTTGAGTAAATTGAATAGCCTCTATGATGTAGTCTATTGTTGACTAAAGTAAATAGTTTCTATGGTGCTCTTTATTGTTGAGTAAATTGAATAGCCTCTATGATGTAGTATATTGTTGACTAAAGTAAATAGCCTCTATGATGTAGTCTATTGTTGAATAAATTAAATAGTCTCTACGATGTAGTCTATTGTTGACTAAATTAAATAGCCTGTATGATGTAGACTATTGTTAACTAAAGTAAATAGCCTCTATGGTGTAGTCTATTGTTGAATAAAGTAAATAGCCTCTATGATGTAGTCTATTGTTGACTAAAATCAATAGCCTCTATGATGTAGTCTATTGTTGAATAAAGTAAATAACCTCTATGATGTAGTCTATTGTTGAATAAATTAAATAGTCTCTACGATGTAGTCTATTGTTGACTAAAGTAAATAGCCTGTATGATGTAGTCTATTGTTGACTAAATTAAATAGTCTCTATGATGTAGTCTATTGTTAACTAAAGTAAATAGCCTCTATGGTGTAGTCTATTGTTGAATAAAGTAAATAGCCTCTATGATGTAGTCTATTGTTGACTAAAATCAATAGCCTCTATGATGTAGTCTATTGTTGAATAAAGTAAATAACCTCTATGATGTAGTCGATTGTTGACTAAAGTCAATAACCTCTATGATGTAGTCGATTGTTGACTAAAGTCAATAACCTATGATGTAGTCTATTGTTGACTAAAGTAAATAGCCTCTATGATGTAGTCTACTGTTGACTAAAGTCAATAATTTCTATGATGTAGTCTATTGTTGACTAAAGTAAATAACGTCTAGATGTAGTCTATTGTTGACTAAAGTCAATAACCTCTATGATGTAGTCGATTGTTGACTAAAATAAATAGCCTCTATGATGTAGTCTATTGTTGACTAAAGTCAATAACCTCTATGATGTAGTCGATTGTTGACTAAAGTCAATAACCTCTATGATGTAGTCGATTGTTGACTAAAATAAATAGCCTCTATGATGTAGTCTATTGTTGACTAAAGTCAATAACCTCTATGATGTAGTCGATTGTTGACTAAAATCAATAACATCTATGATGTAGTCGATTGTTGGCTAAAATAAATAGCCTCTATGATGTAGTCGATTGTTGACTAAAATAAATAGCCTCTATGATGTAGTCTATTGTTGAATAAAGTCAATAACCTCTATGATGTAGTCTATTGTTGACTAAAGTCAATAACCTCTATGCTGTAGTCGATTGTTGACTAAAGTCAATAGCCTCTATGATGTAGTCGATTGTTGACTAAAGTCAATAACCTCTATGATGTAGTCTATTGTTGACTAAAGTCAATAGCCTCTATGATGTAGTCGATTGTTGACTAAAGTCAATAACCTCTATGATGTAGTCTATTGTTGACTAAAGTCAATAGCCTCTATGATGTAGTCTATTGTTGACTAAAGTAAATAGCCTCTATGATGTAGTCTATTGTTGACTAAAGTAAATAGCCTCTATGATGTAGTCTATTGTTGACTAAAGTAAATAGCCTCTATGATGTAGTCTATTGTTGACTAAAGTCAATAACCTCTATGATGTAGTCGATTGTTGACTAAAATAAATAGCCTCTATGATGTAGTCTATTGTTGACTAAAGTCAATAACCTCTATGATGTAGTCGATTGTTGACTAAAGTCAATAACCTCTATGATGTAGTCTATTGTTGACTAAAGTCAATAACCCCTATGATGTAGTCTATTGTTGACTAAAGTCAATAACCTCTATGTTGTAGTCTATTGTTGACTAAAGTAAATAGCCTCTATGATGTAGTCGATTGTTGACTAAAGTAAATAGCCTCTATGATGTAGTCGATTGTTGACTAAAATAAATAGCCTCTGTGGTGTAATGTATTATTACTCACGTAAACATTGTCTATATTACAGACTATTATTTACTAAAGTCCATCTCGTTGCTTTTCTCGATGCCTGATACCACATAAAATTGACAATTGGCACATACGGTTAGTTTGCGATTCTCACTTATTAAGCACATCTCTAATCATTTTTCTTGGTTCCCACTTTCAACACAAATAAAACAATATTTTAAAATTATATAAAATGTCATTATCTAAATGTATATCTGCGAGTGGATTGTCATACGCGACTATGACCATGCTACACACACTCACGATATGTTCTGGCCTAACATTTCAGCTCATGCATAATTCCCATATGAACATGATCGTCGTCCCATGCTTGCTACTGTTAATTGAATTTTTCCCTCGATTGCTTAAAGGTAATATCCTGAACTAAAATTGATAAAAGTGTTTTCATGACAACAGACTGTATTTAAGTCATAATATCAAAATGCATAAAAAACACTTCCGGATTTTTTTTTTTAATACCAGATTGTAACATTCGCCTAAATGTTCCTTTATCTCACTGTAAAATGGACAAGAAATGACATTATTTAAAGTTCTTAGTTTCTATGTGCACATTCTTTCTGTTAACAAAATGTATTCATAGTAACAATTGTGAGCTTTTATGTTTGTCTTGTGTTCATTGATTAAACTTGCCTATTCAGTATCCACTTTCAAATATTTACTTTCTAGTTTTCATCTAAAGGAGACGTCTTGGCTGCAAAAGAGTTCCAAATTGTTGGCGCGTCTGTCTATTGTCAATAGTTTAACTCTTTTCAAGAACCAGAATAGTGAATGACGTGTCTAAAAGTGCTGATTTGTTACCAAGCCCACTAGGATTATAAATTTAATTTAAAACAAGAAATTTCCTTTCCCAATCACGTGGGCAAGGTTTCAGACAATATCTGAATCTGATTTCAGGTCTTAAGAAAATTTGAGATGGATTCCTGATTACAAGAAGTTTTAGCTGCACTGTGCGAACTCACTGAGTGATCCAATTGAGAAAAATTTGAGTTGCACTTGTCTGAATCTGATAGCATCATCTTGACGTCTCAATTACAATGAGATCAATTTCACTGCGATATTGAAGCTTTTACTCAACAACTTGGCATTTTACGTTGTTTGAATAATGTGGGCTTCAAGATGCCATCATCCTCCAGCCAAGCCAGATGCACTCAAGCATTTTTGTAACCGTCTATTTATCACATACATTTCTGAATATCAGTTGTAATGTGAGCATTTTTCTTGTCACGGCCAGGCAGCTGATAATTATGTTACGCTCTGTTTATCATGTCTGCTTTGCTTTATATTAACAGCTTCAAATAAGTAAAATAAATGTATAAAATTCATGTCCTATTAAAAAAGAAATGTAAAGAGCCCGTCACGCCACCTTCCATATAGGGTATACAGTGTTAAGAGTCCATACTTTTTCTAGACCTTCGGCCCATTGTTTTTCGGGTAATGTGATTGGTATTACGTTCGTGCCGCTCTATTTTCTCAGTACAAAATTATGTCCCCTTTTAAGGCCTGGTGAATATGGAAGCCATCAATCAGGATCGAAATCAACCTTTTGTCCTTAATAGTCCAGTTAACTAACCTTTGACCTATCGTGGCCTCCTCCCCACCCCACCCCGCACCCTCAAGTCCTAATACTATTTATATATTCGCTTTAAGTTAAGAACTTCATCAAACTACATTGAGGTAATAAGCACAGCAGAAACTCGATTATAGAATCTTTTTGTGATCAGAAATAGTTCGAATAATAAAAAGCCTAGTCCAGAATAATCAATAGCTTATTTTCTGTAATGAAATAATGGGCGGTTTACGTAAAAACTGAAACCTTTATTAAAACATAAAGTAGAACCAAAATAACACTAGAATAACTTGCACTTAGAATATCAATATTTAAAATAATAAATTATTCAGTAGTTCAGTTTAGTTTAGTTTGGTCGATAGGTCATACTCAAATCTCATTGCACAAGTATTTAAGTGCTCAGATCTCCATCCACGTAGGTCTGTCAGAATGGAACGACTAAAGACATCGGTACTGTGTTAGTTGACAAGTTTTCTTTGGTTTGATGAGTAGACTGACATCACCAACCCTGCCGAGATATTCATAAAGTCTGTTCATGACTGCAGACTTATTATCATATTCAAACTCACAATCTATTTCGCTTTCTATCTCCGAGTCTCTCACTCACATTCTGTCCAAAATTAATATATTCTCTCAAACAACTCTTTCGTTCTCCTGACATTCTCTGACTCTCGTCACTCCAAAATCTCTCACTCTCGGCACTCCAAACTCTCTCACTCTCGACACCATAAACTCTCTCACTCTTGACACCCCAAAATTTATCACTCTCGACACCCCAAACTTTCTCACTCTCGACACCCCAAACTCTCTCACTCTCGTCACCCCAAAACTCTCTCACTCTCGACACCCCAAACTTTCTCACTCGCGACACCCCAAACTCTCTCACTCTCGTCACCCCAAACTCTCTCACTCTCGACACCCCAAACTCTCTCACTCTCGACACCCCAAACTTCTCACTCTCGACATCCCAAACTCTCTCACTCGCGACACCCCAAACTCTCTCACTCTCGTCACCCCAAACTCTCACTCTCGTCACCCCAAACTCTCTTACTCTCGACACCATAAACTCTCTCACTCTCGACACCCCAAACTCTCTCATTCTCGTGACCTCAAACTACTCTCTCTCTCTTGTTCTTTCTTTCTCTCTCTCTCTCTCTCTCTCTCTCTCTCTCTAGAAAGATAGATTTCTCAGCTCCCGCTTCACAATCTGCCTATTCCCAATAATGACGTCTAAATCACTTGATGCCTTCTCCCTAATGGTAACACCTCTGTTGGAGATTTGCTACGTATCCTCTGTATTGTTGTACTTAAGCACTTGAAGTCTTTGTGCACAACCGTTTTGTAGAAACTCTTTTCTTTTAAAACCATGCTCATGTTATATATGTCGAGATGTTTTACAGACAATAAGAACGCGTTAGTATATAATATATGCACAATATATGAACTAAATAGGCGCGATTCCTTTGTCCTAATATTGATGCAAGAAAACATCATATCCATAAAAGGGTGTTCAAGAAAATGTGTTTTTGAAATTAACACCGTCTGTTATCCCCAAAAGTTGTTTAGATTGGCAAAAAGCAGCCTGGCTTTTATTTATCAGTTTGTTATCTTCATGGACTCGCCAGTCTTATATTACTGCACATATCAATATTATTGCGTTTGCAGCTACCATCCTAGTTACGGTCTAATGTAATTTGGCTGTGCAAGATGATAATGCGGTCTGTCAGATGTAGACATCTTTTATTCAAAACGTGTGTAGGGTACAGTGGATGAGGAAAGTGAAAGATGAAGGAAAATAGTAGATATTTTGAAGATAATACTCTGAGTGCAGACATATTTTACTTGAATGATATTTGTGAGTGTGCGTGACTGTACAAATATTGATTTGCTATACATCAGTCAGCTTCTTCACTTGCATATCTGTGAAACAGCAGTTTACAGTAAGTTAAAGTCTGCTCGATAAATGAACATCACGTAAATGTGAAACATTTTAATTCGGTTAATATTTTTTTTAAATATCACAACAGGTAGCTAGAGATGGTAGGTACATTTCACTAAATAGATCTATACATTTATTAATTTCTACCCTGAAAACCCTGTTGCAATGAGAATAGTCCACGAGAAGGGCATATAGTATTGACCAGAAGCGTACAAAAAGAAGTAGGAAGTCGGAAGTTATGCCAAGTTTGAAATGCTTAGGCTGTTTTGGAAAGAGCCGATCATCAACCATGACATATGTTAATTGTTATGGTATGAGAAATAGGCGACTAAGGAGGTTGATCGATGGCTTGACAAGCTGTCATTGTAAAAAGTATTGTTATGGAAACAGCGCCATATATTTTAGAGCAGTGATCTCTGCAATATGTCCCACGTTGGCACGCAAGGTTTCTGTTTTTGAGATTATGGTTCTGCCCTATGTGCCGTCTTCGGCTCGAAAGGACAATAGATAGATAGATAGATAGATAGATAGATAGATAGATAGATAGATAGATAGATAGATAGATAGATAGATAGATAGATAGATAGATAGATAGATAGATAGATAGATAGATAGATGGATGGATGGATGGATGGATGGATGGATGGATGGATGGACGGATGGATGGATGGATGGATGGACGGACGGACGGACGGACGGACGGACGGACGGACGGACGGACGGACGGACGGACGGACGGACGGACGGACGGACGGACGGACGGACGGACGGACGGACGGACGGATGGATGGATGGACGGATGGATGAGAAATAACAATTGTTACCTATATTTTCCGTTTTTGATGTGCAAATGTCAACACGATTTGTCTGAAATTGATGGTGCAAGTCATATAACTTATCTAATTACGTAAATTGATAGAGCTATAGTTGTGATTTTTTCTTTATTTCCTTCCTCATTAAGATTTCGGCGTCGAAGGGAGATGTTGTTCACGGTTTCTCGCTATTTTATCGGCCTCCTATACCTCCTAGTGATCTAGTATTCCGTGTATCCACCTTGTTATTGGTCGGCCTCTTGGTTTAGTCTTCTCGAACAGCTTTGTGGTGACTCCTTGAATTAGATTTAATTTGTGGTTCTGAATTTATCAAATATCTGTGATAGTTAATTCTCTATTCATTTACGTAGATCTGCAACAGAAGGATATCTCATCAGTAATGACTATCTTCTCTCTATTGCTGTCTAAACCAGAAAGCTCACAAAACAACCAGAATGGATATAATGTCGATTAACATAAGCTTAAACTGCAGCCTTCAAGAAACTTCCTGGTCGAGTATAGTCATTCTGACGTCTAGCCACAACCACACAACTCTGGCAACTTAACAATGTTTGTCCATTCATGTGCTTTAAAAAAGTAGGGAACTTTTTTTCAATAATCACTGGTCAGAGTTTGTCCGAGTAATGTTACGGTCGGCGTATGTTTGCACCGCAGGATGGCAAACATTGATTTGGCATTTATCCCCGGTATTGTCATCTTCGAGGTCTTTATCTTAACTATTCTCGCCCTGATCGAGTAACGTGGTACGGGTGGAAGTTGTGCAATGACTTCCCAACTGAAACACACTACGGCAATGGCACAAAGGACACCGTCTAAAAATAGCGTATTTGTTGCCTCCTGTGATGTCCACTACTTGTGTTGTTGGTACGTGCCGGCTTCAAACACAAGTATTCAGCCCTACTAGGAGATACTTGCCTTAATAGGAAAGTACAGAAATTCAATTTATTTCCGATCTGTGATCGTAACCCTATGCTATAATCATGGGAACGCCATCGTGTAAGACACTGCTCACAATAACAATTTTTTAATCTCGGCCTTTGTGTGGCTTTATTCATTGCTAGTTGATGATATTATAACGTTTCTTGTTGCTTGTCCATATTACTCTGGGTCTGCCTCTTGCACTTCTCTCTACTCCTCTTTTAATATTTGTTTTGTTTGGTAAGAAATTGCATGACATTCTTTCTAGTTTATTTCACCAGTTTATTTCTTGTTTTTGTATGTAATGTAACTTGGGATTGACTCAATGCCTACTCTTTCTCTTATAATACCATTTCAGATGGTTTTTTTTTCTATTTATTCCAAGCGCTTTTCTCAGACTCACATCGCTGTGCTGACAAGCTTTCTATTATGCTTAGGCGTAAGTGGCCGTGTTTGACATTGTTGGCAGCACAATGTTGGTATAAATGTACTCTGTTTAAGATGTTTCTTGGTGGTAAAAGGTATCGCCTTGCCACGAGAAACCTGTGCTAGAGCACACTGCCAGTTAAGCAACCTTCGGTGATCTGTCTCCTCGGATAGTTTCCGTTCAGAATAATATCCATCTATAATTATTTGTGTAGGGTGATATAAGGACAAATAATAATTAATTAATTCTTTAATGGCGCCCAGTCATTCCAGACAGAGCCGTTCTCCTACCTGTTTTTGGCCCGATCACTGGACCGCCGCAGTTGTGCACATTTGCTCCGCCCTGGTGGATGGTTTCTTCTTGGAAACTCATTGGCCCAGTCATGTCATAATGACATCGTCCTCTCGTCTTTATTTAACCAATTAACTAAGACTAATTTGTGTGTGGCGCTAGAAGCTAGATCCGAGCTCATGAAGATATACAAGGACCCGTTGTTGTTTTTTCCCGGGCCCAGACGGACGCAGATACCAGAGAACAAAGGTACTCCCTCTATCCAGAACCCACTTTCTACAGATGACCAAACCTTGATGCAACAGCTGGAAACAAATAAAAAACAACTGCTAAAAAATATATAATAATTGTGTAATTGTCGTTTTAAAAAGTAACGTAGGCAAACGAGAGGTTACAATGGTAGTAAAGAAATAGAAGGAAACACATAATTTTCTTTAAAACAATAAATGTAAATAACAGACTAGGAAAGTGTCATATAATGCAACGTGAAAATAAAAACTGAGATTGACAAACAAACCAAATAATTGGAAAAGTGACTTCAATATTACAGAACAAACATGTAAAATATACAAAGAGAACACTGATATAATATAATATTCCTCCAAATAATGCCCATCAGTGACAAACGTGAACACTATCTGCCTAAGGAAAGAGAAAAATCGTCAGATGCATAAAAAGGATATCAAATGTGACAAGAATAGACAGAATCAGAAATGAGAATATGTATGAAGAGTTGGGGTACAATTAGCGCTGATCATTTTAGGAACCAGCGCTGATCATTTTAGGAACCAGCACTGATCATTTTAGGAACCGGCGCCGATCATTTTAGGAACCGGCGCCGATCATTTTAGGAACCAGCGCTGGTCAATTTAGGGACCAGCACTAACCATTTTAGGAATCAGCACTAACCATTTTAGGAATCGCAAATCAAATGTTTTAGACATGCAGCACAATCATCAATAGGCATCATCTTTCTGAGAGACTCTTACTAAAAGACATCGGTAAGAGGGTAAAAGGTAGGTATTCAATTACACTACAGACTGATCTGAACACGACATTTTTCCTCGACCTCCAAGGACAACTGATGCAGATGAAAATAAATGAATGAAGGTCCCAATATTTGTTTGATTATCGGTATATGTCTTGCGTGATACTGACCACATCATCCAAAAATATACTGCCGGGATCATATCGAAATATGGTCACTAACAACATATTCTTCGTATGCTAAGCAAGGCGTGTAGGGAACTTTTACTTTACATGTATGTACAGTGTCATCAGCACCATGTTACTGCATTCTCTCTCTCTCTTTCTTTCTCGTTCTCTCTCCCTCACTTTCTCTCTCTTTCCCTCTCTCTTTCTCTTTCTTTCCTCCATTCAAAAAACAAATTCCTCCTACCTATGTAATATTGTGTGAACCCAGAAGCGGTGGTGATATAGAAACCGTCCGTCTGATTTATGTCCTCAGTAGACCAGTTTACTGACTACTGCTCTACCGCCGCGCAATAAAAACATATATAACGTGCTAAAAAGAAAAAAAATAATTTATTATTATTGTCACGTTCATGATATAGAAGCTGCCAATCATCTGTCATTAATACTTGTGTTTTATAATGAAACATTTAAGAAGCGGATCAGTAGTTTGCCAATCAACATCTAGAGATTATGAAAGGTGTGAAGATCGAATGACCAGTTTAAATATATGGCTGTTTTCGTCGTGTCAGACAGTTTTTAGGCTATTTTTGTTATTGTCGAACAGCTTCTCTCGTGGCTGATTCTAAAAATGTTTGACAAATACATTCGATCACAGTATGAACAAGACTGATCCACAGGGTTTTCTGTATTTTTCTTGAGTCTTTTCGCTTCCGTGTTTCACCATAGTACAACCTCAAATGATATTATGCCATTATTTATACAGTCTCCACATAATGTGCGATCTCTGCCGGTGTTCTCAGTAGTTTTCACAGATGGAGAAGTCATTCAGAGATGATTACACATATCTCTATATCGTAGTTTGATAATGGGTTAATGATTCAGACGATCACTGGTGCCAAGGACACTACCATGAAACACAATGCTATGAGGAATGAAATAAAAACTAACCATCAAATGGATGATGCGACATATGCAGAAAAGAACAATCAACAATCTTTAAGCTGAGAATATTACAAAATAGTCATCAAGAAACCTATACATAACATTTCAAAATTGAAGATACTGAAATCGTAGTTTGATAATGGGTTAATGATTCAGACGATCACTGGTCCCAAGGACACTACCATGAAACACAATGCTATGAGGAATGAAATAAAAACTAACCATCAAATGGATGATGCGACATATGCAGAAAAGAACAATCAACAATCTTTAAGCTGAGAATATTACAAAATAGTCATCAAGAAACCTATACATAACATTTCAAAATTGAAGATACTGAAATTTGTCACTGATGTCGACCACCGGAATATGCATAACATATATTGTTCTGTTTTCTTTTGAAAATTGTGGGCTAAATATTTGGCTAATGTAAACACGAGATTGTAAATCAATTTATGTTGAATGTGACTGCTAGAGTCAGTCAGATTTAGTTATTGATGAGACCTTCATGAATGGCATGTCTAGCTTAGTCGACAGGTCATCTCTATTGTACATTGGGCAAGTTCATATGCGTTCAGATCGCCTCATAAATATATTCCTCAACGTGCAGAAACTTGTGAGATCAGAATTGTGTTGGTTTACAAGCCTTCATGGCTTCCTGCGTATCGCTGACGCCTGGCGTACTCCACCTTTGACAAGGTCAGGATATTCATGCAGCCTATTCATCGCTGCACATTCAGCCATTTTTGTGAGTTGATCTTTCGTCCTTCATTCCTGTGGGCATCAGATTATCTACATGGTGCATTGCTCTTCCTCACTCAACATCACCAAACCAGCTAGCCTGTCTGCATGCTCATTACCTGTGTCGAGTGCCCTAATACGAACATAAAAAAGTAAAGAGTCCCCGTCACGCCAAGTGGTGTATAGGGAATATGGTGTTAGTGACCATAAATTTTACAGACCTTCAGCACATGATTTTTGGGGTATTATGGTCGCTATTACGCCCGTGCCGCTTTATTTTCCCAGAAAAAAATCCGGTACCCTTGTAAGACTGGGTGAACCCGGAAGCCGTCGGTTGGGATCGAACCCTACCCCTTGTTCTTTGTAGTCCAGTTCACTAACCACCAAGCTATCCTAGCATGAACATGCAACAGACTATTGTCAGACTTGACCTACCCTGAGACTCTAACCATTGCCGTCGGGTCCAGCTAGTAACGATTTTTCTGATCATACTCATTGAGTCACTAAAAAAGCACACATGTGTGTGATTCCGTGTCTCAAGCCATTCTAGTGCTTTAGTGATAGAATTAACTTCCACAATCAAACTACTTGTACAAGAGAGAATAATAGAACAAAGAAGTATGCGTTAGCACTCGGAAAAATTGACAGACAAACAACAATAGAAAAAAACGAAGAACAATATATGGTCCGAAGTGGGATCGAACCCGTACTCAGTGGCACCGCGCCTTGCCACGAGAAGCCGAACGCTTGGCACACTGCCACGCAGCCAACTAAAAAATTGGCTATTGCAGCAGTGTCTTGCACGAAAGGCGCTCTCAATGACTATAGCATAGGGTAAAGATCACAGACCGGAAATAAATTGTATATTTGTACTTTCCTATTAATGCAAGTATCTCCCAGTAGGGCTGAATACTTGTGTTGTAGACAAACATTTATTGGACGAAACAGCACGAATAGTAGTTCCCAGTGGTTATATACTGAAGTAGACCCTGTCAGTGCATCAACACCTCTGTCTTTCTTCACAGTTCTACCTCCAGTCCGACCCATGAAAGCCCACATGAGCTCGGTTTGTGCCGAGTAACTGACCCATCTGTATAACTGACTGTTGCTCAGAAAAAAGTATCGCAAATCAAGACCTTACACTTCTGCTTCAAAGACCAATGTGTTTTGTTGTCTACATTCTCTGTCCTGTGTGATGCCTACGAAAAAGGATGCTGTGGACTCTGACCACACTCGTATCCATTTTCTACCAGTTTCTTTATCGTCGAGTGAGCGCACGTGTTGAACATTAAAACTCCTTACCGACTGAATTAATTTGTCATGACAACACTGATTACATCAGACGAAGTTAGTTTCCTTCACATCCGCTAGATGGCGCGACCAGTTGTTACTATGCAATACTTAATAAGAATGGAATGCTCATTTACCTGCTTGTACAGTGTATATTTACCGCTTGGACTGCATTAGGGTCGGTATCATCAGTTGGATGCGATATACGTCTTTACAGGTTTTGACCACAATCACGTCCACGATGTTGCTCGTTTTAATCTAGTGCCTTTTGTATTCTTCAAAGTAAGATTTAGATGTCAAGAAAAAATGTTGTATCAAAGACTGAACTTTCCATACTACACTTAGAATAAATTATAGCAGCTGTGATTAAATGTTATAACAACTCAAGACATCTTCTTTCCTTCTTCGTCTTTCAGCGGTGAGGAGAGATATAATTTGCGGTCTTTTGCTCTTTTGTTTGACTCTGCTGCTGTTATGTTACCTAGTGTTTCTAATATTCCTCAATCCATTTTTTTCGCGGTCGACCCTTCAGTCTAGTTTTCTTGCAACGTTTATTGAAGGCTCGTCGTGTTGTATTTTGACCTTTCTGCCTTGTCATGTGGCCAAAGCATTGTATCTGTTGTTTCTTTGTATATTCTATGGCGTGGGGTTATGCCTATTTTCTTTCTCAGTTCTTCATTTTTGATCGTATCTCTTAGGCTGTTTCATGCCATTCGTCTGACACACTTCATCTCGATGATGGTTATTATTTTCGTATTGTTCTTGCATCTAGGGCCAGGACCGGCATTGGTAACACAATGTTGGGATGAACATTGTATTGTAGAGTGCACGTTTTGCCTCTTGAATTATTTCCTTCTTGGACAATAGTGGTGATAGCAGCCCAATGATTTGACAAGCTTTGTTGCATTTTAGTCTATTTCTGCTGTTTGTGAGTTATTGTTTATTCCTAAACTTCCTAGGTATTTGAATCCCTCTACTTGTTTTAGATTGCCTGCCCTCTATAGTTATGTTGATGTTCTGTTTTTCTTTTGCGATATTCATGACTTCTGTTTTGTTGATGTTGATTTTCATGTTGTATTTTGTGCCTATGCTGTTGAATCTATTTAAGTGTTCTTGTAAGTATTCTATTTTCCCATGTATCAGTGCCTGATCGTCTGCAAATAGAAGCTCGTTGATCATCTCTGTCTCCGATTTGTTGGCTAACTAACATATGTAGTTAATGTATGTAATGAACAAAAGGGAAGATAGTGAGCATCCCTGTCTTACTCCTCATGTAACTTCGATGTCGCCTGCTGCTTTTCTGACTGCAGCTACTGTTGATGTAGACACCTTTTGATTGTGTTATATCGTCTTTCCTGCTAGCTGTTTTAAGGCGAATAGAGCGCCAGTACATCCTCTGTTTCTTCTTAACTCCATTTGAGAATCGCATAGCTGTAGTTATATTATTGGTCTCAGCCTTTTTTCCCATGATTTTGGTGTATAACTTTCCCACATGGCTGCGAAGTGATATACAGATATACATGCAGCCTCTATATTGATTTCAGTCTCTCTTGCTACCTTTCTTTTTTTTCAATGTTGGTACGATGATTGCCTGTTGCCAGTCTTATTGGTCTTTTTGTTGGTGCCATGCTGCATTGGATATTATGCACAGCTATGTAACTCTTGTTTCTCCCACTGCTGCTATTATTTCTACTGGTATGTTATCTATTCCCTGTGCTTTATTTCGTGGTGCATATTTGATTACTTATTCGATTTTCTCTTTCATGATGCTGGATTCGTTGTTTGTGCATTCTTGCGTGGTTTTTGTTGTGTTATTGGTCTATCTCTCTATCTATCATCCTTTCGAGCCAAAGACGGCACATAGGGCAGAACCACAATCTCAAAAAACAAAACCTTGCGTGCCAAATTGGCACATATTGCAGAAATCACTGCTTCCAAAACTTATGGCTGTTTCCATAACAATACTTTTTACAATGACAACTTGTCAAGCCATCGATCAACCTCCTTAGTCGCCTCTTACGATATGCCTGGAAGGTCACAGTGTCACTATTCTTTACTTCCCTCATAATGAGGCCCCGGTAATACACAGGAGTGTGTTATTGGTAGTTGGTGCTATATTCAATAGGTCTTTAATGTTTCTGTCCATTTCTGTTGCATATGTTGACTCAAGACATCGATTGACTGGAATGTGTAACTAGCTATCACAAATTGAAAGCAAGCAATGTCTGGAAAACATTTCAGTTGTAACACTAATAATGTGTAACTTTGTGCCATTGTTGTATAGATAGAGAATGGCTGTTTGTTCATAAGAATTAACATAACTAAAACACCGTAGATAAAATAGTTAACATTACAATTACAGAGCATACATTTTAGCTGTTTTGCGAAGTTATATAACAACGTTTTAGTTAACTTGCTGGTTTAGCGATATAATGATCGGGTCTCACTTGTTGTCAGTCAACTTCGCTTCAAAGTGTTAGTGGTAGTTGTTGAATTATTCCCATCTCACATCGAACAACGGTCCATAAGCGCTCAGATCTCCCTCCCCAACAAACAATAATCTGGTTCACAAGTCTACTCCCGATAGCTTCGTAGCTCTCCTGAATTTAGACAATGTCATTCTTGTCTAACATGAAGATCCGGGGGTCGTACCAGGACTGCACATTCCCGAACAGTCTGGAAATCTCTATCAAAAGCTTAATGGTTTCAAGGAGAATTCAGACCTCGCTGAGCTGGAGAACATGTTAACAACGAAGTTGAGTACTGACTCACCTGCACGTGCCGTGGCCTAGTACCACAAAGTGTAGTAACTTACTCTGTTACGACAGACATAGCCACGTGACACTTTACATATTATCTCTGCAATGTTATCGGTCATCAACCAAGGTAAAAATCTCAACAATTTTCATCTCATTTAAAAGAAAAATAAAGATAAGATAAAATTATTTATCATGGAGCATGAATTTCACCCTAGCAATCATCTCAATGATTTTCCCCTGTTAATAAAATTAGCATATCTCCTAGGGCAATTTTGTCCATTTAGACATGATCAACTAAAAAACCCATAACGGAAAATATATAGTTCATTTTTTCATTAGAAATGATCCAAGGCAAGGATCAAAATGTTGAAATATTGGCATCATCGCGCAGCCCACCAAAATCATGAAATATTTCCAAATTGCTCAAGTTTAATTCGATATACCCACCAAGGTTTGTCTGAACTGGCCTCATTACTTAACTTACGACAATTGCCAAATTTTCTAGGAAGTTTAGAGAATATTTTCCTGTTCGATTTTCAAACAAAAACTGAATTAGATATCAGTTTGCATTTAGCATGCATGAACTACTTACGATAGCAAATAAACGTTGATAGAAATATGCACCTATCTTGTTATGACATTTGAGTTCAAGTTATCTGTTCCAAATGTAGTAGTTACAGGCTGGTGTTTGGAATTTCAAGGAAGGTTGCAAACTAATTGATACAGTTGCATTTTAAATAAATCTATAATATGTTAACAAATGAAAAGACGATTAGAGGCCACAGAGATGGGATTCTCTCAGAAGAAAGTTGAAAGACAGATAAAAAGACCAATGAGGAAGTTCTCAAAGAGGCCAACACAAAAAGGGAGCTCTTAAAAAACATCAGAAAGAAGCAATCAACATTTTTCGGGCACATCATGAGAAGAGGAAAGTTGGAATACTTGGTTACAACTGGCAAAGTAAAAGGAAAGAGAGATCGCGGACGACAAAGAGAGAAAATACTGGATAGCTTGGTGTCATGGCATGGAAAACAGACAACAACAGAACTGATACGATGCACTGTAGATAGAAGATTATGGAGGGACATGATCGCCTACGCCAACCGGCAGGGTACATGATGATGATGATAATATGTTGTTATTGCTCAAAATACAGTTTAGACTATTTATGTACAATAAATAGGGACTCGTCGGTTTATATTACTTTTAACTAATTAAAAAATAAGATTAATATATTTGTAGTTTAAAGAAACAAAAGTGTAGCACAAATGTTTTCAATTGTAAATGCAACTGCATCATTGCAAATAGATTGTTATACAAGTATACTGTTGTATATTGTTATACAAACTGATTGTTATACAAGTATATTGTTGTACAAGCAGATTGTTATACAAACAGATTGTTATACAAATAGATTGTTATACGTTGGTTAGGTCAAGTTTCAGCCGCGATAGCTCAGTGGTTAGTGAACTCGACTACAAAGGACAAGAGGTAGGGTTCAATCCCAACCGACGGCTTCCGTTTCACCCAGCCTTTAATGGGTACCGGATTTTTTTCTGGGAAAGTAAAGCGGAACGGGCGTAATACCGACCACATTACCCCAAAAATCATGTGCCGAAGGTCTGTAAAATGTATGGTCACTAACACCATATTCCCTATACGCCACTTGGCGTGACGGGGTACTTTACATTTTTTAAGTCAAGTTTCGGTGTTAAATAATGCTTTTTTAAAATGTATATATTCTTTCTTCTACTTTCCTCATTTCCCTTTTTCGCGTCGTGGAAGAATATAATCTGTTACAATTTCAAGTGAGGGTTTCCGTCTATTTATCTTCTTTCGTTTTGATGGTGCTGTCTAGTTCAGTTATCTTGACTGTGTTTGTAACAAACTACGTGAATGACCTCTATCTTGTCACATGACCAAACAATATGGTTGTTTCTTTATTTCGATTTTTACTGCAAGAACAAAATTAGCATTTTTGTTAGAATTTCAGTTGAATCGCTTCATTTGAAGACATTATTTCAAAGAATTTATACATTTACGTGTATTTCTTGTGAGAAGCGTTGTAACCGTCTTGAACAACTGTAAACATAATAACATGTCAATATGTCTCGCGTTGTTTGGTTTTATATTGAAATCTGTGATTACATGTTCAGATCCGCACCAACTAAACATAAACAATAACGGTCATCTCAAGGAAAAGGTTTAGTAATCGTTGCTATAACTTATCACCATTATCATGTGCCATAAAGTGGAACAATATTAAAACAGGTAAATGAATTTAAATATTTGGGAACTTTGTTAACCTCAGACGGAAGATGTACAAAAGAGGTGAGATGCAGAATGGCTCAGGCAAAAGCAGCTTTAAAAAAATGAGGAAGATACTATACAATCCATTTTTGACAATAGAGACAAGAAAAAGAGTTCTTAAATGTCATGTAGAGCCAGTCTTAATATATGGATGTGAATCATGGATAATAGGGCAACAGACAAGAAAATCACTGGAGTCTGTAGAAATGTGTTTTACAGAAGAATGTTTAAAATGCCATGGACAGCTAAGAAGAGTAATGAAAATGTTCTGAAAGAGGTCAAAGCAAAAAGAGAGCTAATTTCCAATATTAGGAAGAAACAATCATCATTTTTTGGCCATGTAATGAGAAGAGAACAACTGGAATATATTGCAACAACTGGAAAAATTGAGGGACGAAGAGATAGAGGGAAGCAAAGAGAGAAAATACCAGACAGCTTAAGAGAATAGCTTGGCAGAAGGTCAACAACAGAAATGATAAAGAACTGACAAGATCGAAAGTTGTGGGGAGACATGATCACCTACGCCAGCAGGCCTGGTACTTGATGATGATGATACCGAATGACGTAGGTGATCATGTCCTTCCACAATTTTCTGTCCACATTGCATCTTATCAATTATGTTGTTGACTGTTTTCCATGCCTTCACCAAACTATCTAGTATCTTCTCCCTTTGTCGTCCGCGATTTCTCTTCCCTTGTGTTTTACCAGTTTTCTTTCTGATCTCTCTTTTTGTGATGGCCACTGAGAATTTCCTCGTTTTTTTAAGCTGTCCAGATAACTCTCCTTAACATTCTTCTAAGAAATTCCATCTCTGTGGCCTCGAATCGTCTTTTCATTTTTTGTCTACTATCCATGATTCGCTTCCATACGCCAAAATTGCCTCTGTATAGCACCATTGAACTCTCTTTCTCATTTCTGTTGACATAGATTGAGTTATTGAGTTATTTGCGGGTCATCATCATTGCACTCCGAACACGTCCATAGGTGCTCAGATCCCCTCCTCAGCAATTTCCTCAGTGTCCAGCGACTGACGACTCCAGTTCTATGTTGGTTGATAAGTCTTCTTACACGGCCACTAAGTTTCTCATTTCTGGCTGTGCCCATCTTAACTCCCATTTCCATCATCCGAAGAAGTGACGTGGATCTGTGTTTATCGAAGTCCTGTGCTCTTCCCACATCTCAGAGGGCATTGATGATGTCCCCCCGATCCATTGGTTGCCCGTCCTCAACGACAGCGCAGCTAGCCAACCTGTCCTCTCTTTCATTTCCCCGTACTCCCGCATGTCCAGGGACATAGACAAAGGTGACCTTACGTATTTTGGATTTCTGCAACGACTCTACCCATTGCATGCGTACAGAGCCCGCCTCCAATTTTTTAATTATGCTCATCGAATCACTCAGTATACATGCGTGGGTGTAGTCTTGTGACTCTAACCATTTGAATGCCTTGGTCACTGCCATCGCCTCCATTGCCACGCAACTCGTGGTCATAACGTATGCACCACTGTTTTCCTTGACTATCCTGCCTACCGAGCGTGCTGTAAATGCCCATGCACTTCTTTGGTGCCGTATTACAGATCCGTCTGTATAGATGACTGCATCTTTCTCATCGGTGTTATCGCAGATGAGACCGTTGACCTCGGCATTAACCACAACCGGGTTCTGTTCCCTACTTTTCCTGTCGAGTGTAACAATACACGAGAAAGTCCCCTTGAATGACGTAGGCACCAGTATCCACTCCTCACCAACGCAGATATTGGTAAGCCCACAGACCTGTTTGATGACATCTTCTGCTCGGCCCACCCATGATTTGCCTCTTTTAAGCCTGGCACCTTTCACTGTGTTGAGCACGTGGTGCAATGGATGCTTTGTATCTGTACTAATCTTGTTGACATAGATTTGTAGCATACGGTCTCTTATTTGTTATACTTTGGGAAAGTAAAGCGGCACGGGCGTAATACCGACATAAGTAATCCCTTATGTTGACATAATTTGTAGCATAAGGTGTTTTTCATTTTCTGAAATACTAGTTTGGTCTGTGCTATTCTGATTTTTATTTGTGTGGTGGTTCTTCTAACTGATGTTATTATTATGCACAAGTATCTGACGCTCTGCAATTGTTTCAGATTTGTCCCCGCTTTGTTTTATGTTGCGAGATGATGATGATTGTTTCTTGTAGTTATTAATTTTAATTTCATTTTACAGTGATTTCATTTGTCTGTTGTTTTTCTCTAGCAAATACTCATTATTCGTTATTTTCAACATGCTCATTGCATTCTGAACATCTGTCAGTAAGACCGCATTTATACCGTCTCTATTCTGAGTATTTTGGCAGAAGGTCAACAACAGAAATGATAAATAGCTGCCGAGATCGAAAGTTGTGGAGAGACATGATCACCTACGCCAGTAGGCCCTGTACTTAATGATGATGATGATTCTGAGTATGCCGCTGTGATGTGCCTTTGTTTTTTCGTTAAGATCATCATCGCTATACCCGAATAACGTCCATCGCAATCCCTTTTCAGACAACGCACAATGATTTCAGCACCGTGCACGAACTCAACTGAAAGATGTCTATTTTGTTTTCCTATGCTGATCTATTGTCATCCTGTCTTCTCTTGCATTAACCAGGTATGTCGTTAAGCTTTGGAATTATTTTTGTTCTATTTCTCCGGAGGTATACTTTGACTTCTGTTTGCCATTTCCATTGCTGGTTTCCTTGGTAATTCTCAGACAAATTTCGCCTTTGCTGTCTAACACGGAAATAAAACTAGAGACATAACGAGAGTTCTATAATACAATCTTCATGCAAACGTTCTGCTGCCAGTGCCTGATTTGAATGCTGGACTCCAGAACAACAAGAAAAATAACTCTTCCGAAATTAAATGTGTTAGACGCATGACAGGAAACAGATATAAGATTAGAAATGAGACGCTGAGAAAAAAAGCTAATAATTCCCGCCACTGAATACATAAGGAAACAATATATAAAATGGTATGGCCACTTGACAAGACAGAAAGACTAAAACAGAACCCATCGAGCCATTGCAATGTCGACAGCGACAAAGGTGGATTGATGAAATATTAGAAATACTAGCAAACATAATAGCAGCAGGGGCCAACAGAAGAGCAAAAGACTGCAAACTATATCTACCCTCATGCTGAAAGACCAATGACAAAGGAAAGAAGAAGATTGTTGGTTTCTGTCTATATAATTAAATTTGCTGTAAGTCTTTCTACGTTTTTGTTGCATGGTGAAATTACAGCAGCCAGATTCCTTTCTCATTGTATTGTGTTTGTACTTTATCTCATCAAGTGACATTAATGACTTTTCTCAAGCATCTCATCGCTGCCATTGTGATCTTTTTACCAGTTTATTGTTTGTTGGATAAATGTATGTTCAAGTAATGGTTGGTGTGTGTCTGACATTGCGTTCTGTCTTACCTGTTCCTTTTATTTTATTTCCCCAGTCTTTCATCTTTGGAGAATTAACCCAAATACTTCAGTTTTGTTTATTTTTGTAAATTCGACAAGAATATTCAAGAGGCTTTTGAGCGTGTAATTTACTATTGATCGTCTGTATCAAATATTTCATTCATGAATTGTGTAGTTACTTTTGTTTTGCATGTATTATAAGTAGATCTTCTGTAGAAAATATTTCATACGTTCGTCATATAGTTACATTTGTGTTTTTATAAATTTATTTATTGTGTTTATCTTCTGCAGGAAATATTTCCTTTGTTTAATCATGTTTTGATTGTCTGCTTCTATTGCTTGACTTCAGTTTCTGGAATTACATTTGTCCCAATAGTTTACATCAATTGTTATTTTGTGCATAAATGCTCTGGATATCAATCAATATACACAATGCTGCCTTACATATGTTTTTAATTTGATTGTACCAATCATTTTTACCGCACTTTCGCACATTTGATCAAATGCTCTAATATAAACCAGTTTTTGCCCTTGCATTTGATAATCGTCAAATATGACCGACCCAGTATTTTATTATATCTAGTGCATTTGTGTTTAGTTCAGTTTTACCTAAATTAACACGATAATAGAGCACGTACTATTACAGTTCTTTCTGAAGCCTATGTTGCCAAGCGGTTAGTGTCGACACCTTCTGACATGGTGAATCCGAGTTCATTTCCAAAATGTGAAATTTTTTATTTTCTGATGGACGTTGTGTGTTTGATGTTCATTTAAATTCAGGAATATTAGTTCTGTAGATTATCTCTTATTGAAGTTATGTGTTTGGTGTTGACTTAAACTCATAAATATTAGTTCTGTAGATTATCTCTTATTAGCGTTGTGCGTTTGGTGATCACCTAAACTCAGAAATGTTAGTTCTATAGATTAACTCTTTTTGACGTTATAGGTTTGGTGTTCAGGTAACCTCTGAAATATTAGTTCTATTGGTTTTCTCTGAGAAACGTCAGGCGGCCTGGTGTGATATTGACCACATTACTCATATGTCGTGAGCTGTGAACAAATATGGACACCAAGACCAAATTATTCAGACATCACAATGTTTGACCGTTGCTATTTTGTTCTCTTAAGATTAATTTCTTTGGTTTGAGCTCACTTTTGTCCTTGATGATATAACCTTATATGATTCAAACACTGTTTACCATTCTTTATGTCCCAGATAGGTTCTACTGTGTTTCTCGTCGTCATGGATCCTTCTTTTAAAACTGAGGAAAATATTATATGCACTCTTGTTATCTGTAGATTATCACGCCACAGAATGTGATTACCTGTCTGTAATGTTGTCCATGGATAGACATTTCTTCTGTGAACTGTTTACAAGTTCTTCGATCTCTTTATTGCTTTATTATGCACTGACCGCAACTTGTATAAATAATTGTAAGTCGATATTCCCTGAGTTTCGGAAGGGTTGAGAGGTTCTTGACATTGTTTTTTTTTTCCCCGTTATGTTTGCATCGAAAATTAGTGTTCAGTTCTTGTTGTTCTTAATTGTGTAGGGACAGATGCTACCATAATTCATCCTTGTTGAGTGTCTTTTATGTGTTTCTTATGCCACCTGTGCGCAATAATAGTTAGTTCTTTCTTTGTATTTACTCAATAAATAGTATTTGGCTTCGTTATGACCATCTTTATGTTTTCTTCATATTTTGTTTGATGCATAATAAGTAATACTTTGGACTATTATCTAGACTTGTAGTTTTTTTATTTTTTTATTTTCTATTGTTTTACTTTTTTTTATTTCATGACTCCACTAAGCTGTTCTTGTTTACAGTATTGTTTTAATTTCTTTCTTCAAGATTCTGTATTTGTCGTCGCCAATATTGTAGCTATAAATATATTACGTTCATTATTGTTGCTATTTATTACTTTCATCTGATCACATAACCAAAAATAAACTTCCCTCGATCCAAGAGTCCGCGCTGCTTTCCCTGATCTCAGTCCACGTGGCACGAACATGGACTCGGACCTGACAAAACACACAAGTTGATTCTTTTGTTTTTTGTTTTGACACCTTTCAATCTAGTTCAACGAGGCAGGAGGCAACAACAGTAAGCATCAGCTCCTTCGCCGAGATTGAACTACTGGTCCATAAGAGAGTTATGGCGAAATACAATGCCTGTCTGATGCTTGATATCGAAGATCGTCGGACACAGATAGTCTAGAGTCTTATCTGCCGTCTTCGGCTGGAAAGAGCAGTAGATAGATCTAGTTCCCGATAGATCAGTTTATGTTGACTTTTCTTATGATGAATGGCACGTTATTCCGATGTTTTGATTGTGTCTTACCTTACCATGACTATGGCTAATGTAGTTTTTGTTACTGGGTTGTCAATCCTCTTTTATTCTCAATCGCTTGATCAGACTTGTTAGTTTGCTTCCTGATAGACACTGTTATTCTGCTTCAGGTCAGATTGTTCGTCTACATACAGGTAGACGTGTGTTTGTCTGCTTCCAGGTACATTATTAGTCCTTAGTTCGGTTCCCGCTGGAAGTAGTGTGAATTGTACTCGTGGTTGAACAAATTGTGCTGTCGATCCAATCCCTGGAAGAAATGGGTACTAGGAAAACACTCTGGGAAGATGAGGAATGGCGCCTCCCTCCTGAGTTACGAGGTTTGAGGCAACACTAGACAGGAGTCTCCAAACGCTTCTGGATAGTCGGTCAACCACAAATGGGTAAAAACCCGCGTGCTAAGACGCCGGTTCAAGTCTCGTATCATTACCTTTTTTGGTAGTCTTGTTTCCAGGTGGCCTTGTTACTCGTTAGTCTGCTTCCGAGTAATTGTGTTACTCGTAGGTCTGCTTCCGGGTAATTGTGTTACTCGTAGGTCTGCTTCCGGGTAATTGTATTACTAGTTAATCTGCTTCCATGTAATCTTGTTACCCGTTAGTCTGCTTCTAGGTGATTGTGTTATTCGTTAGTCTGCTTCCGGGTAATTGTGTTACCCGTTAGTCTGCTTCCGGATAATTGTGTTACTCGTTAGTCTGCTTCCGGGTAATTGTGTTACTCGTAGGTCTGCTTCCGGGTAATTGTGTTACTCGTTAGTCTGCTTCCGGGTAATTGTGTTACTCGTTAGTCTGCTTCCGGGTAATTGTGTTACTCGTAGGTCTGCTTCCAGGTAATTGTATTACTCGTTAATCTGCTTCCATGTAATCTTGTTTCCCTTTAGTCTGCTTCTAGGTGATTGTGTTATTCGTTAGTCTGCTTCCATGTAATCTTGTTATTCGTTAGTCTGCTTCCATGTAATCTTGTTACTCGTTAGTCTGCTTCTAGGTGATTGTGTTATTCGTTAGTCTGCTTCCATGTAATCTTGTTACTCGTTAGTTTGCTTCCAGGTAATCTTGTTACTCGTTAGTTTGCTTCCAGGTAATCTTGTTACTCGTTAGTCTGCTTCCATGTAATCTTGTTACTCGTTAGTTTGCTTCCAGGTAATCTTGTTACTCGTTAGTTTGCTTCCAGGTAATCTTGTTACTCGTTAGCCTGCTTCTAGGTGATTGTGTTATTCGTTAGTCTGCTTCCGGGTAATTGTGTTACCCGTTAGTCTGCTTCCGGATAATTGTGTTACTCGTTAGACTGCTTCCGGGTAATTGTGTTACTCGTAGGTCTGCTTCCGGGTAATTGTGTTACTCGTTAGTCTGCTTCCGGGTAATTGTGTTACTCGTTAGTCTGCTTCGGGTAATTGTGTTACTCGTAGGTCTGCTTCCAGGTAATTGTATTACTCGTTAATCTGCTTCCATGTAATCTTGTTTCCCTTTAGTCTGCTTCTAGGTGATTGTGTTATTCGTTAGTCTGCTTCCAGGTAATCTTGTTACTCGTTAGTTTGCTTCCAGGTAATCTTGTTACTCGTTAGTCTGCTTCTAGGTGATTGTGTTATTCGTTAGTCTGCTTCCATGTAATCTTGTTATTCGTTAGTCTGCTTCCATGCAATCTTGTTACTCGTTAGTCTGCTTCTAGGTGATTGTGTTATTCGTTAGTCTGCTTCCATGTAATCTTGTTACTCGTTAGTTTGCTTCCAGGTAATCTTGTTACTCGTTAGTTGCTTCCAGGTAATCTTGTTACTCGTTAGTCTGCTTCCATGTAATCTTGTTACTCGTTAGTTTGCTTCCAGGTAATCTTGTTACTCGTTAGTTTGCTTCCAGGTAATCTTGTTACTCGTTAGCCTGCTTCTAGGTGATTGTGTTATTCGTTAGTTTGCTTCCAGGTAATCTTGTTACTCGTTTGTAAAAAAAAAAAATATTAAAAATGAAGTACCCCCATCACGCCAAGTGGCGTATAGGGAATATGGTGTTAGTGACCATAAATTTTATATACCTTCGGCACATGATTTTTGGGGTATTGTGGTCGGTATTACGCCGTGCTACTTGTTTGTCTGCTGCCAGGTAATCTTGTTACTCGTTGCCTGCTTCCAGGTAGTCTTGTTACTTGCAAGTTTGGTTCCAGATAGTCTTGTTACTTTTTAGTTTGGTTCCAGGTAGTCTTGTTACTTGTTAGTCCATTCCAGGTAGTCTTGTTACTTGTTAGTCTGGTTCCAGGTAGACTTTGTTATTTGTTAGTCTACTTCCAGGTAGTCTTGTTACTTGTTAGTCTGCTTCCAGGTAGACTTTGTTATTTGTTAGTCTGTCTGCTTCCAGGTAGTCTTGTTACTTGTCAGTCTGCTTCCAGGTAGACTTTGTTACTTATTAGTCTGGTTCCAGGTAGTCTTGTTACTTATTAGTCTGGTTCCAGGTAGACTTTGTTATTTGTTAGTCTACTTCCAGGTAGTTTTGTTACCTGTTAGTCTGCTTCCAGGTAGACTTTGTTATTTGTTAATCTGCTTCCAGGTAGTCTTGTTACTTATTAGTCTGGTTCCAGGTAGATTTTGTTATTTGTTAGTCTGCTTCCAAGTAGACTTGTTTACTTCCAGGTAGTCTGCGTTCAGGTCAGCTAGAAAGAAATGAAGTAGGATTCTGATCATTTGTTGGTCTTTCTTTCTGACGAAAACTGTCAGCTTTGAGTCGCTACTGATTTCAGTCCAGGTAAACTTGAAATTCTTGGACCTACATTCAGGCCAATACCTGAAACATTACTTTCAATAAGTGAGTAGGATTGCTCAAACACAACGTCAGAAATGCACACACATATGGCATGTGCATGCTGTCACTGTAGTCTTGCTTGTTTGCTTTCTCATCTCAGAGATGGAGCCAATGGCACAACAGAGTGGCCCAATCAATAAATAGATACAAGCGCCATAGCCGGGACTGTCGCCATCATTTCCTCTTGATCACATTCAGTTATAACCATCTATCCGTTTTTATCTGCCTCAGCAAATACTCATACTCTCCCAATTTGTTAAAACATTGATTAGACCTGATCACTTCAAATACAGTTCGCAAGTAACATTGGCGGACATAGGTCAGCAAAAATTATCATATACCTCCCTTCGCGTGGTCTTTTATGGACTGCAACTTCTCTCTCTTTTTCTTATGCACTTTTATCCCTCCATTTACAATTCTGTCTTACTCATTTAACTCCAATTTGTTGTTTTCTCAAAAATATGTTATTTTGTATCTAATTATAGTTTCAATGTTTTATTTGTCTATTTGAAATGGATCGTCTCTTATGAAGAAAAAGAATGGATTCACTCTTCGTTGCTTCTATGTTCACTTGATTTCTCCAATGTGACAGTGGTCGGACTTCACTCTTTCTTGAACTGCCACCTTCAAGGAGGCTTTACACATTTCTTAACTGCAACATTGATAACGTAACAACATTATCGACACTCATCCCACGTAGACATGGTTCTGCTCACTCCTTGTGCGACACTCTAATGTTTTTTGGACTACACACTAAAAGGTTCTTAAATTGTTCCAACACAACACTCATACAATATTCATAAAAAACAGTATTGCCCTGTCTACTTCTACTAATTGTTTTTGTTGTCCATGATGAATGGTAGTAATTATTCATGAATAACGTCTTGAGTAATCGCGTGACGTCTGAGTTGCCAAAGCTATGTTGCAACTTTTTCTCCTTATATAATGTTGTCCATTATAGTCTTTTGGTGTTTTCTACAAATTTGTCAAATGTCAAAGTACAGTTTTGGTGAAGTCTTACTAAAAAAAACTGAAGCTGAACTCTCTAAAATTACAAATTCAGCTCTTCTTCAACTAAACACAGAACTGAAAACTAAATTGCCAACTGTACTCTGACTATATATCTTTGACTATGTAACTCTAACTATTTAACTCTGACTATATATCTTTGACTATGTAACTCTAACTATTTAACTCTGACTATATATCTCTGACTATGTAACTCTGAATATATATCTCTGACTATGTAACTCTAACTATTTATCTCTGACTATGTATCTGAATGGGTGTCCGGTTAGCGCAATCGATAGGCGGTTGGCTTACCACGGCAACAGCCGGGGTTCGTAATCCTGGCGAGGACACCTGGGTTTTACTAATTCCCTAAAAATTAGTAGGAGCCGCGATAGCTCAGTGGTTAGTGAACTGGACTACTACGGACAAGGGGTTGGGTTCGATCCCAACCGACGGCTCCGGGTTCACCCAGCCTTAAATGGGTACCGGATTTTTTCTGGGAAAGTAAAAGCAGCACGGGCGTAATACCGACCACATTACCCTAAAAATCATGTGCTGAAGGTCTGTAAAATATAGGGTCACTAACACCATATTTCCCTATACGCCACTTGGCGTGACGGGGGGTACTTTACTTTACTTTTTATGTATCTGAATATATATCTCTGACTATGTAACTCTAAATATGTTACTCTGACTATGTAACTCTAACTATTTAACTTTATGTATCTCTATGTACCTCTGACTATTTATTTCTGACTAAGTAACTCTTATTATAGAACTCTGACTATATAACTCTGACTATGTAACTCTAACTATATAACTATAACTATGTAACTCTGACTATGTAACTCTAACTACATAACTCTAACTATATAACTCTAACTATGTAACTCACACTATGTAACTCTAACTATATAACTCTAACTATGTAACTCACACTGTGTAACTCTAACTATATAACTCTAACTATGTAACTTACACTATGTAACACTAACTATATAACTCTAACTATGTAACTCACACTATTTAACTCTGACTATATAACTCTGACTATATAACTCTGACTATGTAACTCTATATAACTCTAACTATGTAACTTTCACTATGTAACTCTAACTATATAAGTCTAACTATATAACTCTGACTATATAACTCTAACTATAGAACTCTAACTATGTAACTCTAACTATATAACTCTGACTATATAACTCTGACTATATAACTCTAACTATATAACTCTAACTATATAACTCTGACTATGTAACTCTGACTATGTAACTCTAACTATATAACTATATATAAACTATATAGCATCAGTTTCATGGTTCTCCCTTAACAATCATACCGTTAATACGACCACACCGGTAGTACAAATGGGTGCTGATGAGGTGACCAGGGACAAGTTGATGACATACCTCGGAGTTAAGTTTGATCGCAGCCTGTGTTTTCGGGACCACGTCGACCATGTGATAACAAAATCCCACAAAGGATTAGCCGCCTTGAAGGTCATGGCAGCTGCCAACATCGAGCAGAGGCTACTTACTCTTCTGTTCCAGGGATTAGTCCTCGCACCAATCGAGTATGCACTGGCCATTCTTACTGTCAGTACGACTCAAATTGATAGGCTGGAGAAAATACAAAATGAAGCCATGCGCATTATCCTGGGATGTACGAGGGACACTCCCTGTGTAGCAATGAGGTATTTTCTTGACTTTCCAACCATGGATGACAGAATCAAGACCTGGAGAGCACGAGCATACCTGAAGATTAGTACAGATACAGAGCATCCATTGCACCACGTGCTCAACACAGAGAAAGGTACCAGGCTAAAAAGAGGCAAATCATGGGTGGGCCGAGCAGAAGATGTCATCAAACATGTCTGTGGGCTTACCAATATCAGCGTTGATGAGGAGTGGATACCGGTGTCTACGTCATTCAATGGGACCTTCTCGTGTATTGTCACACTCGACAGGAAAAGTAGGGAACAGAACCCGGTCGTGGTTAATGCTGAGGTCAACGGTCTCATCTGCGATAACACCGATGAGAAAGATACAGTCATCTATACAGACGGATCTGTAGGACGACACGAAAGAAGTGCATGGGCATTTACAGCACGCTCGGCAGGCAGAATAGCCAAGGAAGACAGTGGTGCATACGCCATGACCACGAGTAGCATGACAATGGAGGTGATGGCAGTGACCAAGGCATTCAAATGGTTAGAGTCACAAGACTACACCCAGGCATGTATACTGAGTGATTCGATGAGCATGATTAAAAAAGTGGAGGCGGGCTTTGTACGCATGCAATGGGTAAAGTCGTTGCAGAAATCCAATATACGTAAGGTTACCTATGTCTATGTCCCTGGACATGCGGGAGTACGGGGAAATGAGAGAGCGGACAGGTTGGCTAGCTGCGCTGTCGTTCAGGACGGGCAACCGATGGATCGGGCGGACGTCATCAATGCACTCCGAGATGTGGGAAGAGCACAGGACTTCGACAAACACAGATCCACGTCACTTCTTCGGATGATGGAAATGGGAGTTAAGATGGGCACAGCCTGAAATGAGAAACTTGGTGGCCGTGTAAGAAGACTTATCAACCAACATAGAACTGGAGTCATCAGTCGCTGGACACTGAGGGAATTGCTGAGGAGGGGATCTGAGCACCTATGGACATGTTCGGAGTGCAATGATGATGACCCGCAAATAAGTCAATAACTATATAACTATATAATTCTAACTATATAACTCTAACTATATAACTCTGACTATGTAACTCTAACTATATAACTCTAACTATATAACTCTAACTATATAACTCTAACTATATAACACTGACTATGTAACTCTAACTATATAACTCTAACTATATAACTCTGACTATGTAACTCTAACTATGTAACTCACTCTGACTATATAACTGGCTGTAGAAAAGAAACTCCCAGGAGCACTCTCAAACTGACTCTCGAGCTGATTGAAGAACCTTCTATTGGTTAACATCGTTCTACGACAGGTCCCTCCCAAATCATTCGAGTATCCTCTTGACATCTTCTGAAAGATAAGTTTGAATAAGAAATTATGTAATTCTTCACATTCGCAATCTTAGTGGTTACAGCACAGAGAAGTCATGAAAACATACAAGTAACAATCATCAGGTTCTGCCGGAGATAGGAAAGAACTACATTTTCAGTTTATTCAATCTCACTACATTTCCTGTAAACAATATGGCAGATAAAATGACAAAGAAAGGTGATGGGTTACACCAGCCTGCACAAATTATGAGGAAATTATGTTTAATACCAGCCCAAGCTGACAAAAAGAACAAGTAATAGTTTTTATATTCAAAACAGGCCATGAAAAATGTGTCACCTTTTCAGTAACCTAAGAATATAGAAATCTGATAGATGCGTTTGTAAAACAAAAAGTAAAGAGCTCCGTCACGCCAAGTTGCGTGTAGGGAATATGGTGTAAGAGTGAGCATAATTTTTACAGACCTTCGGCACATGATTTTTGGGGTAATGTGGTCGGTAATACTTGGGCACTGTGGTAACATCAGATGGAGGATGCACCACAGAAATGGAAAGCAGAATAGCTCAGGCCGAAATGGCATTTCAGAAGGTGAAAAATATATTATGCCAGAAGTCTGTGTTAATGGAAGTGAGAAAGAGAGTTCATCGGTGCGATATAGAACTAATTCTGACCTATGGAAGCGAGTCACGGACTGTAAACAAACAATTGAAGAGACGACTGAAGGCCACAAAGATGGGATTTATCAGAAGAATGTTGAAAGTTTCCTGGACAGCTAAAGAGACCAATAGGGAAATTCTCAGAGAGGCCAACACAAAAATGGACCTTCTAAAAACATCAGAAAGAAATAATCAACATTTTTTTCGGGTGCATCATGGGAATAGGGGAGTTGGAGTGCTTGGTTACAGCTGGAAAAATAAAAGGAAAGAGAGATCGCGGACGACAAAGAGAGAAAATACTAGATAACTTGGTGGCATGGCATGGAAAACAGTCAACAACATAACAGATGCGATGCATTGTAGATAGAGGATTGTGGAAGGACACGGTCGCCTACGCTAACCGGTACGGCACATAATAATGATGATGATGTGGTCGGTATTACGCCCGTGTCGCTTTACTTTCCCAGAAAAAATCCGGTACCCACTTAAGGCTGGGTGAACCTGGCAGCCAATCGGTCACATCGGTCAGGATCGAACACGGACTATTGTCCTTTGCAGTCCAGTTCACTTACCTCTGATCTATCGCGGCTCCCAGATGTGATTGTGACACAGTGAAAATAATTTCTGAACATCAGCTACAGTCGCGGCCAACATATGATGAACAGTGAATGATCTTGTGGCCACCACCGATACCACATTGAGACAAGCTGTATGCAGATTTCATCAGGCTCGCACTGGCAACATTTCCTTTTAATTAACTGATATTGTCGTCTAGAGATATACGCAGGAGAAGGAAAATAAACAGGCAAACAACACTGTATCTTTCTTAGATCGTATATCTTTAATGTACAACTGTGCTAGGTCAACGTGTCATCAACAGCATTCCGTTTCCAAAGATGTAACACCGACAACCGCTGGCAGTTTCAACCAAAGTGGTAAATGGTCTCTTTAGTAAGAATTGCCTGGACACCTTCTTGCCAGAACTTCCAGTCATTTAAAATAACTCAGGAATTCACATTCGACTGGAACCTTTGCGTGTCGACCGTTAAATGAAACCAGCCATTTTCTTTCATGAAATCTTCTCTTTAATCTAAATTAAAAAAAAAAAAAAGGAACTGCTGGCAATTTATAGCTAATACAGTTCCTGAACTATTTTCTTTGAATTGATTTCACTGAAACCATTTATACATATCACAGTAATTAACGAAACTTTAACATTAATATTAATGTTTACAATTTTTAAAATATATATATATATTTTTAATCAATCATTGGAATAACGGGTCAAAGTTGGTAAAAGGGTTATATTCTTCATTGGAGAAACTAAAACTTATATTATTTACAGTAAAATGAGTAAAGAAGTGACTTCAGGTCACTGAAAATATGTTCACAGCAGTGAAGTATATGAGCGTTCAAATAAATAAATAGTCTAATGTTTCACGTGTGTATGTGTTTGGGGTGGGGTTATGGGTCTCCACCCATGTGAGAAAGAGAGATACAGAGGTAAAGAAATGTAGCAACTGACCTCTTCATATAACTGCACTTGTCTTCATGTGTATCTCTGGAGTATATAAATTGGCTACGAAGAATTAGACAAACCAATTTTGCTTATATCACTAGTCATAGAGGGACATCATTTTGATGACGTCATAGAGATTCACTTAAATATTGTGCAAATTCACCGCTTTTACTTTGTTCTCTGCCGTGAGACCCTACTCAACGACCAGTATAGAGAGTCAACTGTATACTCTTTGCCACATTACATAATGACTAGGCTTGGCAGAACCTGCCAGTCACCAGCTCAAATCTGGTAAAGATCCATTCATATTACGTGCAATAAGAATGGGAAAACCACCCGACGGGACAACAGACGTTCGGACAACCCGTGTTCGATTCCCGCTGGGAGCAGTGTGAATTGTACTCGTGGTTGGAAAAAAAAATACCCCCACGGTCGACCCAGCCGTTGGCAGAAATGGGTACCAGGGTATTACCCTGGGAATGTGAGGAATGTCGCCTCGCATCGTGAGTTTTGATGCTTGAAGCGACACTATCCAGAAATCTCCGAACATTTCTGGATAGGCGGCCGAGCACATATGGGTGGAAACTCGCGTGTTTTGACGCCGGTTCAAGTCTCGTACTTTACCTTTAAGAGTGCTCTAGCTGGTAGCAACTTGACATGTTTTTACTGTTGTTGGAGAGAGCACATGAGTGCATGTACGAGTTTCTGTATATAATAAAGTAAAGTAAAGTGCCCCGTCATTCCAACTGACGTATAGGGAATATGGTGTTAATGGCCCATAATATTTTACAGACCCTCGGCACATGATTTTTGGGGTAATGTGGTCGGTATTACGCCCGTGTCGCTTTACTTTACCATTTAAAGAAAATCATGTACCCGTTTGAGGTTGGGTGAACCCGGAAACTATCGATCTGGATCGAACCCTATCTCTTGTCCTTTATTGTCCAGTTCACTAACCACTGAGCTATCGCGGCTTTCTCTATATAGAGATAAAATATATTGTACACCAAAAAATAATGTTTGTGTGTTTATCATTACTGGCAAATGAACGTTACGAGTGGCTTTACTAAAGCTTGGATTGAGGAAGCGTATGATGCTATGTTACTGAGAAACTAATAAGAATAGGAACTGTAATATTGGTTACGTCACATTTATCACTTAATATTAAAGCAGAGGTTCTTATACTGTAATAGGGGTATCCCCGTATGTAGAAGGGATGTTTTTTGTTTGTGTGTGTGTTTGTTTGTTTGTTTGTTTTTTTTTTTTTTTTTTTTTTTTTTTGGGGGGGGGGGGCGAGGGGGAGACGATGCTCTCTCAGAGGGTACGCGGAGTATTTGAAAAATAATTACAATATGGTAGCCAACCATTGACTGCACAAGAGGGGGGCGAGGGGTGGTGTTAGGGCTTGCAATTACAAAGTTGTTAACAGTTATTGATGTGAAAACGATTACCCGAGAAAGTGAGCTATATATGAATTGAAATATATAAACAATATTATTTGTGTTTTATTAACATAATGCATAGAAAATGCAATGAGAAATGATAAATTCCACCAATTTAATTTTTTTTTTATATAGAATGGATGTACTTATATTAAATGTGTGGAAATGCGCGCAGACACACAGACAGAAAAACACCGTATGCAGGAAGTGTTACTTTATATAGAAGCAATTCCACAGACGAAGATCACAATTGCCAAATAGAACTGTTGCATGTTGGAGTGTGTGTCTGGAAGGAAATACATTCAGGAAATGAAATCAACAAGTCAGGACAAGTAGAGAATGAAGGTTAACAATATTTCTAAGGAGAGTCTATCGTGTGTCTGCTTGCCGGAATAGCTGACTATTTCTTGGGCAATTGTGCTTGAGCGAGATAGAAAACGTTAGAGAGCGGGAGTTGAGACAATTGCTGATGCCAGTACGATGTGCCATAATGTCATAGTTGAGAAAGATATGCAATGGATAAGGCTACATAGCAGTGTGCAATATTGTCATCATCAGGTGTCTTGGCTACGGAAGCAAGTGATTATTCCCCGCAGTCTATGTCAGATGTAGTAGTTCCCTATCTGCTCTGCTGTTGATTTTATTCCTCGCAACATAAAAAAAAAGTAAAGTACCCCCGTCACGCCAAGTGGCGTATAGGGAAATATGGTGTTAGTGACCCTATATTTTACAGACCTTCAGCACATGATTTTTGGGGTAATGTGGTCGGTATTACGCCCGTGCTGCTTTACTTTCCCAGAAAAAATCCGGTACCCATTTAAGGCTGGGTGAACCCGGAGCCGTCGGTTGGGATCGAACCCTACCCCTTGTCCGTAGTAGTCCAGTTCACTAACCACTGAGCTATCGCGGCTCCCACTAATTTTTAGGGAATTAGTAAAACCCAGGTGTCCTCGCCAGGGAACGAACCCCGGCTGTTGCCGTGGTAAGCCAACCGCCTATCGATTGCGCTAACCGGACACCCCCTCGCAACATAGTCAAACAAAATCACCAACATATATTTATGTAAATGTACTAGTGAAATACCCGTGACAGCGAAGATGATGGCGTTGGATAGGACACACACTGCGGAAGCCAACTGAGAGAACTACATAACAGTCCATTTTTTGGAATCCCCAAGGAAAATGACAAAGGGAAAGACCAAAATATTGTTGAAGACTGATGGAAGCAGAGATGAAGATAATGGGGAAGACATGGAATGATCTTAAAAGAATGGCAAGAAACAGAACGGCCTGGAAAGTGTTTGTTGAAGGCCTATGCTCCTCAGGGAGCTGAAACGTAGAAAAAGAAGAAGAGGAGCATAGTTAAGCTATTCTTAACTAGTATTCTTTGTCCTTGCTCTCTTTTGTCCCTATCGTTACAATATTTGCCAGTTTTATTGACTACCTACCAAATAAGTATTTTATATCCATTCTTACTTTTCATATTGTAACATATTATCCCAGCTACTTCTCGCACGGCCAACGAATTGTGATTCTTGATGCTAGTTGTAAATTGCCTTAAGATTGTCTTTATTATTCTTTTATTCCCTAAATATGCATGTCATTCTTAACTCTCTATCTATCTGTCTGTCTGTCTGTCTGTCCTGTCAATCTGTCTGTCTGTCTGTTTTTCTGCCCGCCCGCCCATCCACTCACCCACCCATCCATATAATCTATATATATATAATTAAGTAATATGTAATACAGTAATAATGCAAACAATATTCAAAATCTGTACATTCTTCATTATTTTAGTCAGAAATTTGCTTTAAATTTCAGGGGTGAATGAGTTAAAATTCTAATTTGGTCTTCATCCGTCCGCCCTGTAATGAGCGTGAATGCGTTTGTCGCTTGTCGACATATCTCATTTTAACAAGCGTAGATTTAAAAAAATTTTAACTTTGCCAGGGTGATGGTCAAATTGGTCTGCTCTTTTCTACTTTTATTAAGCCGAAGTTTTTTTTACCGTGCGCAGAGTGCACACTGAGCTATCTATTTCTCGTCGTTTTTCGAGAGACCTAGACATGGGATCTCATCTATTTCTCTCGTTTTTCGAGAGAGCTAGACATGGGATCTCATCTATTTCTCGTCGTTTTTCGAGAGAGCTAGAAATGGGATCTCATCTATTTCTCGTCGTTTTTCGAGAGAGCTAGAAATGGGATCTCATCTATTTCTCGTCGTTTTTCGAGAGAGCTAGAAATGGGATCTCATCTATTTCTCGTCGTTTTTCGAGAGAGCTAGAAATGGGATCTCATCTATTTCTCGTCGTTTTTCGAGAGAGCTAGAAATGGGATCTCACTACCCAGAGACCTGGGATGGCTAAGCCACGAGGAAACCGCAGATTTGAAGATAAAAATTCACCGCCTGCAGCGAGATTTAAACTCGGAACTTTCTTATCCAACGGCCGACTTCCTACCTCTTGACCGCCGAGACCCCGGGCATATTGTCGTGATAAGCAACAGTTCAGTTTTAACCTGAAAGGAAAGAAATCAGGTAACATGTGGTGTATTTTTTTTTATAATAATTAGTATGTTGTATAATGTGAGGTGTTTAGTCAACGGAACTTCTTCACTGCACATCGGACATGTCCATAAGTGATCAGATGTCCTCTCGGAGGTGAAGGTGTGCCTCACAGCAGCAGAGCTGGAAGTTGTGATCGATCTGCAACTGATGGCTTGCGCCAGGATCGGTGAACCAGAACCACACATACCCTGTTCCACCTCTCCGTGGTACCTCTAGTAACAGATTAACCTGTCTAGTCAGACCAAGCGACTAGGGATCGAAGAGGCAAGTCAACACGGTACTCCAGAAATGTCGTGCTGACGTCGGATGTGTTGGGCCAAAAGGCGCAAATATCACAGTTATACAGCAAACGACAATACAACGCAGACGCGCCCACTTAACGTTCTTTTAAGGGCGGATGGCGAAGATGTACTCCTTTAGTCATTGGGCGAAAGCAAGTAGTAGCAAGATCTCCTCTCCAATATGGCCCTTAGTGAGGAGACTAATGACTCTAGTTTTGTGTTGATATGTTATTCGTCTGTGTTTCCCCGCTTAGCGCCCCTTTTTAAATCCCTATGTTTGACCTAATCGTATTGCATTTTGAACATGGTTGTAGATTCATGATCATTGATTGAATCATCAGCACGCCCTACGGCCTTACTAATGGCATTCAGAATATCAACCCGGTCCATTGCACATCCGTCATCCATAGCATCTGTTCCAGAGAGGATGTCTACACCTTCGTTTCCTCTCACACCGGAGTTAATGAAGATGAAACGGATCTCCATCAGTTATGAGTTCTTTAGTGACATCAACCACTACCTTCGTACCCAGCTTCCTTCGATTTACCTGAGCATACTCATCGAACCACTCAGAAGCTACACTTGAGTGAAAGTTTGTGTTTATAGCCAGGCCATTGCTTTATCAACTTCCATGATCTCCATGGTGAATCTACTGGTAGTTACAGCTAATTCACTGCTCCCCTTCTTTACTGTCCTTCCTCTGGCCTGGACAGTAAAAGACCACGAGCCTGTACCTCTGTCTCCACAACTAGAAGGCTTTAGTGTCTACATTCTATCTTCAAAGTGATGCAAACCGATAAGGACGAAGAGCTCTCTGCTGGTAGCCGTATCCACTCTTTCCCGGATTCAATTTCCCCAATTGGTACCATCTATGATCTTCCTCGTTTGAGCCTTTTCCCCCTTTATCCTGTCAATCTTATTGTGTAGTGGATGTTGTACTTTTTCCGGTGTCATGGCGGCTACGTGCAGTCGTTTTCATATTTTGGCTCTTGCCGATATATTTAAATGATTTACGTGACAGTCGAGTTATGAAATTATGTGTTGCTATTCCCCGTTTGGTGTATGTTTTACTTCGAACGAGTGGATAAACTGTGATTACCGATATTTAAGTGGAATATGATTTATTCTTCTTTGTGTCGTGTGTTCGCGGTTCGATAGTCAAGCACATGGCTCGACAAAAAATGGCGCCGCCGGGTATGTTCAACCCGAATATAAAAAGTCTGTGTCGGTGGATGGGGCGGATGAATCAGAAATGATCAACGGCCCAGAAAGCGAAAACAGCAAAGTGTGTGGTACATATGAGGCATATTCAGAACACGAAAGACGAATATGGCAGACCACCGTGAAAGAGATTGGGGCCTCATCACGTAACACTCCAAAGAAAGCCATGGAGAGAAATTGTATTGTTTTAAGAAGGAATTAAAAATAGCTACATGGAATGTTAGGGCCTTATACCAACAAGGAAAATTAGAAAATCTAATGGTAGAAGCAGAGCGATTAAACATAGATATCTTAGGCATATCAGAAACACGATGGAAGGAATGTGGATATATACAAGACGATAAATATGCATTTATATATTCAGGTAACACAACAGAACATCAAAGAGGAGTAGGCATTCTAATAAAACGAGAGCTACAAAAATATATAAATACCCACTGGACATACAATGATAGGAATATATTATTAAAAATGAAGGCAAAACCATTCGACATAGCAATAATACAGACATACGCACCTACTCAAGACTATACAGACGAACAAACAGAAGCATACTATGAAGATCTAAACACAGTTATGAAGCAAGTGAAATCATCTGACATCTTGATTGTAATGGGTGACATGAACGCTAAAGTAGGAAAAGGTAAATATAAGACCATTATAGGAAATCATGGTTTAGGAAAAAGGAATAACAGAGGAGAAAGATTAATACAATTTTGTGAAGAAAACAGACTGATAATATGCAACACCTTCTTTGAGCAAGAGAAAAGGAAATTATACACATGGAAAAGCCCTGGAGACAGGAAGAGGAATCAAATAGATTACATAATGATAAAAGACAGATTCCGGAACAGCGTCAAGAAAGCCAAAACCTACCCAGGAGCAGATATTATTTCAGCTCACAATTCTGTAATGATAAAAATGAAAATTAAATTAAAGAGAAACAAACAAAAAACTAATTCAGCAACACCAATAGATATAACAGCGTTAAACCAGAAAGATGTAAAAGAAACTTATACTGTACAAGTAAAGAACACATATCAGAAGCTACTAGAAGTAGGGGATTGAGCAGTACCGAAGAGAAAATCCTGAGGAAAAAGTCACAACAAAATGGCAATGCATAAAAAAACAGCATGCAAGAATCCTGCAACACCTTGCCCAAAAAAGAAAGTAACAAAAAACAAAAATGGATAACTGACAAAATCTTATAAAAAATGTAAGAAAGAAGACAAGCGAAAAACACTGCCAGATACAAGGATATTGACAATGAAATACGGAGAATGTGCAAAAAGGCAAAAGAAGACTGGCTCAACCAAAGATGTCTAGAAGTCGAAACTATGAAAAGTAAACAAAACTTAAGAGAGACGCACACAGAAATAAAGAGAATGACTAATAAAGACAAAAAAGCTGCAGGAAACGGATGTATTGCAAACATAGAGGGAGGAATGTTAACAGACAATAAAGATATAATAGATAGATGGCAAGAATATATAACAAAATTATTTCATGACGGAAGGGACAAAAAGCCAGACATAAAATGTACATACAACTATAAAATCCTAAAATCTGAAGTAGAAAAAGCTATAAAAACAATGAAAAAGGGAACCGCAGCAGGACCTGACAATATACAGATAGAGATGATGCAGGCTGTAGAAGATTTTGGCATAGAAGTGATCACAGACATATGCAATGACCTATACCACACAGGATACATACCAAACGAACTAAAAACATCAACTTTCATTGCATTGCCTAAAAAGAATGGTGCAGTGATTTCAGAACAATAAGCCTAATGAGCCAGGTAACAAAAATTTTACTAAACGTTATACAACGAAGGATTCAGAATAAAATCAATACTGAATTAGATGAGCAACAATTTGGATTCAGGAAAAACAGTGAGACAAAAGAAGCCATATTTAGCATGAGAACATTGATTGAAAAGTACATAGTACAAGTAAACAAACCAATATATGCCTGCTTCAAAGACTACACCAAAGCTTTCTATAGAATACACCATAACCAACTTATAGATTGCCTAAAGGATATAAATCTAGACGACACAGACATACGGCTAATATGGAATTTGTACTGAGAGCAAACAGCAATGATAAAATATAACAAGGAGAACTCTACACCCATGGACATAAAAAGAGGAGTAAGACAAGAATGCATCCTATCACCAAGCTTGTTCAATCTATACACTGAGCAAATCTTTAAAAATATCTCAGAGATACCAGGCCTAAACATTAATGGAAAGATAATCAATAACCTAAGATATTCTGATGATACTGTTCTACTAGCAGAAAATCCTAAAGACCTACATCAATTGCTTAATGTGATAAACATAACAAGCAAAAAATATGGACTAGATATGAATATCAAAAAGACTAAAACTATGATCATAAACAAAGAAAATTCTCACGACCTACAATTAAATATCATAGCTGAGGGAATACATCTTGAGACAGTCCAGAGCTACAACTACCTGGGACACAGGTTTTAACCTTCTTCTTCTTCTTCTTTCCTTCCTCATCTGCTTTTCAGCGTCGGGGGGAGATATAATTTGCGGTCTTTTGCTCTTCTGTTCGCCTCTGCTGCTGTTATGTTTCCTAGTGCTTCTAATATTCCATCGACCCATCTTTTACGTGGTCGACCCTTGGGTCTGGTGTTCTCACAACGTTTGTTGAAGGCTCGTTGTGTTCTTTCTGCCTTGTCACGTGGCCAAACCATTTTATTTGTTGTTCCCTTATATATTCTATGGCGGGGACTATTCCTAGCTTTTTTCTCAGTTCTTCATTTCAGATCTTATCTCTCAGACTGTTTCCTGTCATTCGTCTAACACATTTCATCTCTGTAGAGGTTATTTTTCTTATTGTTCTTGCATCTAGGGTCCAGGTCTGGCATTGGTAGCACAACGTTGGGATGAAGATTGTCTTTTTTATCCCGCATATGTTTATCGTTGCTACTTTAATCTCCATCATCTGTGTATTTCTCTGAGCATAAAACATTTATCCCTTACCGACCTGCTAAGTCAGTCGTAAGTTAAGGGCTTAACTTAAGAAAAACACACGATGGGGGTTTAGCCCGACTGATGTCTCCCCCCCCCCCCCCACGTGTTTGATCGCTAAGGTCTCACATGCGGTCTCACATGCGATCTTTTACGATCTAAATATAAAACTTTAGCTGGTTACATTTATAAAAGTACTTATCAGTTCTTATCCTCCTCCTTGGTAGAACACTTTATACAACTTTCTGAAAATTATATCCCGTTGGAAACACAATATTTAATCACAATAATCACACAATCTACACTCCGAATATAAAACACCCACCATCTTGGTCGCCATCTTGAATCGAATCATACTATAACCAATGATGGAAAATGTAAAATTGAAATAAACAAAAGAGTAGGTATAGCAAAAAGTAATTTTAATGCCATGAAAAATATACTAACAACAAAACAAATATCAGCAGGGCTGAAACTAAGAATGGCAGAATGTTACATCTCAATATTCCTGTATAGTGCAGAAACATGGACATTAGACAAGAAAACAGAACAGAAAATTGAAGCCTTTGAAATGTTGATTTATAGAAGAATAGGTAGAATTGGATGGAAAGAAAAGAAAACAAACAATGAAATTTTAAAACAACTGAAAATAAAAAGAGAACTACTAAATACAATTAAGACAAGACAAATGAAATTTTTGGGGCATGTTAAAAGACACAACAGCCAACTAAAAATAATATTGGAAGGGAAAATACAAGGTAAAAGAGGCAGACGCAGAGCAAGACTAACATGGACGAGTAACATCAAAAGATGGATAAGTCAATCTATGACAGCCTGCACCATGAAAGCAAGAAACAGAGTAGAATGGCGATCCATGGTAGCCAACCTTAGTTGCGAAGAAGGCACTCGATGATGATGAGTGGATGCTGTACATAAGCACTGACTCGGAGATAGCTCGGGTTATATTTATTCTGTCTACGATGGTAGGAAAATCTAGAAGATATCGCATTGCACTGCAGAGTTTTGCATTCGTGTATCAAATTATTTATTATACGATGGTATCATGTTGTATTCGTTCCAGTTTTTCAATCTGCATGGTACTGAGAGTTAGTATAACCAATACTTATTCAATAATCGAAAATGTGTGATAATACTGAAGTGCTCCATCCCTTGTCCTGTGGGCACATTAACTGTACTGATAACAGTCAAAAGTCTGAAACGTTAAATATTTTGCAGTGCATTAGATCAGTCCATGTGTTATTATCATCTATTTATTTAGCGTCCTTAGCAACAATAACTCTATAAAATCTGTAGATATGAACATAGTTACATTTGTCTTTGAAGATAGCGATATGCAGTAGCGTTATAAACGAAGAATAATTTCTGTTTAAACATATACTATTGCTGTTCGCTACTTTTGATCAACTTTATCACAATGTCTACTTCCGTAACTTAACATGACTTCTCTTCTACATAACATCATCGTAGTGAATGCAATATTTCTTATCTGTTTGAATCACATTAGCCTGGGTCGTGTGTCAGTGATTCTATGCTCTTGTTATTACTGTTATAAATGTGGTGGGCAATAAGTGTTTATCTGTGTTTGTTTAGGTTTACGAAGCGCTGTACTTATTAAAGGTAATCTGTTTATATGTACAACTTTCACTGTCTTCAACAATGTCGATCACCACTCGCTATTTGGTACTGCTCCACACCTGTAATAGAAGTGTTTGTTTTAAATATGGCTGTCTGGTTGCTGTTTAACAAAGCTTCTTATTGTATACTGTTAGATGTAAGTTTTTATATATCCATGCATGTTTTCACATAATTAGGAAGGGGGTGTGGGTGACACTTAATTTTGCTTTACTAGTTCAGACTTGTCATGTTAGCTTTTTTCCCGTTCATATTCTTGTCAGTGTTAACAGTTGTGCCAAATTTTCTACGTGTTTTATATTGTTTTGTGTTTTGGTAGGGCAAAAGTGGGATAAAATGAAGGATAGAATGTGAGTTGAAAGGTAGGATAGAAGATGGAATAAAAGGTAGGATAAAAAATGGAATGAAAGTAGGATAAAATGTAAGATAGAAGACGGGATAAAAGGTGGGGCGAAAGAAGGTGGGATAAAAGGTGGGATGATACAAAGTGTGGTGAAAGTGGGGATAAAAGTTAGGATAAAAGTGGAATTTACCCGTGAGATAAAAGGTAAAATATAAGTTGAGATGAAAGGTGCAATAAATGGTCGGATAAAAGGTAGGGTAAAGATAGGGTAATAGGTGGGATTGAAAAAGGTGGGGTAAAGGTTAAGATAAAAGGTAGGGTAAAGATAGGGTAATAGGTGTGATTAAAAAAGGCGGGGTAAAAGTTAAGATAAAAGGTAGGGTAAAGATAGGGTAATAGGTGGGATTGAAAAAGGTGGGGTAAAAGTTAAGATAAAAGGTAGGGTAAAGATAGGGTAATAGGTGGGATTGAAAAAGGTGGGGTAAAAGTTAAGATAAAAGGTAGGGTAAAGATAGGGTAATAGGTGGGATTGAAAAAGGTGGGGTAAAAGTTAAGATAAAAGGTAGGGTAAAGATAGGGTAATAGGTGGGACTAAAAAAGGTGTGGTAAAAGTTAAGATAAAAGGTAGGGCAAAGATAGGGTAATAGGTGGGATTAAAAAAGGTGGGGTAAAAGTTAAGATAAAAGGTAGGGTAAAGATAGGTTAATAGGTGGGATTAAAAAAGGTGGGGTAAAAGTTAAGATAAAATGTAGGGTAAAGATAGTGTAATAGGTGGGATTAAAAAAGTGGGGTAAAAGTTAAGATAAAAGGTAGGGCAAAGATAGGGTAATAGGTGGGATTAAAAAAGGTGGGGTAAACGTTAAGATAAAAGGTGGGGTAAAAGTTAAGATAAAAGGTAGGGTAAAAGCACATCAATTTATACAAAGTAGCTCAGCAAGAAATTGCCCTAAAAAGAGAGGAGGGCACGAGTGAAGGGGGTAAAAAAAAGAGGTTGGGATAGGGTTGAGTACAGGAATGTTAAGAATGTAAGAACTGTAAAATTGGTACAGAAACGTTAAGGACAGCGTCAATGGTAAGGTTGTAATAATTAATTATTCTCGTGTTAAAAAAGAAATCTCAGATAAAGATATCAGAAAGCTAGAAAGAATGGCATAGCAGGAAGTCATTGGCATAACTGTTTAAAACAAAATGCTGAGACAAAATTGTCCATCAACATGATAACCTGCACCAACAAGTGTGATATTTAATGTGGCTGATGTTGATAATTTTCTTTGTTCTTGACGAATTTGTTCCTTCAGGGACATTTTTCTTGGTATACTTTGGCCTTGGGTATCCATCCATTCCGCTTATTTAGATGCTTCGATATACATCAACCGTCTCTGATGTCAAATCATTTCTAAACTGTGACTTAAAAGAATTCTATTTTTTTCTGCGTATCTCTTTGTGTATGTTATAGAAAATAGACAACCATTCCTAAGCCACTTATTTTCTCCTTAAATCCTGTATTTGTTTGCAAATAAATAAACTTTCACAGTTTATTTATTGTGTGTGTGTGTGCGCGCGCGTGCGTGTGTGTGTGTGTGTGTTTGGTTGTTTAGTACAACGGATCCTAATTTGTATTAAACGTTTGAGATATTGAGCAGAGCGCTGTCTCTTGAATTTTCTTCACTCATGTGATATCCCTATAAAGCTTATCTATGTAAGTCCCCTGAGTGGTTCCTGACTATGCATCCCACCAGTCAGTGACGCCTCGACGTCACGCAAGAAAAATGTGAACATTCGCCACAGATAAGCTCGCCGCGAGCTGTCAGCACAGAACGGAAATCGAATGGGAATTGCATTTAGGAAAAACCGATTTTTCTTATCATTAGCTGAAACTATTGCTGCCTTTACCCGAACTGCTGGACGTTGTGTGGTTTTTGCGTGGCTGTGGAGTAAGATAATTACGGCCTTTTAGATATGAGATCCGTCTTTTGTACTTCACCAATACTGTAATTTGACTTCTTGCTGATCACTTAATCGATATCGGTGAAAGTCCTTGATGTCTGGCAGGTACAACCACTCCAAACGTGTCTGCATGAAAAGTCAGACCAAGGATGCACATAATTGTCAATTTGTGGGCGAACGCAATCTACGTCGTGTGCTTTACTTTGCGATTCTCTTTTGCCGTCTAAAAGTCTCAAATATTGTAAATATACGGATCAATACTCTGCGGTATGTCTCGTGCACGTAATTATCGTGATGTCTGGCATTTTATCCGTCGTCTTCTGTATTCTGTTGATTGTGAGTGTTAGTGTTCTTTGTGTAATTCTGCGTGGCGATGATCTTAATACGTATATCTTTAGTTCCATTACAATTATAGTCACTCATGGCTCCGTCAGTCAAAGTTAACTTTTGATTTTTCATCGCCCCGAGGAATGTTATTTTTTTTTCTTTTCTTTCGCAGTGTATTCTCTTTTTTTTGTCTATGAATCTGTCTGCTTCTTGATCGAGTGCTTTTTAGAGTGTGTTTACAAGGATTGCAGTCTATAGCTATTTCGTCCCAGGCTGCGTGGTTTATGTTAAGAGTCTTCATGTCACATTTATATATGTCCACAAATCGAAGTTTTGGGTGCCCCTAATTCTTTTGCCATCTGCTAGTTGTCCACAAAGTATATCTTTTGGTATGCGGCCATCGTTCATTCGGTCTACGTGGCCAAGCCAGCGTAATCTACGTTGTTTGAGCGGCATGTACATGTACGGAAAGGGGGAGGTGGGAGGAGGGCTTGTGCGAGCCATGATCTCCACGTTTGTCACTTTATCCTTCCAGGTGTTACCAAGAATACGGCGCAGACATCGCATTTAGCCTTCTCCAATGCTTTGCATAACGAATACATACATGCGCACATACAATAATACATGGTATACGGATATACGAGTATACATACATACGAGCATGCATGTGTACACATACAAGCGTACACAGACGTGTACGTCCACGCTTATACATGTACGTACAAACACGCATACATGCATAGTCTCTGTCAGTCATTCCCCTTTTAGTGCATAGCATTTATTATTCAAACTGTCTACATGCTGTCTACGCGCATACTTTCTACGTGTATAATGTCTACATGCACACTGTCTACGTGTATACTGTCTACATGCACACTGTCTACAAATGCGTATTACTTGAAAGTAGTTCTTTGAGTGTTGTTGCTACTTCTCTGTGTCTATATTCTATATGCGTATTGTGGGTGTCTTCTTTCGACTTTATTGTTATTGTAGCCTCCTGCTTGTCAAGATTCGTGTAACCGTTCCAAGCTAACTTTCTAGAGAGTTATCTCCTATTTCGTTCAGTTCAATACAATTAGAAATGTGACGCTCTCGCGCGAAAATAAACTATATATGCGGTTGTACATACAAATCAAATAGTGAAATATGATTTGCTCTTCAATACAAATAGTCAGTACTGGAACTTTTTCTTGTTTCTTTTCAGTCATGTTGTCGACGGCGAGAAAATACGAAAATACCAGCCAGAGAAAAATGTTGACACTGATGTTGCTGTTCATATCAGTGATTTTTTTTTGTTTCATCTCATGTATGTATATATATGTGAGTGTGTGTACAGTAAAGTTATGAAGCATGAGCATGAAGGGGGTATGACAATTGATATCAGTACCCTCTGTTCTTTTTTAAATTCACTGAAAGTGATCGATCCTTTTGGGTAATAAAGAAACCCACGAAATACTTGCCTTTTAATAGTACAACGTTTTATAAACTCTTCATATTCTATTACATTCTCTTAGATCCTATTATCCTCTATTCTATTCTATTCTATTCTATTCTATTCTATTCTATTCTATTCTATTCTATTCTATTCTATTCTATTCTATTCTATTCTATTCTATTTTTTGGAATCTGTTTCATTGCAGTTGAAGCAATCCCCATAACTGCTCCACTTCCCGCCCCAGCATTTCTAGAAGCGTATGTCAGATTAATTGTTCCTGAGAGGTTTTTTCTTTTTTTTTGTAGATGCATCCGCTTTTCCCACTAAACATTTCTGATTGACCAGATCCCTGTTCCACCCATAGACTCCTCAGTCTCTCAATGTATACGTTATTGTCTCACCCATTCTCCTCCTCTTCTCTTAAATAATAAAGAACAAACATAGCTATATCCTCTTTTCGCAGTGTAACCCCACACCCAGTGCCAGAGCTGCGAACGAGTTTACCGCCTATTTCATTGCGTGCAGATAGGTCTTGCCTGGACACCACAACCATGTTAATGCGCTCACTTTAGAGCCATCAAAGAGCTGCATCCGCTCCTGCCGCAGAGACTGTATGTCAGTACTTTGTAGCTACACTGTGCGAGTCAGTTACAAGACTACGTGATCAACGTTCTGAGCAGCCAACCACGTTATCACCGCCGTTGCCGCTTCTATCTAAATTCTCATGCAGGACACCGTAATGCCTAAATTGCCAGATTCCCTAGCCACTTTTCTACCATGTTGGTATGCCACAACACCCCAACCTCTGCGCTGTCCGCGGTACACAGAACCATCCGTGTAGATGATGTGGTCCTCAGGGACGGCACTTTTTCATTAGAATCTCTATTTACGACGTAGATAGCCCCATAGGTCCAGCCGCGACACTCCCTGCCGAGCTGAATGATTACTTTGGTTAGCTTGTTTTTCCCCACTGTCAAATTCTTGCCAGCCCTAATGTCATTCAATTCACATACTCTCCTTATGGCCTCTTCCGCCTCGGCCATCCAGGGTGTTCCGCGTCTGAGGCGCCTGCCGTTGGTCGCACCCAATTCTGCATGCAAGGGATGATTTATACTCCTTATCACTTTCAAATAAGCACATTGTTGTTATCGTCATCAATCACGTTACGTTTCTCTCCAAAGTTCATAAACAAATACAGAGCATGTAAGCTATGCACCCACGTTGTGGTTAACTAAGTTCCATCGAAGCCAGTAGACATCCCTGATTGCGTCAACATAGCTAAACAAGACTTATTTGTGTTTGTTGTTATAATTGACTTTACTTTACTTCCTATTCATATGTTGTTCTACGGTAATTACGATATTTACATTGCTTGAGATAGAAAGTGTACAAAGACAGCAAATTGCTTCGCATTTTACCCAGAATACATATTGCATTTATAGTTGCTTCAGTAAAAGCTATGAACTTTACATTATGACAAAACTGTGTGCTGCGTACACTAATGTTAAAGCAAAATAACAAGAAATACAGCGAAAACAAATATACCCAAGTGCTGTCATCATTAACAAAGTGGAATACTTGCCTTTAAAAGTTGTGCCTGGAATGCAGATCATGTTCTGGAACGATTTAAGAATTGTACAAATGTTCCTGAGAAATAGACTTTTCTATTATATATAAATCAAGTTCATCAGCGATACTGGGAGTAATGACATAGAAGAAAATAGAACTCAGAAATAACAGGTGGTCAGAACCAACTTTGGGAGCCGCGATCGCTCAGTGGTTAGTGCACTGAACTACAAAGACAAGAGATCAGGTTCGATTCGACGGCTCCCGGGCTCATCCAGCCTTAAATGGGTACTGAGTTTTTTCTGGGAAAGTAAAGCGGCACGGAGTACCGACAACATTACCCAAAATATCATGTGCCGAAGGTCTATAAAAATGATGGTCATTAACACCATATTCCCTATACGCCACTTAGCGTGACGGGGCTCTTTACCAACTTTACAGAACCAATTTTCCTGTTGGTGTCTGTCTCATTATGTTCTTTCTATTTTATTTTTGTTCGTTGAGTTTTCTAGCTTCACTCAAAAGCTGTCTATCTGTCTAACTTTAATGCTTATCTCATACTCAGAGCTTTCCCATAGTAATCAGAGATATGCTTATAGCTTGGTATTGTTATAAATACATTGTTGTATGTACTGAATGTGTTCTATGAGCTATTTTGTGTCAATATCACTACCATCTTCTTAATTTTATCTCCGATAGTATCTTGTTAGGTGAACGATCGCTTCCTGTATTCGTGATTTATTATTTTCTTGTTCGAATATTGTAATGTCATATCTTTTTTGTCTAAACATTTGTACGCATATTTATGATGGTTACAATAGGACACCATACAAGAAAATCACTGGAGTCTGTATAAATGTGGTTTTACAGAAGAATGTTGAGAGTACCATGGACAGCTAAGAAGAGTAATGAAAATGTTATGAGAGAGGTCAAAGCAAAAAGAGAGTTAATTTTCAATATTAGGAAGACACAATCATCATTTTTTTGGCCATGTAATGACAAGAGAACAGCTGGAATATATTGTAACAACTGGAAAAATTGAGGGACGAAGAGATAGAGGGAAGCAGAGAGACAAAATAACAGACAGCTTAAGAGAATGGCTTGACAGCAGGTCAACAACAGAAATGATAAATTAGCTGCCGCGATCGAAAATTGTGGAGAGACATGATCACCTAAGCCAGTAGGCATGGTACTTGATGATGATAATGATGATGATGGTTATATATATATTTGTATGTCTTTGTCCATGCTTTAGAGCTTGTATATCCAAACTGAAACTATCGTCAGTGCTTTAGCTAGCTTGTTGCGACTAGTCCACAAGGATTGATGAGGTGCTGGCGAGGGCATCTCGGCACTATTATGTCCCTTGTGCAATGAATATAACCTTTCGACTAAACTAAAGTACCACTTCTTCTAGTATTCATTCACGTGTTCTTTTATGTATACACAGAATTATCATTATTGTTCTTGATCTGTGTCTCCCAATTTCTTTTCGTGATCACACAGCAGGATCTCGGCGCAACGCACGGGATTCGTTGTTTCAATGGGGATGCGCACATAGTCATTTATTTTATTGGAACATCTTTATACTTTTAGTCATTTTTTTTCTTGGAACATCTTTATACTTTTAGTCATTTTTTTTCTTGGAACATCTTTATACTATTAGTCATTTATTTTATTGGAACATCTTTATACTTTTAGTCATTTTTTTTTCTTGGAACATCTTTGTACTATTAGTCATTTATTTTCTTGGAAAATCTTTGTTCTTTTAGTCAATTATTTTCTTGGAAAAGTCTTTGTGAATTTAGTCATGCTTCTCAGATCATTCACTTCCAAAATGACAGTGTTGTGCTCCACATGATCGTTTGTAATTTGCTGTATGTTTATTATTTTCTAGCTAGCTTTTTTTTTTATTCTGAACATTGAAGTTAGAAACACACGCCAGTCGATCCATGTGGAAAAATGGGTAGCTGACTCTGTTTATAGAAGAAAAAATTTCCATGGAAGTGTAATCGTCTGCGACGTGTGCAAGATATTCCAAGCGTTGTAGAGGCCCTCCTCCAGCCCGCAAATGCAGTGTCCTAGCCGTTATCATTTGTACCACAACACGGACTGCAAGATTCACTTTCTCATTATCAAATCCAGACACTGGCTTACTAGCAAAATAGCTATTATTGATGTTATCTTTTTTAGAAAGCTTTTCTCTAATTGAAATAGCTTAGCAAGATCATTTTCTATGTTCGTGAATTGTAACCTTTTATTCTCGGTTAATAGGATCTTATATACGTAAAACACAATGTCCGCTACATATTTATTTTGCATTCTACTTTAGTCTCTATGTTTGCTTGATATTTTATCTTTTGTAGCAATCAGTGTTGTTATATTGACTAATGTTAAAACCTCTTTCCATATCCACTATTATCACAACTATCATTGTTAATATAACCGCTCCACGTATCCGGGATAAATAACCACCGTTTATGATGGATTATTCTCCATGAGCAAATAAGAATGGCTGTTACAAAGTTGACATTCTGAACAAATAATGTTTATCATAGATGTGTTTGTGTGTATATTAATATATATATATATATATATGTGCACATGTATATGTGTGTGTATGTATGTATACATCGAAATATGCTAAAAGAAAACAATGCAATATTCAGTGAACGTAATTAAATAATATTATCTGTGTTGAAATGATCACATTAAAGCAAGTTGTAAATATTTATAAGTTCTCAAAATGAATCGCATGGGCAGTGGATATAGAGAAGACGATATGTTGACCAAAATGGCGAATATCTCTCTCTCTCTCTCTCTCTCCCTCTCTCTCTGTGCCTCTTTCCACTTCTTTTTGTTTCCTTCATTCCTCTTTTTCTTCTGCTTTCTTCCTCTACTTTGCCTAGTGTCATTGTCTCTTTGTGGTATTTACCGCCCTAGACAAGTGTTCTTGGTGAATGTGACTGCTCGTCACCATCAGGTTTCAGAACATTGCATTCACCACAGTCCGTCTGAAAGAAGCTCTATCTCTAGCAGGGTCACCCGTTTCGTCTATTGTCATGTTCAAGATCTCTTTGATGGCTTTAAACATGTTTCTTCTTCATGACCTGTCCCTGATGCGTCGTCCTGGAACTATACCCACCCCCCCCTCCCAATTATTAATAGTTCTTTCACTGTTGTCTTTTGACGTGGCGATAGTATTTTATTGTCATCTAAAGAGTGGTGTTTTTAAGCTAGTTATTGTTTAATGTTTAAGTCTTATATCTTCGTTGCTTTTTTGTCCTTATCCAAGGTATCTGAAGGCTTTTGCTGTAGCATTTTGTTTCGAATGAAATTATTTTCTTCTCTACTGTTTGCGACAATCTGACGGTTTTCAGAAACTATTCTGTCTATTCATACCGTTTTGATTACACTGTCTTTGGGCCAATGCACCTTACAATGTTTTGTAAAGGATGGTTTCAATATTCGCTTGAAAATGAACCCGATACATTGCCTTTTTTCATTATTCTCAAAATGTGGTACTTGTATGTTTTATATTTCGTATGACATTTTTTCACATATGTGATGGTGGGTACTATGTCGTACTATTATAGCTCCAAACCTTGCACGTTATGTACACAGTGATAACTGGCTTATATTTAGCATACATCCCGGACGTTTTATCCACAACATCGGCATTTGAGAAGTCTGTTTTCGGTATCTATGTCATTTAAATCTTATGATTTTACCGGAAACACAAAAAGGAAGAAAATTAAACAAACAGTCAATATGAAGATTCACTCCCACAACAGAAATTCTATGAAATATCTTGTTGATCACGTTCACAACCATACACTGTGCACGAAAAACATCGCATATTATTGCTTATGATGAAACTTCATCGGGCTGTTAATTGATAACGATTTTTGTGCGTCCTTCTTTTGAAATCTTGTGGGCGAAAAAAAAACTAATATTACAACCACCCTTGTTCTTTTTACTTCCATGTTCTATAATTGGTGTGTTTAGATGTGATGCAGCAATTATAGTTGCAACAGTCATTATTATTGCACATTTGGTATCACGTTTTTTCGTGCATTTTAATTACTTATATTTTAAAGGGAACAATGCACATATCTTGTAATAGAAAGAAGCTAACTTTGTATTGTAGGTGTACAACAGTGGTTAGGTGCAGACTATCTTTCAGTCAAAGGCTTCATTCCAAAGAATGAGAACAATATTGTTCAGTGTATTATTATCAATGGAAGTAAGAGAAGAATGCTCTTTATGTAGATCAACTCTTGGGCAGTTGGAAAACAGACATCTCTGGATGTCATGATCAATGTGGTTTTTCCAGAAGAAATTGAGAATGCCATCATCATCATGTGCCAAACCGGTTGGCGTAAGCGAACATGTCCTTCCACAATCTTCTATCTACAGTGCATCGTATCAGTTCTACATCGCATCGTATTCATTATTGAATTTTTTTTCCATGCTATGACACCAAGCTGTCCAGCATTTTCTCTCTTTGTCGTCCGACATCTCTCTTTCCTTTTATTTTGTCAGTTGTAACCACGTTTTCCAGCTTTCCTCTTTTCATGATGTGTCCGAAAAAAATATTGATTGTTTCTTTTTGATGTTTGTATGAGCTCCCTTTTTGTGTTGGCCTCTTTAAGAATTTCCTCATTGGTCTTTTTAGCTGTCCAGGGAACTTTCAAAATTCTTCTGAGAAATCCCATCTCTGTGGCCTCTAATCGTCTTTTCATTTGTTTGTCTGCTGTCCACGATTCGCTTCCATAGGTCAGAATTAGTTCTATAGAGCATCGATGAACTCTCTTTCTCACTTCTATTGACATAGATTTGTTGCATAATGTATTTTTCATTTTCTGAAATGCTATTTTGGCCTGAGCTATTCTGCTTTTTTTTTTTTAATAAATATTTAGTTATTAGTGGGTCATCATCATTGCACTCCGAACATGTCCATAGGTGCTCAAATACCCTGCTCAGTAAATCTCGAAGTGTCCAGCGACTGACGACTCCAGTTCTGTGTTGGTTGATTAGTCTTCTTACGCGCCCACTTATTTTCTCGTTTCTGGCTGTGCCCATCTTAACTCCCTTCTCTTTCATCCAGAGAAGTGGCGTGGACTCATGGTTGTCGAAGTTCTGTGCCCTTTCCACCTCTTGGAGGGCATTAATGATGTCCTCCCAATCCATTGGTTGACCGTCCTCAACAATAGCGCAATTAGGCAACCTGTCTGCTCTTTTATTTCCCCATACTCCTGCATGTTCTGGGACGTAGACAAAGGTGACCTTACGTATTTTTGACTTCTGCAATGACTCTACTCATTGCATACGTACAAATCCCGCCTCAGCTTTTCTTATCATGCTCATCGAATGCTTTTTATTTATGTGGTACATCTTACATCTGATGTTATTGTGTCCAAGTATTTGACGCGTTTCATTTGTTTCAGATTTCTCCTGTTTATTTTTATGCTGCATGATGATGATTGTTTCTTCGATATAACCATTACTTCTGTTTTCTTACTATTCTGACGGAAACTATTTTTGTTGCTTTCTTTTACTATTATGTCTATCATTTCTTGTAGTTCATTCTCTGTCTCTGCTATTAAGACTGTGCCATCCTCATATCGCAAATTATTTATGTTGTGACCGTTAACTTCAATTCCTTTTTTTTGTCTACTATTGATTTCATAATGGAAAAACAGCAAAAGAAAGACTCAAAATGTATGCACAATCAGTTAAATGAATTAATAGGAAGAAAAGAAGTCAAAGTTTCAGGATGTGTTAAGTCAAATGAAGGAAATATAATAATGGGACAGGAGAAGACAATAAAAAGATGTACAGAATATATCAGTCATCTCTATTATGACGAAAGACCAGAGTTAAACAATTCAAATAAAGACACAGGACCACCAATTATGCAGAGTGAAGTGGAGGACACAATTCAACACATGAAAAGAGGCAAAGCTCCAGGTCCCGACAATATAACAATCGAAGAGATAAATGCATTAGGAGAGCTGGGAACACAAGTCATAACAAAACTACTCAATGACATATATAACACTGGACACATACCTGAAGATCTACTAATATCTATCTTGGTAGCCATACCGAAGAAGTCAGACGCCACTGATTGTGAAGACCATTGCACTATTAGTCTCATGAGCCATATGACGAAAATATTGCTAATCATGAGACGTGTAAGAAACAAAATAAAACCAGAAATAAGTGAGGAATAGTGTGGATTTGTGGAAGGAAAGGGCACCAATAATGCAGTATACATCTTAAGAACATTGATAGAAAGATCAATAGAGGTATAGAAAGATCTATATATGTGCTTTATTTATAGGTTACACAAAAGCATTTGACAAAGTAAAGCATGTGGAAATAATCAATATGCTGGAGAAATTAAACATTGATGGCAAGGATCTGCGAATCATAAAAAAACATGTACTGGCAACAAACAGCAGCAATATACGAATTAACAACAAAACAGGACAATCTCAACTTATAAAACAAGGAGTCAGACAAAGCTGTGTTCTGTCGCCGGATTTGTTTTCACTTTACAGCGAACATATTATGAGATCAATAGTAGACAAAAAAGGAATTGAAGTATACGGTCACAACATCAATAATTTGCGATATGCGTATGACACAGTCTTAATAGCAGAGACAGAGAATGAACTACAAGAAATGATAGACATAATAGTAAAAGAAAGCATAAAGAAAGGTCTCAGTCCGAATAGTAAGAAATCAGAAGTAATTGTCATATCAAAGAAACAATCATCACTAGCATGCAGATAAAAATAAACAGGGTAAATTTGAAACACGTGCAACGCGTAAAATACTTGGGCACAATAATAACATCCGATGGAAGATGCACCACGGAAATAAAAAACAGAATAGCTCAGGCCAAATAGCATTTCAGAAAATGAAAAATATCTTATGCAACAAATCAATGTCAATAGAAATGAGAAAGAGACTTCATCGGTGCTATATAGAACAAATTCTGACCTATGGAAGTGAATCATGAACAGTAGACAAACAAATGAAAAAACGATTAGAGGCCACAGAGATGAGATTTCTCAGAAGAATGTTGAAAGTTCCCTGGACAGCTAAAAAGACCAATGAGGAAGTTCTCAAAGAGGCCAACACAAAAAGGCAGCTCCTAAAAAACATCAGAAAGAAACAATCAACATTGTTCGGGCATATCATGAGAAGAGGAAAGTTGGAATACTTGGTTACAACTGGCAAGATAAAAGGAAAGAGAAATCGCGGACGACAAAAAGAGAAAATACTGGTTAGCTTGGTGTCATGGCATGGAAAACAGTCAACAACAGAACTGATACGATGCACTGTAGATAGAAGATTGTGGAAGGACATGATCGCCTGCGCCAATCGGTATGGCACATGATGATGATGATTGGTCTCATAATATGTTCGCTGTAAAGTGAAAACAAATCCGGCGACAGAACACAGCCTTGTCTGACTCCTTGTTTTAAAAATTGGAAATTGTCCTGTTTGGTTGCTAATTCGTATAGCTGCTGTTTGTTGCCAGTACATGTTTTTTTTTTATAATTCACAGATCCTTGCCATCAATATTTAATTTTTCCAGCGTATTGATTATTTCCACATGCTTTACTTTGTCAAATGCTTTTGTGTAGTATTTAAAGCACATATATAGATCTTTCTTTTTTTATTGTGTTCCTTACTCGTCTCAAGATGATTCTTAGTAATATTTTCGTCTTATGGCTCATGAGACTAATAGTACGGTGGTCTTCACAATCAGTGGCTCCTGACTTCTTCGACATGGCTACAAAGATAGACTTTAGTAGATCTTCGGGTATGTGTCCAGTGTTATATCGGTCATTGAGTAGTTTTGTTCTGACTTGAACTCCCAGCTCTCCTAATGCATTTATCTCTTCGATTGTTATATTGCCAGGACCTGGAGCTTTGCCTCTTTTCATGTGTTGAATTGCGTCCTACACTTCACTCTGCATAATTGGTGGTCCTGTGTCTTTGTTTGAATTGTTTAATTCTGATCTTTCATCATCATTGAGTTGACGGATATATTATGTCCTTCTTTCCATTTTATCTTCTCCTGTCCCATTATTATATTTCATTCCTTTGATTTCACACATCCTAAAACTTTGACTTCTTTTTTTTCCTGTTAATTCATTTAACTGATTGTGCATAAATTTTGAATTTTTCTTTTGTTCTTTTTCCATTTCTTCACATTTACGCTTTAACCACCCTACTTTGCTTCTCTGCATTTGTTTTTGATCTTTTTGTGCAATATTTGGTATATCCGCTCTTCTTTCTTATGTTTTCGGCTTCCGTCCATTAGTTCTAATATTTCTTCTGTCATCCATTCCTTTTTTTTTATCCTTTTAGTCAATGGTATTACTTATTTCGATGGGTTTTTTTTTTGTCATCTCTCGCTCGTTGTAAAAAATGTCAATGTCTTCTTCTTCGCTATTACTTCTTGGTGCATAAGCTTGAATTATGTTCATATCTGTTTGTCTACCTCTCAGTTTTACTAGCAGAATTCTGTCTGATACTGGCCTAAACCCTTTCACTGTTTTGCTTCGTTCTCTATCTAACATGATGCCTACACCTCTTTCTTGTGTGGTTCTCCCGGTATAAATTACATGTCAACTGTCGCGTTGTAATAATCCTGCTTCTTTCCAATTCATTTCACATAGTCCCAAGGTGTTCATTTTCATTCTCGTCATGTTTTGTCTGATGTTTTTTTTTCAGTTTTCCAACCTGGAATGCTGATCTAATGTTCCAAGTTCCTATTGCTAGTGTCTCTTTATTTTTGATCTTGCATACAGTAGCTTGACGATCGGGTGTCGCCTGTAGCACATGACGCTCCCTACCGGACGAGGTCGCTAATGGAGAATGCCATGAACAGCTAAAAAGAGAGAATATAAAAGAAACCCGTGCAGAAAGTACTTTTTTTAAAAACCACCATCAGAATGAAAGAAACATCATATATTTATTTTCAAACATTGAGAGTATAAAAGGTGTGAGATATGAACAGGCGTCAGTAGCAACAGTATACATATCATCAAATGATCTGTCATTCAAATGGTTGTTGACGAAAAACTTCAGACTGGTATAGTCTTCAACACGAGCTTGGTAGCGATGGCGAAATTCGACGATTACTTTGTTCCAAGACCTTAGCAGTCTTATCGATTCCACTGTAGCAAAGTTTGTATTTGTTTTATTTCTTTCCTTATCCTCATTAGTTTTAGCTGTCTTCAACAGTTCAGTTACATTATATTACATTTCTCTTTTCTGTCCGTTTTATTTTATGTTGGGTGAAATCTTGACTGTTATAATGCGTACCTTTATGTACACTGCTCTGTCTATCAGCTGTAGTAATGCATATATGTACGTATACTGTTTACCAGCTGTAGTAATCCATATATGTACGTATACTGTCTACCAGCTGTAGTAATGCATACATGTACGTATACTGTCTACCAGCTGTAGTAATGCATACATGTACGCATACTGTTCTGTCTACCAGCTGTAGTAATTCATACATGTACGAATACTGTTCTGTCTACCAGCTGTAGTAATGCATACATGTACGCATACTGTTCTGTCTACCAGCTGTAGTAATGCATACATGTACGCATACTGTTCTGTCTACCAGCTGTAGTAATGCATACATGTACGTATGCTGTCTACCAGCTGTAGTAGTAATGCATACATGTACGTATACTGTCTACCAGCTGTAGTAATGCATACATGTACGCATACTGTTCTGTCTACCAGCTGTAGTAATGCATACATGTACATATACTGTCTACCAGCTGTAGTAATGCATACATGTACGTATACTGTCTACCAGCTGTAGTAATGCATACATTTACGTATACTGTTCTGTTTACCAGCTGTGATCATGCATACCTGCACATACGTTCTTCTGTCTATCAGCTATGATAATGTATAGCTGCACATACGGTCCTCTGTCTATCAGCTATGATAATGCATACCAGCACATACGTTCTTCTGTCTATCAGCTGTGATAATGCATACCTGCACATACGCTCTTCTATCTATCCGCTATGATAATGCATACCTGCACGTACGCTCTTCTGCCTACCATCATCATCGAGTGCTATCTCCACAACGAAGGTTGGCTACCATGGAGCGTCATTATGCTCTGTCTCTTTCTTTGATGGTGCAGGTTGTCATAGGCTGGTTTGTCTAACTGTTGATGTTACTCGTCCAAGTTAGTCTTGGTCTGCCTCTGCCTCTTTTACCTTGTATTTTTCCCTCCAGGATTACTTTTATTAGGCTGTTGTGTCTTTTAACATGGCCCAAAAATCGCATTTGTATGGTTTGAATAGTGTTTAGTAGTTCCCTTTTCATTTTTAGTTGGTTTAAGACTTCATCGTTTGTTTTCTTTTCCTTCCATCCAATTCTACCTATTCTTCTATATATCCACATTTCAAAGGCTTCAATTCTCTGGTCTGTTTTCACATAACATTCTGCTATTCTCAGTTTTAACCCTTGTGTGGTGTTATTTGTTTTGATGTTAGTATGTTCTTCATGACATTAAAATTACTTTTTGCCATTCCTATTCTTTTGTTTATTTCAGTTGTACATTTTTCATCACTGGTTATAGTATGTCCAAGGTAGTTGTAGTTCTGAACTTTCTCCAGGTCTATTCCTTCAATTTTGATATCCACTTGTGGGTTTTGAGTATTTTCTTTGTTTATGATCATAGTTTTAGTCTTTTTGATATTCATATCTAGTCCATATTTTTTGCTTGTTATGTTTATTTCATTAAGTAATTGTTGTAGATCTTTAGGATTTTCTGCTAGTAGTACAGTATCGTCAACATATCTTAGGTTATTGATTATCTTTCCATTAATTTGTGGGCCTGGCATCTCTGTGATGTTTTTAAAGATTTGCTCAGTGTATAGATTGAACAAGAGCCGCGATAGCTCGGTGGTTAGTGAACTGGACTACAAAGGACAAAGGGTAGGGTTCGATCCCAACCGACGGCTTCCAGGTTCATCCAGGCTTAAATGGGTACCGGATTTTTTCTGGGAAAGTAAAGTAGCACGGGCGTAATACCGACCACATACCCCAAAAATCATGTGCTGAAGGTCTGTAAAATATAGGGTCACAAACACCATATTTTTTCCTAAACGCCACTTGGCGTGACGGGGGTACTTTACTTTTTTTTTTTACTATAAATTGAACAAGCTTGGTGATAGGATGCATCCCTGTCTTACTCCTATTTTTTATATCAATGGGTGTAGACTTCTCTTTGTTATATTTTATTATTGCTGTTTGCTCCCAGTATAGATTACATATTAGTCGTATGCCCATGTCATCTAGATGTATCTCTGTTAGGCATTCTATAAGTTGTTTGTGGTGTACTCTATTAAAAGCGTTTTTGTAGTATATGAAGCAGGCATATGTTGGTTTGTTTACTGCTGTGTACTTTTCGATTAATGTTATCATGCAGAATATAACTTCTTTTGTCCCGCTATTTTTCCTAAATCCAAATTGCTTCTCATCTAATTCAGTATTGATTTTATTCTGAATCCCTCCTTGTATTACTTTTAGCAAGATTTTTGCAACATTGCTCATTAGGCTTATCTGTCTACCAGCTATGAAAATGTATACCTGCACATACGTTCTTTTGTCTATCAGTTATGATAATGTATACCTGCACCTGGTCTTCTGTCTACCAGCTACGATAATGCATACCTGCACGTACGCTGTCTTGTCTATTAGCTGTGGTGATGTATACATACATCGGTGATTCTGTGAAAATATAGACAAGCTCACCTCCAATGTTGTGATTGAGTCCTCCAAAGTTGAAATATTTAATCCTGACTGTGACATTAATACATCAACACTGATTACCTGTAATTTTCCCTACACCTGACTTGACCCAGAATGCATAAATAAACAACTCAACATTCGCAACATACAATTGGACGGTTATTTGTGTCCATGATATCCTACCTATAGGTAACAGAGCAGCAATTGTTTAGTGATTTCTGTTGACAAGAGGAGGGAACACATCAAGAGCTAACGATTTAGATTTAATTTGTCGTTCATTATTTATCTGTATCTATTCTCTGCCTTGCGTTCTCTCTCTCTCTCTCTCTCTCTCTCTCTCTCTCTCTCTCTCTCTTTCTTTCTCTCTATCCTTCTGTTTTTTCTCTCTATTGATTTCGCCATGTCTTTGTCACATTCCTGCATTCCTAAATTTATTTACTTTGGTGTATCTTTTTTTTTATTATACTCTCTCTCCCTCTCTCTCTCTCTCTCTCTTTCTGTCTGTCTGTCTCTCTCCTTCTGTCTGTTCATTTCTTGCCATCGCTCTTAATCTCATTTCTAGCTATTTTTCTTATACACTTATTTTCTTCTTTCATATTCTCTCTCTCACACACTCTCTTATTTTCTTTCTCTCGTTTTCACAGTCTCCACAGCACAATTTGAGGCTCTATTAATTTCTAATTTCGAGATATTACGCCATTTTTCTGTCTGCTACCTCCGACATTATTCAGAAGAAAATAATACAAGCCAGTGAAGGCTCAATTCACTTCCGGCAATTTTATGTTATTTCTCATTGATTGTCTTAGTAAAAAGTAAAGTAATGAGCCCCCGTCACGCCAAGTGGCGTATAGGGAATATGGTGTTAGTGACCACACATTTTACAGACCTTCAGCACATGATTTTTGGGGTAATATGGTCGGTATTATGCCCGTGCTGCTTTACTTTCCCAGAAAAAAATCCGGTACCCATTTAAGGCTGGATGAACCTGGAAGCCGTCGGTTGGGATCGAACCCTATCTCTCGTCCTTTGTAATCCAATTCACTAACCACTAAGCTATCGCGGCTCCCATTGATTGTCTTAGCCACCTGCAAAAAAAACGAGGCAATCGTCTCAAGCTGACATGCGCAACTACAATCGTAAACAACACAAAAGCAGATATTATGATGTATGTTTGAGACCAAGGTCCATAATATGTTGCTCTTCCGTTTTTAGCAGTTTAAAACCGCAAAAATGGCTTCATGTGGGCCTCCACTCATTATGCTTTCAAAAGAATGTTAAATTACTAGAGCTGAAAGTGCTGAATAAAATGTGGAAAATTGTGTGTGTCCACTGTGTCATTTCACTGATTTTGGGTGGCCATAGCTATGACGTTTTCATTGATGAAAGCGTTTTCTGTCTTTTTCTAAGATTTCTGCCTCCAAACATCACTTACATTGTAACATGTGTCCGCCATTGTGTGTTCATTGGTCGTGGATACTCGTTACAAATGTGAATTGGTTATGTTACTAGAAGGTTGTTTGTGGCAGTGATGGTGTAATAGTGGTACTCCGTTGTTGAAACTATTGTTACTGGGGTATAATTAACACGTGGGGAGATCAGTTGATTGACAACGCTTAAAATTCTCAACTGAAAAAGGTACTCTTAATGTTTGGTTCAGCAAATGATGACTCAAAGATTAATAAGAATCGGAGACTGTTTAATAACCAAGTACTGGCAGATAAATTACATGACACAGTTATTATACGAGCTGTCTCCCAAAGCTTTGGCGGCAAGATAGATTAGATAATTTACTTTTGAACTACTTTTGGTTATAAGATGCCTCGCCCATCTTTCCCACTTTGACACCTTCGTTGTGACTTGACTTATTCCGTGGTGGTGTTCCAGAGCGATCTAGCCACCGAAAATATTATTGTAACGTGTATATGCCATCCATATGAATTGTGGTTTTACAGGAGGATATTGAGAATACCATGGATAGCTAAGAAGAGTAATGACAACGGTCTGAAAGAGGCCAATGCAAAGAGAGAGCTAATTTCCAATATTAGGAAGAAACAATCATCATTTGTTTGGCTATGTAATGAGAAGGGAACAGCTGCAATATATTGTTACAACAGGGAAAATTGAGGAACGAAGAGATAGAGGAAAGCAAAGAGAAATGATATCAGCTTAAGAGATTGGCCTGGCAGAAGGTCAACAACAGAAATGATAAATAACTGTCGTGATCGAAAGTTGTGGAGAGACATGATCACCTTCGCCAGCAGGCAGAGTACTTGATGATGATGATATGTCATCCAGACTGGAGTGACATGCGTCATCGTCATCTGGGACTTTGTTCATTCACTGCCCATCATGAATTACGTTAATATCATCAATACAAGTCGTACGCCGGCAACAGTCCAGTTTTGATAAATCAAGTGCTGTTAATGCTACCTTCCACCGTCTAGACTTGATCTGCGCTTTATGTCACATTGGTGCTGTTCATGACCGTTGTTGGAATTCCTTGACGCAAGTTATATCCATGTTATCCATTAATGTAAACTACTTCGTCAGCCGCAGTTTTTTCTCTTTAAGAAATTTGCACCGTGTTTTGTTCGTCGTAGGCTGCTTTCACTAGCGTAATCAGGAATCTAAAGGGAGCGAAATTGTGTGTACGACATTTTTATGTGCTATGTCATCGTAATGGCTCATCGTAAATCTCTAGACCGGCCTTACGCTAATCTTACGTTCTGTTGTTTGATGTGCGACGGGGATAGTCTGACGACTTATTGTGTGTCTCTATGTTCGGAATTGGAGTCAACAACGATGGCCTAACATCTTCAAGCGCTATACATTTTTTTTAAATACGATGATCATCATTTTCAAGAGGACGTGAACTTCCGGTATATTGTGGATAGGCGGCGGGAACCATTGAATGCTTTGCATGAAAAGTGTTCCTTGTTGCAGTTTCCTCATATTCCAAGTCCGGCTTGTTGCAGGAGCTACTGAGTCAAGTGCTCTGTGCTCACCAGGAGCTATGTGTCTCATCCGTTTTGATCATGTTTGATATTCCAATTGTTTACGATGAATTATGATATCGTATAACAGGGAACAGTTGGCTGTGTTCACTTTCTGCGCGGTTTCGCCTTATGTCTTTTGGCGTGTGCTGAGACTGCTACGATGGGGACTACAGTTACCTTTCTTTGTTTGGGATGATGATATTAAGTTGGATGATTACGCTGGCACGGGCCGTTGAGCAATTATGGATTTAAATTCGTTTGCAGTGATACCGGGGCCTTCCATAACCAAATAACCATCAATACATTTCTTTAGATAGGCATTCACAGTTTATATTTTAAATTGTTCATTACCAGCCAGTCTTGTTGATGTATTCACTGGCTTATGTTCTAATGTTGTTTAAGCTACTGGTTTATTCTTGGTTGTTATTCGTTCTACTTCGCACTACTCCAGATTTCTTCACTCTTTGTCGCCCATCTCTCTTCTTCTAACTGCTCTTGCTCTCTGTTACTAACTTGCTCATCTCCTGCGTCACGCTGCCGTCGTATCGAGTACGCTTCGTTGGTGCCAAATTGTACGCTCCTTTTGAAATTGCGTTCTCTCCGTTGTTTCGTCCACATGTCTTTTCCTCCTTACATTCGACTCTGTCACACAGCTATAAGATGTACATTATTTACATCTTTCATTTTCTTCTAATTCGTCATTGTTACAATATCATTTGTCCCTCAAGAATGTGTTGTATTTATTCATGTCTGGCAGGGTTTTGTGACTCTTTTTTTCTCACAAGTCAGTGTTATTTCAATATTACAGATTTCAAATGCGAATGTCATTCATTTATTTTTTTTTAAATCTCCTCGCCTGTTCTAAACAAAAGTACGTTTTGCGCAATTTCGCTGTTTTTAATTTTTATTTTGTTGCAAATATATTTCATATTGTGTTGTTCTCGCCATTTAAACATATGATGATGCTATTTTTACATCCAGTCAATATCGCGAATAGGCGGCAGAAACCTTTGAGGCTCTGTCTAAAAAATGTTCCTTTTTGCGGTTTCATCATATTCCGAGTCCGGCTTGCTACTGAAGCTACTGAGTTTAGTGCTCTGTGTACCCGTGAGCTGTGCTTTTCATCCGGATGGTGTTTCGATATTCCGATTGCATACGATGAATGATGCTATTTATTGTATGACGAAGAACAGTTCGGTTGCGTTCACTTTCAGTGCGGCTACGCCTTCGTTTGGCGTGTGCTGTGGCTGCTATGATGGAGACTGCAGCTGCCTTTCTTTGTTTGGGTTCTTAAATAAGATGAGATGTTAATTCGGATGATTCCACTGGCACGGGCGATTGAGTAATTCTGGATTTTAATTCGTTTACAGTGATACCGAGTATAGGACCACCCAGAAAATCACTGAGAAGAACATTGTTGAGAGAAGCAAGAGCTGCAGGAATCGTCTCCCTCAATGAGATAGAGCTGCTTGCACATAACATAGACAAATGATGATGAAATATCTTTAAAAGAATTGAAAACTGCCAGAATAAAAATTTAGATAAGAGAAGGAGTATCTTGGTCTACGCCCTATGGGCCGGCTAACGGCTCGAAGGGTCAATAGATAGATGGATGGATGGATGGGATGGATGGATGGATAGGTGGGTGGGTGGGTGGATGGATGGGTGGGTTTGGGTGGGTGGGTGGGTGGGACGGACGAACGGACTGACAGACGAACGGATGGAATTGGGCGGGCGGGCTGGCGGTCGGACGGACGGATGGATTTAACTAACCCTAATTATGTTTACAACTACCGGTCGCCACCTTCAAAGTGTAGCACATAATTTTGTCTTCTTGTAGTGCTAATTCACGACGTTGTGCAGCTCTTGTTGGCAATCGTAAAATAAGTGCTGAAACGTATTCAAGAATTACTTTAAAGAAAAATGGTAGATTCGCTACTGGACAGATGTAATTAATTATATTTCACTTGTAAAAAGTACATTATAATAAGATGGCACACACGTTTGTTCCAATCAAATGTCAAAATGCAACAAGAATTCATCCGATATGTGTGTGTGTGTGTTACTCAATACGATATACAGATCAGCTGCACATTCTTTTAATTCACTCAATTACTTATATATTTTCGACTGTAGCCTGAAAAAAATACAAGAAGTTCAAGAACTTGTAGAATCATCATCATCATGTGCCATACCGGTTGGCGTAGGCAATATTGTCCTTCCACAATCTTCTATCTACAGTGCATCGTATCAGTTCTGTTGTTGACTGTTTTCTATGCCATGACACCAAGCTATCCAGTATTTTCTCTCTTTGTCGCCCGCGATCTCTCTTTCCTTTTATTTTGCCAGTTGCAACTAAGTATTCCAACTTTCCTCTTCTCATGATGTGCCCGAAAAATGTTGATTGCTTCTTTCTGATGTTTTTTAAGAGCTCCCTTTTTGTGTTGACCTTTTTGAGAACTTCCTCATTGGTCTTTTTAGCTGTCTAGGGAACGTTCAACATTCTTCTGAGAAATCCCATCTCTGTGGCCTCTAATCGTCTTTTCATTTGTTTGTCTACTGTCCATGATTCGCTTCCATAGGTCAGAATTGGTTCTATATAGCACCGATGAACTCTCTTTCTCATTTCTATTGACATAGATTTGTTGCATAAGATATTTTTCATTTTCTAAAATGCCATTTTGGCCTGAGCTATTCTGCTTTTTATTTCTGTGGTGCATCTCCCATTTGATGTTATTATTGTGCCCAAGTATTTGAAACGTTGCACTTGTTTCAGATTTGTCTCGTTTATTTTTATGCTGCATGATGGTGGTGATTGTTTCTTCGATATAACCATTACTTCTGTTTTCTTACTATTCAGACTGAGACCTCTCTTGTTGCTTTCTTTTACTAGTATGTCTATTATTGCTTGTAGAATAGGCACCCAAAAAAGAGACAATCGATGCGATTTTGATATTCAGATATTGTTTGTAAAATTGTTTAATAGGCAATCATTTGAAATATAAAGAGCTAGATTAAAGAATAATTATAGAGCTTTTAGAACAAACTAAATGCACGCAATAACAATAGAGTGAGACAATAAGCGTACAATTGTAGCAGCTTTGCAAACAATAAGACAATACAAAATAATAAACGTGATGGCCACAAGCATGCTCCAGTATGGCAATACCACGTGCAGGACGACTATAAGATGACATTACATAGATTGTTAATTAGCTTCAGTCAGAGCCTTTTGAAGAGATCGCTACGAGGTCCAAAAGGAAGTGTGAAGCCCTGGCCCTTAAGTGGCCAGATAATAGACCACTACTAGTCACGTGATTACATAAAGAGGTCAGCAGTTTCCATGTGTGAACAGTGGGATACTGTAAAATGATGTAAATAAAGAAGAAAGAGAGGAAAGGAGAACACTTGCTAAATGATTAGAAGGAAAAGACCACCTTATGTTGGATTTCTTGCGACGACGCCATTACCCTGAGTCTGTCCTTCAATCTGTCCACCGGAGTGACATGCCCTTCCAGGGTGTTGTAAAAATAGCATTGTCTCGACATAATCGGTTTGTCTCTCGCCTCGGCAGTTCCCATTTCTAATTTTTTTTTTTTATGTTTTATTATCTTCGATTAGGAAACTCAAACTCTTCTTCTCAATAGACAGTTTTCAAACCACTTCTCTGCCGTGGCTTCCTCGCCACTCTGGACAAACTCATATTATTCATTCTCTTTCAACAGGTAACGAAGTTCGTGCTCCGTTATCTCAATGTTTAAACTAATCATTGCGAGCTGTCATTCCTGCGAGTTGTACATTCTGTTATATCTAAACTGTTACTCTTTCAAGACTGCTCCGATATCTCTTGCAATATTCATCATTCGATCACCAAGAAACCGTTAAGTCCTTGCTAATAAAATCGAGACAATTAGCCAGCAATATGGAAATAATGAATACCTTACTGTTATACAAGGTTGGCACAACTGTGCTTATTAACTTGAGACTAAACTTACAGTCGAAAAACAGGTTCGACCTTCTTTGAACGTAGATATATAGACGAATAAAACCTATCTCATAGAGAAGGACATTTTAATACACATGAATTTGAATGAAAGAGACGGACATAATGTATTACTGTCAGTTTTATACATGCGAATATTATTACTCATCCTGGAAACATATGAATTATTTATGTAAATCTTAGTATCCGTGATTGTCACTGAAATTATTCAAAATAATAAATTACACTGCACATACACACACACACAATACATGGCTATTATTGCTTCATATGTAACAAAAAATATCTTACATTTTTGCCACAAGTTCAATCTTTATAAAAATGGAAACTTATCATCGATTTCCACGCTGAAAAAGCTTAGATAAAAGCTTCTGCAAAATGAACTTTTTTATATGCGTACTTTCACTGCAACGACAATCTCCCAAACCAGACTTTCAATTGGTCTAATTAAAGTGCTCATTGTTAGAAATTCCAGGAACCTATTTCCAACATAAATCCACAAAATGATGATTAATATGTGTATTATATAATACTGGCTACAGCTTTGTGAGGAGACTTCCGATTATTTATATAACTGATGAGATGTTAGGAAAAGTAAGGATTTGAGCCTTCCTGTAGACTGTCCTGTTAGATAGTCATGACCTAAGCCAACGGTTCTCAACAATTTTTTTTTACCAACTCACAGGATATTTTTAGAAGGTTCTGCAACTGTCTTGGAAGACCATTATTGTTATATTTAGATATATCCACGTTAAAAGAAAATTGTTTGTTCAGAATGTGTGGGGGTCAATATCAACAGTATTTAGATCAAGATTAAAAAAGGGTGTATATCTTTCGCGGTTTTATTAAATGTTATCACACATTCATGGATGGCGTGTGCTATTTCACCTTTCTTGAATAGTTTTTTTTTTTTTTTAAATTCAGTTTGTTATCTTTTCAAGCTCCGGAACATTGCTCTCACACCCTCATTCTGGGATCACACAGAAGTGATTTAGCACATAAGGTGAAAACAAATGGCCTAACATATAGGTGTACCGCTGGCTTAACAAATAATTCAACGGCCTAACATATAGGTGTAAAAGCAAACAGTAATGTGCCCCGTCACGCCACGTGGCGTATCGAGAGTAAAGTGTTAATGACCATCATTTACAGAACTTCAGCACATGCTTTTTTGGGGTATTGTGGTAAGTATTAAGCCCGTGCCGCTTTACTTTTCCAGAAAAAAAATCCGGTACAAATTTAAGATTGGGTGATCCTGGAACCCGTCGATCAGGATCGAACCCAACCTCTTGTCCTTAGTAGTCCAGTTCACTAGCCACTGAGCTATCGCGGCTCCTTAACATATAGGTGTACCGCTGGATTAACATATAATTTAACCATTGACCGAACATATAGTTGTACCGCGTGCTTAACATGTAGTTCAACCACTGGCCTGACATATAGTCATATCTATGGGATCAGGCGAACCCCATTAATGTCATCCTAGATGCAAGCAAGGCACAGGACTTCGACAACCTTCAGTCCATGTCTCCCCATCCGATGAACGAGATGGGAATAAAGAATAGTAAATCCAGCAACGATAGGCTTAGGACTTATCAGTCAAGACAGAGCTGAAGTCGTCATTTGATAAAAGATACCGAACAAGCTGAGGGGAGTATTTGGGTACATATGGACATGTTTTGAGTGCAATGATGATAACACACAAATAACTCAATAGTCGTACCGCCAACCTAGCACATCGTTTGTACAGTTCTACTCGCGGCCCCGCATAGTATCCTATATAGTGTATATATATACTTATCTCATTTAATACATACCGCTGACCTAACATATAGTCATAACTTTGACCTAACATATAGTCATACCTTTGGGCTAACATATAGTCATAACTTTGTACTAACATATAGTCATAACTTTGACCTAACATATAGTCATAACTTTGGCCTAACATATAGTCATAACTTTGGCCTAACGTATAGTCATAACTTTGGTCTAACATATAGTCATAACTATGACCTTACATATAGTCATAACTTTGGACTAACATATAGTCATAACTTTGACCTAATATATAGTCATAACTTTGACCTAACATATAGTCATAACTTGACCTAACATATATTCATAACTTTGGACTAACATATAGTTATAACTTTGACCTAACATATAGTTATAACTTTGGCCTAACATATAGTTACCCCGCTGACGTAACATATAATCATACCGCTAGCCTAACATATATTCATACCGGTAGCCTAACTTATAGCCATACTACAGGCCTAACGTATATGCATATCGCTAGCCTAACATATACCAATATCGCTAGCCTAACATATCGCTAGCATAACATACAGCCATATCGCTAGCATAACATACAGCCATATCGCTAGCCTAACTTATATCCATATCGCTAGCATAACATATAGTCATATCGCTAGCCTAACATATAGTCATATCGCTAGCCTAACATATAGTCATATCGCTAGCCTAACATATAGTCATATTGCTAGCCTAACATATAGTCATATCGCTAGCCTAACATATAGTCATATCGCTAGCCTAGCATATAGTCATATCGCTAGCCTAGCATATAGCCATATCGCTAGCCTAACATATAGCCATATCGCTAGCCTAACATATAATCATATCGCTAGCTTAACATATAGTCATATCGCTAGTCTAACATATAGTCATATCGCTAGCCTAACATATAGTCGTATCGCTAGCCTAACATATAGTCGTATCGCTAGCCTAATATATATCCATATCGCTAGCCTAACATATAGCCATATCGCTACCCTGACATATAAGTCACTCCGCTTGCCTAACACATAGTCATACTGCCGGTCTAACTTATAACAAAATCGCTGGCCTAACATATAGCCATATCGCTACACTGACATATAAGTCACTCCGCTTGCCTAACACATAGTCATACTGCCGGTCTAACTTATAACAAAATCGCTGGCCTAACATATAGTGACGCGTCTCAATTTTACTCATAATTTTCAACACTCTTGGTTTTACTTCTGAATTCCATTGACTGACTAAGTGTTTCCTGGTTTCTGTAAATTAATTAAAATACTTCTTCCACTATATATTTTTTAATTCACATAAACTTACACATAAATATATAGTTGAAACAAGTGAATGTGTATTGTTTCACTGCAGACATCAATACCCATATGAAAACATGTTTTTTCTTAATATATAAACATTTCCATGGGACAATGTAACAGTAAAGAAAATGGCACATCCTATGTTTTTTTTTTTACGTCATTGGTTTTTTTTTATTTTTTATCCCAGGATGTGAATATGACTTGTGAAAAAAGTTAGTCGACAGACACTTTATCTGAGTAATTGATTACACTTTCTGTAAGCCATAATTTGTGCGGACATATTGACAATGTTGTTGTAATTCTAACTAAAGCTACGAGTTCTTATGCCTGGTAACTTGTTTCTTTAATTGCAACACGAGGCTGGTTATGAGATTGTAACTATCGATTGTCTCTACTGAAGTTTGACTTTGTTTTACTTGCCGTTTTGGTCGTGTGTTAGTTTGTATGCTCTGAGTATTTATCTTTATTTACTGACAGGCGACATATCCATCGACCACCACACTTTGTAAGTCTTGATTTACAACCTGAAATGTTGTTGTTGTTGTTGCGGTCGCCAGCTTTCAACTCTGACGAAGTCCCTAGAGACTAGGAACTGAATTTTGCGTGTTAATCCATTTTTCCCTGGCAGCCGTGTGCACAGGGGTCCCTCGCTGCACAGGCAGATAACTCCGACTTCGGAGGTACTCATGTTTTTTCCGTCGATGATTAACTGACGTTTCAAGCCGGGCCTCACTGCTGAGACCAGGGGTGGTTGTCGCAGAGAGAAATCATAAATAAAAATCCCAAACTCAACCTGAAATTATCTCCACTTTATTTTAAAACGAGTTTTTAGAGTGTACATGACTGTATCATCTGTGTTCTTTTTTTTTAATACGATCTTCGATTCAATGTCGATTCGCCAGTTTGTGGTCAACGATGGATGGAAGCTATCACTTTGCAATCTTCATGTTTCTCTTATATTCTTTCTTGCGTTAATTGGCCACATTGAAGAACCCTTGACAGAAAACATCGAACAGAGAAGTTCAAATATTTGGTTGCAGCGTGGGCACAGCTGTCAACACAAACCTACCAACACTGTGGATCCCTGGCCGTGCTACAGAGTTCGTGCACGGAGACCAGGATCCTGCTCGAACTGTCTTATCGAAGCACTTACGGATACGTTCGATGATCATCGATGATGATCCTAACAACAATAAACCACCCGTGTGTTTTTTTTTTGGTTCGCCAGCTTTTACCTTTCTACCTCTGACGAAGTCACTAGAGAATGGGAATTGAATTGTGCGTGTTAATCCCTTTTTTTCCCTGGCAGCATAGGGGTCTCTCGCCGCTCAGGCAGATAACTTCGTCTTCCGAGGTACTCATATTTTTTTCCATCGATGAGTAATTGACGTTTCAAGACGGACCTCGCTGCTGAGACCTGCGGTGGTTACCGCGGAGAGGAAAGTCATAAATAAAAATCCAAACTGGTGCAGCCGGGATTTAAACCCACAACCTCTCTGTCTCGAGGCCTGCGTTTTACCTCGAGACCAACCAGTCCCCAACCACCCATGTGAGAGAAAGTAAACTACAAGACAGCCCAAACAGCCTGACTTAGGAAAATATTTTGACCAAATATAACAGCAGTCATGCATTGCTCAAAGGGTGTAATAAACGGGATTTAATTTGCAAGAACTATCACGCATCGTTAACATTTGAAAGAACTATCACGCATTGTTAACATTTGCAAGAACTACCACGCATTGTTAACATTTGTAAGAACTACCACGCATTGTTAACATTTGTAAGAATTACCAGGCATCGTTAACATTTGCAAGAACTACCAGACATCGTTGACATCTGCAAGAACTCCCATGCATCGTTAACATTTGCAAGAACTCCCATGTAATAACCTTAAGTTGGAAGACGAAGATGAAGCGAACTATGGACAATCCGACAAATATCAACGTGTGAACAGTTTGGGCCAACACGTTTGTTATGAACGACTGCAGACCAATCAAAACGGATGGTAACTTAGTTATCTCTATACTTATCCTCACATGACGTGTCACTAACTGCTTTACCTGTCACACTTTAGGATAAATAAGTGCACAATTGTCATCCCCGATAATTAAGAAAGTAATGAATTAATTATGATTTTAAAAATAGACTCTTCAAATCAATATTCAGAGTGAATTTAGGAAAGCTTATCTTATATTTCCTGTGATGTAACCTTCGCTTGTAATACCGCCTAGACATTCATTAATTTGTCAAACCTTCCCTCTATTGCACCTTTTGTTCACTAGATTAAAGTCTGCACAATAAAGAGCCTTTATTACAATGTACTGTCAAAGTCTAAATCAATCATTGTGGTTGGAAAATAGCAAACGAATGTGAGGATTACGATTGTATTGTGAGTGTGATTGACTGTTGGAATTATTCGTGGCGTGACATTTTAATGCACTTCGGTGTCGTTGAATTGAGCTTTAAAAGTAAAAGGGTAAAATTTTTGGTGATGGTATCTTTTTTTCAATTTATTAATGTCACATATTTTTATAAACTAGTTATTAGTGAAGACAAATTTCAGGACAAAATTACTGACGTCCAATTATGGTTAAGTACCAGTGAAAGGAGCCGCGATAGCTCAGTGGTTAGTGAACTGGACTACAAAGGACAAGGGATAGGGTTCGATCCCAACCGACGGCTTCCGGGTTCACCCAGCCTTAAATGGGTACCAAATTTTTTTTCTGGGAAAGTGAAGCGGCATGTCGTAATACCGACCACATTACCCCAAAAATCATGTGCTGAAGGTCAGTAAAATTTATGGTCACTAACACCATATTCCCTATACGCCACTTGGCGTGATGGGGCTACTTTACTTTACTTTTTTACCAGTGAAATACCAGTGGACAAAAAGATACAACAAAGACGATGACAAGTGGACACACTGCCGAAGCCAACTGAGAGCACTACATGACAAGCTCTTTTTTTGGAATTCCCAGGGGGAGAGACAAAGAGGAATACCAACATATTCTTGGAGAATACAGGTGGAAGCAGAATTGATGATGATGGGGAAAATATGGAATGATCGTAAAAGAATGGCAAGAAAAAGAACGGCGTGGAAAGTGTTTTTGGGGACCTATGCTCCACAGGGAGTTGAAAGGTAGAAGATGAAGAAGATTACTGGATAAAGGTTGATATATCTAATCTTATTTTATGTTTTTGTATTTTAACATTAAGATTAACCGCACTGACGGTAATTAAAACCCCTTTAAAGACTATTGATAATATTATCTATAATAAACAGGGAACTGTCCAATAAGAATATTAGAGGAGCCATTATTATACATTGTCTGGTGAGATAAGTTAAGACCATCAGTTTAAAGGGTCATAATATTAACAAGAGCTTTTCAATTATTAGTTACTACAGTCTAACTATCCCATTACACATATGCATTCCCATAACTAAATGTCAGTATGTTTAAATAGGTAACTGTTTGGTATGTTTATAAACGATCACTGCAATATATGTATTATATATGTATTATATATATATATATATATATATATATATATATATATATATATATATATATATATGGTCCTTTTCGTCTTGTCAGACGGTCTAGTGGAGGCTATTGTGTATTTTTTTTTAGGTTTTTTTTTTGTCGAACAGATTCTCTCATGGCTAATTCTACCAATGTTTGCCAAAAAACACACGGCGACGAAATGAACAAGTCAGATCCACTGATCCACAGGGTTTTCCATCCTTTTTCATGAGTTTTTTTTCTCTTCTAAGTTTTGCCTTAGCACAGTCTCAAGTGATGTTATATCATTCCTTATACATGATCTCCATGATGTGCGATCACTTGCCAGATGTTCCCAGTCATTTTCACAGATGGAGAAGTCATTCAGAGATTATTTACAGATATCTCTATATCGTAGTTTAGGTCTGCCGACTTGTCTTTTTCCGTGTGTTAGTTCACCATATAGCATTTGCCTGGGGATGCGTTTTTCTTCCATTCGCTGGACGTGCCCCAGCCATCTTAGTCATCGACATCTGAGCATCGACATGATTGTTGGGCTCTTAGCACAACAGCTAACAACTGCTTAAGAGTTCTTAAATGTATATACTGCAATATACTATATTATTATTCAACAACTGTTGCTGCTCAACTGTCCCCAATCTTTTATCATTCTATCTTGTCTATGTAACAATCGCACCTTCTGATCCATGAATGATCAGTTAGAAAGCTATAATATCTTTCAGTCTTGCACATTACTTCTTGAGAATCTACGTCATCAAGTTATATCGAACATGCTTTTATTTGACAAAACTGAAATGCTGCATTAAATATGATTATCAATTAATTATGTTCGGAGAAATCATTGTTGGATGTTTATGTCTAGCCTATGTAGAATAGTTATATTTATGTTTTGTGTTGTTCATTTGCCTTCAAACTTGTTTATAATTTGCAGACATCAAGGATAAATAAATGAATAGTTGTTCTATATGGAAGCTCCCAGGTGAGAGACAAATATAAAAAGCAAGGAGAAAATTGTATTTTTACAGCTTGTGGAGACATTAGCAAACAAGCAGCAACAGACAACAGAGAACAATGTACAACCCGAGTGGGTATTCAAACTCGGGCTCAGAACACATCTGTGTCTGTTTTATTATTTTATTATTATTAATGTTAAAATGGTATTAATTTGTAAATAGGTATCGTAACTAGTACTTGTGTCACGTGGTGTAAATTCATGCTTGACCTACCTGCGATACTGCCTTTTTGGGAGACGCTGAGCTGGCAGTTTGCTGCTGAAATGCAAGGCTCTGTGTTGAGCAACACGGGATTGATTACTATCTCGGTCTGCCTATTGTTCTGTTTAACTGACGATCACTCAAGTCAAAGGAAAAACTAGAAAATATCAAGCAGGAATTGAAAGGTATGTCTTTACATTTATTGGTACTGTGTGAAATGAGATACACTGGATCAGGGGAGATATATTCTGATGAAAATAAAATAATCTATTCTGGAGGTACTCAACACCAAAGAGGTGTAGGTATTATCATGGGTGCAGAAAGAGCAAGAACAGTGAAAGTCTTTTCCGCATAGTGAAAGGCTTTTGAGCAATATCTGACGTGGTTCTTTTAGTGAAACTGATGGAAAGCCAGTAGATATTAATCGAATGCAAGTTTATGGGATATAAAGATCTCTACGATGATAAACGAGCATAAGTAAATATTCAAGATAATGCGGAAGGTCCAGAAATACTCAAAGAAGAAGCGGAAGACCCCTTGCGCAATATGAAAGCAGGAAAAGCTCCTGGACCAGATAATACAAGTAAAGAAGTGATTGAAGCCATGGGCGATTTTGGAATAGAAATAATAACACGAGTATGGAATGATACCTAAAACAGCGGAAGTATACCAGACAACCTGTTAAAATCAATATTCATAGCTCTACCAAAGAAATCTGGTGCGAATGAATGCGATGATCATCGCACAATAAGCCTTATGAGTCACATGACTACGATATTGCTCAGAATAATCTTGCAATTACAATACACACACACACACATGGGACGCACCAAGATGGACGCTTGTTTGCGTTTGAACAAAGTCCAACGGCCAAGATCTGAATTTGTAGAATTTCGTTCATCTGAATTTGCAGAATTTCGTTCATTCTTAACGGTGGCCGTTATAGTTTAGCTTTTGCACAATGCTTGGAGTATAAGCTCAGACCACTATCTTATCATGCTTTCTCCCTGCATCGCAGACTAAACGGACGCTGTCTAAATGAACCAAATTAGCAAATAACCTTGATAATAGCGAATAAGAGCCACTGATGTTGCTGCAGAGGTAACACCAAATGAGATAGGTCTTGAGAAATGTTTGCCAAGTTCAAGGCTGATGTTCTTGCACATAATAACCTACATTGACTCGGTAGTAACGTTGCTACTACGGCTGATCGCCATTACTGTTATGCTCCTCACGATCGTTCTGTCCATCATATACAAGTCCCGGTGGAAGAAGCTCAGTGGCCTGCCGATGCTGGAAGTTTCCGAGCTGAAACCGATCAACGATCCTAGGTGGAGCTCAGTGCGAGCTAGTGCCCAGTTTCGTGTGGCTAGGCTGCTCTTTGCCTTGTCTCTATCTTACATCATCATGAACGCACCCAGACACGTGGCCAGACTGTACTATCAGAAATGGACTCAAGATTCAGGGGACATGAAATTGACATTCTCTGAAGGTCTTATCCGGCTGATCTTCCTGCACGTTTGTCACGCCCACCATGCCTGCAAGTTTTGGATCTTTGTGGTCGTCAGTAGAAACTTTACCAAGAACCTCAGACAAACTTTAGTGGAAGTTACCAAGTGTATATGTTAGTCGTAGCTCATATCTTGGTGGGTGTATGTGCTGGCCATGGCTGATATCTTGGTGGGTGTATGTGCTGGCCATGGCTGATATCTTGGTGTGTGTCTGGGAAGGTCATGGTTAATATCTTGGTGTGTGTCTGTGCTGGCCATGGTTCATATCTTAGTGTATATCCGTGCTAGCCATGGCTCATATCTTGGTAGGTGACTGTGCTGGCCAGGGTTCATATCTTGGTGTTTGTCTGTGCTGGCCATGGTTCATATCTTGATGTTTGTCGGTGCTGGCCATGGTTCATATCTTGGTGTATTTTCATGCTAGCCATGGCTCATATCTTGATGTGTTTCTGTGCTAGTCATGATTCATATCTTGGTGTGTTTCCGTGAAGCCATGGCTCATATCTTAATGTGTTTATGTGCTAACCATGACTCTTTGTATGTGCATGTCTGTGTTAGTCATATCTCATATCTTTGTGAGCATGTATATGTTAGTCACATCTCATACCTTTGTGTGTGCTTGTCTATGTTAGTCATATCTGATATATTTTCGTGTATATCCATGCTAGTCACATCTCATCTTCGTGTGTGTCTGTCTATGTTAGTAATGTCTCATATCTTTGTGTGTTTGTGTTAAGTCATATCACATATATTTGTGTGTTTGCATGTCTATGTTAGTCACATCTCCTATCTTTATCTTTGTGTGTGCATGACTGTGTTTAGTCATATCTCATATCTTAGTGTGTGTGTCTGTGTTAGTCATATATCATATTTTAGAGTGTGTCTGTGCTAGTCACATCTCATATCTTAGTGTGTGTGTATCAGTGTCAGTCATGCCTCATACCGTTGTGTGCATGTCAGTGTTAGTCACATCTCATATCTTTGTGTGTGCATGTCTATGTTAGTCACCTCTAGTGACTCGGGCAGATGGTGCTCGTAAACCTGGGAGGGCAGACCATCTAAGGGCAGAATCCCCCTACAGAAAAGACAATCTTCTGCCTTGCACGAAGATTGGGGATAATCAAAAGCTAAAGAAAGCAAACCTGAACAAAATGCTGACTGAAATCGGATGCACTGGGCCACTGGCGCAGAACACAGTGCAACGTTTTAACAGGTATTCAAGCAGAGTGGATCTAACACTCTAATTGACTTTAATTATGATGTCAATTCACTTAAACAGACAGCTGTCTTCATGTGAAAGTCTGGAATCCTACTCTGATTGAGTCCTGATCGCAGAGAGAGGGAGAGAGAGAGAGAGAGAGAGAGAGAGAGAGAGAGAGAGAGAGATAATCTTGCGAAGAGTGCGAGACAAACTTAGTCCAAAAATTAGTGATAAACATGTTTTGTTTTGTTGGAGTTTATTAAAGGAACGAACAATATCATAAGCATCATAAGATCTATAGTGGAAAAAGCAATAGAGGTGAAAACAGATCTATATCTAAGTGTCGCCTTGGTTAATCCTAATATAGCATCAGTTTCATGGCTCTCCTTTAACAATCATGTCGTTAATACGACCAAAATACGTAAGGTCACCTTTGTTTATGTCCCTGGACATGCGGGAGTACGGGGAAATGAAAGAGCGGACAGGTTGGCTAGCTGCGCTGTCGTTGAGGACGTCATCAATGCCCTCCGAGATGTGGGAAGAGCACAGGACTTCGACAAACACAGATCCACGTCACTTCTTCGGATGAAAGAGATGGGAGTTAAGATGGGCACAGCAGAAATGAGAAACTTAGTGGGCGTGTAAGAAGACTTATCAACCAACATAGAACTGGAGTCGTCAGTCGCTGGACACTGAGGGAATTGCTGAGGAGGGGATCTGAGCACCTATGGACATGTTCGGAGTGCAATGATGATGACCCGCAAATAACCCAATAACCCAATCTAAGTGTCATAGATTAAACCAAAGCATTTGACAAAGTGAAACACGAAGAAATATTTTTTTTAATTTAGAAGGTATAAACGTAGACAGCAAAGATTTAAGAGTTATTGAGTTATTATGACGGGTAATCATCATTGCACTCCGAATATATCCATAGGTGCTAAGATCCCCTCCTCAGCAAGTCTCGCAGTGTTCAGCCTCCGACGACTCCAGTTCTGTGTTGGTTGATAAGTCTTCTTATACGCCCACTAAGTTTCTCCTTTATGGCTGTGCCCATCTTAACTCACATTGCTTTCATCTGAAGAATGAAATCTATTCTTAGATTTGAGAAAAAAAAAGAACATGTTCTGGCAACAAACAGCGGCCATAAGAACTGGAAATCAATTGTGAATATTTCAACCGATATAACAGGGCGCTGGGCAAGGTTATGTACAGCCACCAGATTTATTTTACATGCATTGTGATATAATTTAAGATCCATAAAAGACATACCTGGATTAACAATTGGACGTCATAATATAAATAACCTCAAGTACGCTGATGATATAGCTTTAATCCGTAAAAGTGAAAATGACAAGAAGACATTTACATCGATATTAGAAGCAACAGTACGAAGTTATTTTTATTTCAAACATGTTTATCTCTGAAGAAATAGGCAAAAGTCACTAGTTCAGAATAAATACAAGAACAAAAAAATAAACACAAACAAGTCATACACAACATACAACATACACCAACAGTATAAGTACTGAAAAAAAAGACTTGACAAAAAGGATGAAACAATGCGGAAAAAGAAATATATACTAAATACATATCTCTAAACACATGGACTTCCGTTTCCAATATGGTGGAACGAGGTTCGCGTTCTCTGGACCACTGCAGAAATTGCATTCGGGGACTGATTAGCTTCGGCTCTTCGATGCAATTTTCTGCTTTAAAGTCAATCTGAATATCCACTTAACAAAATTTCGCCGATGATGCTGAGTTGTACACACGTCAATGCTCCTCTTCCACTTCTTCTTCTTTTACCTTTTTAGCTCCCAGTGGAGCATAGGTTTTCAACAAACACTTTCCAAGTCGTTCTGTTTTTTACCATTCGGTTAAGATCATTATATGTCTTCCCCATCATCTTCATCTCTGCTTCTATCTGTTTTCTCCAAGAATTCCTTGGTCTTCCTCTTTGTCTTTTCCCCTGGGGATTCCAAAAAAAGGCCTGTTGTGTAATACCCTCTTCCGTAGTGTGTGTCCTATCCAGCGCCATCGTCTTCGCTGTATCTCTTTATCCACTGGTATTTGACTGGTACATTTCCATAATTCTATGTTAGTGATTTTGTCCTGCCATTTCCATCCTTTTATTCTGCGTAAGCATCCATTAATGAAAGTCTATATCTTCGTGATTGTCAATTTTGTTGTTCTCCATGTTTCACATCCATATAATAGGACCGACTTAACATTTGAGTTGAAAATTTGTATGTTTCTATTTAACCTAATTTCTTTGGATTTCCATATGTTTCCCAGTGCAATGAAAGCTTCTCTAGCTTTTGATATCCTTATTTTGGTATCAATTTCTTTTCCTCCATCTTTATCTATATTACTGCCCAGATATATGTAAGATTGTACGTCTAGTAGAGGTATTTCTTCTAATTTTATTTGGTTATTGCCAACTGCATTAATTCTCATAATGTTGGTCTTGTCTCTATTAATCTTCAGTCCTAGCTGTTGTGATCTTTCATCAAGTATGCTTATTTTATCCTGCATCTGTTGATGGTTATGTGATAGGAGAGCTATGTCATCAGCAAAGTCTAAATCATCAAGTTGTTTGGTCAGTGACCACTGGATTCCATTTATGTTGTTTTGAGTTATTTTCATAGTCCAATCTATGGCCAATAGAAAGAGAAATGGAGACAGAAGGCATCCTTGCCTTACTCCTGTTCTTATTTCAAATGCTTCTGTTAGCTGTCCTTCATGCACCACACTATATTTCGTTCCTTCATACATTGTTTTTATCAGGTTAATAAACTTTATGGGGATTCCGTAATGACTCAGCAACTTCCAAAGCATTCTTCTGTCTAAACTATCAAATGCCTTTTCGTAATCTATGAATCCAAGATAAAGTGGGGATTTTAGTTCTAAACTTTGTTCAACTATTATACGTAGAGTAGTTATTTGATCAGCACATGATCTGTGCTTCCTAAAACCTGCTTGTTCATTTCTCAAATGTTTCTCTATGACCTCTTTTAGTCTCTCCAGAATGATTCTGCCTAATATTTTTCCTGGCACTGATAGTAGCATAATTCCCCTATAATTTGTGCACTCCTGTAAACTTCCTTTCTTTGGTAGTTTGATCATATAACCTTCTTTCCAGTCGTTAGGTATTTCTTCCCTCTCCCAAATGTTATCTAATAGATTATGTAACATCTTGGTAGAGGTGTTAATATCTGCTTTGATGGCTTCATCAAGAATTTCATCTGGTCCTGTGGCTTTACCATTTTTTAATAGTGTGATGGCTTTCATTATTTCTTCTTTGCTTGGTTTTCCACAGTTAACGTGTAACTCTTCTTCTGCTGGTAGAATATCTGGAGGATTATTTGAACCGAGTCTGTTCAAAAGTTCTTCAAAGTGCTCTTTCCATCTCTTCATTTGTTCCCTTATATTACTAAGCAGATTTCCTTTCTTATCTGTAATAAAGGCATTGATCTGTTTGTATTTTCCACTTAATTTTTTGATGCTGTTGTACAGTTCTTTCATATTCCCTTTATTTGCAGCTTCTTCTGCCTCTTTAGCTAGTTCATCTATATATTTCCTCTTATCCCTTTTAATGCATCTTCTCACTTCTGTATTAACCTCTGTGTAAGCTTCCAGTGTCTTTTTTTTATTACTTCTCGTTTTGCTTTTATTTATGTCTTCTTTCTTGTTCTTTCTTTCTTTAATTTTATCCAGGGTCTCTGCTGTTCTCCATGCCTTATTCTGGCATGCCTTATTCTGGCGTTCTGTTCCCCAATACTTCTTCGCATGTCTCTTTCCATATATCTTTTACCTGCTTCCAATGTTCTTCTATATTCATTGTATTTTCTAGTAGTAGGAGGACTTGGTATTTGTTTGATATTGTGACTGCGAATTTATCTTTAGTTCCTTGTTTGTTTTTTTTAAGAAACCCTACATTGAAATACTTTCTACCCTTATTCGCTGTAGTATACTTTATAGGTTAATTTTAAGTTTGGCTATCAGAAGAGGTTGATCTGAAGCTTCATCTGCCCCTCTATATACTTTTACATCCTGTAAGAATGATTTAAACTTATTATTAATACATATTTCATCAATTTGATTTTCCGTTCTATGATCTGGTGACACCCATGTAGCTTTATGTATTCTTTTATGTTGGAATATTGTTCCTCATAGGCTCACTTGATTAAGGGCGCAAAAATTCATAAATATCTCTCCACTCTCTTTTATTCCCAAGTCCATGTTTTCCCATAATCTCTTCGAAGCCTCTGTTGTCTGATCCTACTTTTGCATTTAGGTCTCCCATCAAGATTATAATATACGTTGGTTGCATTTATTAGAGTAATTGAGATTTTATGGGCGCAGCCATTGTGTGTACTATGTCATCACAATAGCTGATTGTATATCATTAAAACGGCCGTACGCTAATAGTGAAAGGCGAAATTGAGTTTCGTACAAGACTTCGCAGCACCGGGGTTAGTCCCGAAGGTTCATGTTATTCAGGAGGGATTTATAATTTCACAAATTCACATTGCAGGGAGATCTTCCAGTCTGTTGCTTGATGTGCGACGGAGATAGTCCGATGACTAACTGTGTTTCATATGTTCGGATTTGGAGTCAATGCGATGTCCTAGCATCATCAAGCGCTATACATTTTTTTAAAAAATATAATGATCATCATTTTCAGGAGGGCAGGAACCATTAGAGTTTATGTCTGAAAAGTGTTCCTTGATGCAGTTTTCTCATATTCCAAGTCCGGCAACATTGCAGGAGCTACTGAGTAAAGTGCTCTGTGCACACCGTGTGCTGTGCGATTCATTTTTTTTTTATCGTGTTTCGATATTCCGATTGTTTACGATGAGTGATGATATCGTATGATGGAGAACAGATGGCTGTTTTCACTTTCTGCGCGGTTTCGCCTTATGTCTTTTGGCGTGTGCGGAGACTGCTATGATGGAGACTACAGCTACCTTTATTTGTTTGGAAGATGAGATAGTAATTCGGATGATTCCACTGGCACGGGCGGTTGAGCAATTATGGATTTTAATTCGTTTGCAGTGATACCGGGGCCTTCTATAACCATAATCTCTAAACACAAAGATTTAATAAACCGTATGTGTGAGTGTGTGTTGATGTGTGTGTGCATGCGTGCGTGTGTCTAATAGTATAAATATTTCAAGCACTAAGCATAGATTAATCTTCACACAGACAGAAATGTCCTACCAAAATAATTAAGTAGACATTCTTTTGTAACTTTTTTCTGCCATAACTTTCTTACAGGTAATAATAGAACAATACGACTTGTGTAGACGAACAATCAGAATAACCAAAATGGGAAGAAAAAAAAACTAAACACATCACAAGCACTTGCACATACTTCCACATTGCATCCAATACAGTTTGTTAAGCTAATAATCAAGCAAAAAAAAAAAAAAGATTTCAACACATCAAGAGATTAATAAATTGCGCTAGGAATTTACATTGTAGACAGCAAACGATAGAGTATAATTTATTTATACAGTTTAGTGTTTTCGTGCCTTTCTTTATACAAATGGATGATGTTAAAGGTTTCTTTCGTTGAAAACTCACTAGTTCCAATTATCAAGGAAATATTATTGTCCACTTGAACATCGCTTACATATTACTTCATCCAGAAATTATTGTACAATTGAACAACACTTACACCTTACTTAAACCAGAAATTATTGTCCAATTGAACAACACTTACACCTTACCTTAACCAGAAATTATTGTCCAATTGAACAACACTTACACCTTACTTTAACCAGAAATTATTGTCCAATTGAACAACACTTACACCTTACCTTAACCAGAAATTATTGTCCAATTGAACAACACTTACACCTTACCTTAACCAGAAATTATTGTCCAATTGAACAACACGTACACCTTACCTTAACCAGAAATTATTGTCCAATTGAACAACACTTACACCTTACCTTAACCAGAAATTATACTCCAATTGAATACCACTTCACATTACTTTTTTTTTCTCCTCACCTTTCAACAGCTGAAATACTCGATATTGTCACGATCCCAATCCCAACAGCACCCTTTTATTGTTCTCCGGCAATGTTTCTGATGACGTTTAAGAACTTTGCCGCGTTTCTTTGAAACTACTTATTAAAGAATCACTAGTGATATGTTTGTGCAACATTGTCATCACATATACCGAGAAAGAATTTGCCGTTTCTTCCATTTCGAACTGAAACATTATCGGTCTGAGGAAACTGCTAAAGATAAGATGTAATAAGGTAGTTACCACACGCAGACCAACCCAGCATAAGAAACATGTATAGAAATGGATTGATCGTGTGATAATTTATTAGTCAACTACTCTTTAAAAAAAAAAGTTGTTGTATCGTTTACTACAGACAGTTCAATGGACACTTGATGTGCAGACTAAATGGTGCAAAGCTATCAGTAAAACATTGCCCATTAATAAGAACGCCATTTTTTCATTACTCAGTCTGAACTCAAAAGTACAGTTGATGGTGTTGTGTGTGATATGCGCAACTGAAACAATCAGCTTGACGTTCGCAAATCAAGTTTCCTTTCCACCAACCCCGACCCCCACTCCGTAAAAGAATAATGACGATGTGGTGTTCATCAACATTTTTAACATACAACACTGCTACTGTGACCTGAGATAATGCAGTGAACATATTTTGTTCTGAGAATTCAATGTTTCTTTTAGATGGTTTTATGTTGTCGTTCTAAAAGTGTATGCTTTATTTTCGTGCTAGGGCACGCGGGTATAAGAAGTAATGAATGTTCTGACAGACGGTAGAAGGGCAATGGACAGCTCTGACATTCAGAATGTAATATACATCGCTGGACGCTGATTGAAAAACAAATTAAAACAATTATCTTGAATCTGCAGCCATTAACAGACATCACAAATATCATGTCAATGTGAGAGATACCAGACAAGAGCGCTATGCAGGAATCCAAAGACGACTTGTCCAATAACACAACAAGGGTGTCGATAGTCACTATAAGTTGAGGAATATACGTTGGAAGAGATCTGAGCACTTAAGGACTTGTTCGATGTGCATTGAGGATGACCTGGAGACTAAACCAAACAATGTTGTCATTGTTGATTATTCTCGATTACATGTCTCTGTTATAAACATCCATACATCCATAATTATTCACCAATTCTGGTACGGCTGTATAGTACAGAGAAGCCACGATGGCAAGTGGTTAGTAAAGGTAAAGGTAAAGTTCGAGATTTCAACCGGCGTCTTAGCACGCGAGTTTCCACCCAAATGTGCTCGGCCGCCTATCCAGAAATGTTCGGAGATTTGTGGATAGTGTCGCTTCAAGCATCGAAAGTCACGATGCCAGGCGACATTCCTCACCTTCCCAGTTTAATACCCTGGTACTATTTCTGCTTACGGCTGTTTCGACCGTGGGGGTATTATTTTTTTCCAACCAAGAGTACAATTCACGCTGCTCACAGCGGGAATCGAACACGGGTTGTCCGAACGTCAGTAGGCCAGTCGGATGAAAGTGGTTAGTGCGTTCATCTACTGATCACAAGGGTCCAGGTTAATTTTCTTTTCTGCCATGCAGCAGATGGCAACTAAAGCACTGATTAATCATCTTCATCATCCATCAATGAAATAAAGTTAAGTAAGCATACATGCCGTGTGTTGTGGATTATTTGGGTACAGTCCTAGTTTTGCGTCTTTCTGCTCGGAGTAACGTTCACTTGCACTTTGTTCGGTCGTTTTCTAATCTGTCATTAGGAGATCCCTGTGTTTAGGGTTAAGAATCCGCTAAAAGCCTAATCGTAAACCTAACCCTAACCCTAATCGTAAAGCTAACCCTAACCCTAATCGTAAAGCTAACCCTAACCTTAATCGTAAACCTAACCCTAACCCTAGACCTAACCCTAACCCTAACCCTAAACTTTGTTGAAAAAAAAAATTAAAAGCACAAAAACTAGAAGTAGCTGATACGTTCAAATATGTGCGGTCAATCAGGAGGGATCGCTCGTTTAGCAGAAAGGCGCTAAACTACAACTTTACCTTATTTACGCTTTTCAAGGAGCATGAGAAATTATGGTGACATGAATATGGGTAAAACGTCCGACTTCCGCATACATGATACTCACATAATGTCAGAATATCAGGTTCAGTTATCCTGACAAGAAAGAATACAGTCTGCCTGTGGAGATTACTTTTTTTGTAAGGAACGGAGAGCTTTCGGTAACGTTTACTCCTAGCGACAAGCTTCTGTAATAAGGATACTAGTTCAATTCCGGGTTGAGGCTGAACTTGTTTAATGTATGTTTGTAAATTTCTCAAGGCTTATTCTATACCTCTTACCTGTATCATTCATGTTTGTCTCTCGCCTCAGAGTTTCCCTGTAAGAAATATTCATTTCTTGTTTATTACACTTACATTATTCAACATTAAACTACAACTTTTGATGATATCGCTCATTTTATTGTTTCAACAATAGATACGTGATAACCTTTGTGATAGACATATACTACACGAAGGCGTCGACAAAATTAAACACCAATGAATAATAATTAAATGTATACAACAGTTAGCATCTGAGTTGTCGTCTCTTGTTTTGGGGTAAAGTGCTTATCTTACGGCCTGAAGGTAGCACGTTTAGAAGGGCTGAGTACTTGGACCTATTGGAGTCGAACGATAAACAGGAGGCCATGTGTTCACGTCGAACACGTAAAATAACTCTTTGTAGTTGAAAATCGAGAAGAGTAGGTTGTATTCCTCTGCTCGTATCAAAAATTAAAACAGAATCAAGAGAGAGTGAGAGAGAGAAATATTCTTACCACAATTCGCAATAATTGTCTGAGATCTGAAATTACCCTGGGACCATCTTCGGTGCCATAGAGTTCAAGCGCTACTTACAAATCTGTTATCTGGAAGCAGTTTACAATGGTAATGAGCATTGCTCGAATGTGGTGATGATAGCTTTGACTCAAAAACAAGGACAAATATCGACGCAAAATTTATGAAAACCATAACTAAAGAGAATGTACTTGCAACAAATAACAGTTACAGGAAATTGCAGCCAGTTTGAGATTATTTTTTAAAAAAACGAGCAATATGCTGCAGGGTCATGTAAAAAAAATAAATAAATAAATAAATAAAATAAAGGTAAAAGTATGCCATGCGATGTATAGGGTATATGGTGTTAGTGATCATAATTTCTGCAGACTTTCGGCACATGATTTTTTTTGGAATAATGTGGTCGGCATTACGCTCGTGTCGCTTTACTTTCCCATTTTTAAAAAAATTGCGATACCAATTGAAGGCTGGGTGAACCCGGAAACCTTTAATCAAGATCGAACTCGATCTCTTGTCCATTGTAGTCCACTTTACTAACCACTGAACTATCGCGGTTCCCAATGGGCTGTGTACTGTTGCGATATTTATGTAATCAGTGCAGTGAGATAATAAATTATAAGGGACACACTCGGAATAACAGTTGGCAACCATCATTTAAATCTGAGGTATTCTGATGATAAATCTTAATTGTCAACAGCGAAACAAAAATATTGAGATTGACTGATATTGTAGTAATAGAAAACAGAGCAAAAGTTGTTTATCTTAACAACAACAACAAAACATATCGTAACAGATCTACAAGGACAAAATTGCCAGAAACTGTAAACATAACCAAAAGCTTAAATGAGTTTCTTTTCGCTAATGACCAAAGCTTGTTTTATTCCAATAAGGATAAACTCCGTATTTGCTGTCAGAATTTCGTATGCCAAGAGTACGACATGAAGATAAGCGACCAAGAGACAGAAATAATAACTATAAATCGCAGTCCAATTCAAAGCAATTTTCTAACAACAGCTAAATCCTAAATCAAGTGAGACAGTACTAGTACTTAGGCACTATATTTACTGACGATGTGGAATTAGATACAAAGATATAAACCAGAATCCAGAAAGCAAAAAATGTGAGCGACTATATAGCGTCGGTATTGAAACTTAATGTCTTATCTTAATGTGAGTGAAATGCAAGTAAAAATTTTCTGAAACTGTGTTTATACTAATATTATGCTAACTGTGCCAGAGCGTCATTCTTGAAAGACACAACCATAAAATAACAAATTGCAAAAATAATATATATATATATATATATATATATATATATATATATATATATATATATATATATATATATATATATATATATATATGAAAGATACAATAAAATAAACCTTGAGAAAAATGGTAGAACATCAACAGTTGACGATTTTAAACAACAAATAATCAAATGGTTTGAGCGTCAGAATAGAATTAAGCCTGGCAACCCTTCAACGCGAGTGTATGACGTGAAAACACCAGTTTCTAGAGCAAAGGGAAAACCATGAAAGATGGAAATAAGGAGTCAAGGAGACAGTAAGTAATTTCGACTTCATAAAGCAAGCTACACAACTAGCGAAGGCCTGAAAGTCACATATTCTTCCTCTTTACGACGCTACATGTGGACAACAAATATAAAAGATAGTAACAAATAGAAGACTTTTTGGTTAAAAGTAAAAGTAGTTCATAGCAGTTAACTCCCATTGGGTAGTAAGGTTTTAGCGACTTCATTGTACCACCATTGAGGCCAGTGCTCTTCCTAACAGCCTTTCCTTCCCATAGAATGCATCAGGTACCCATTTATAGTGGTTGAGTGAAGGCCTGGAGTGTTTTAAATCTGAAATCATGTTTTCTATCAAGTGACTTTTGTACCCTGAACCTTCAGGCCGACAGGCTAGTGCTCTGACCACAAGGTAACTGGGGCAAAGACGAGCTGCAAAACAGCTCAGACAGAGACACGGACTGAAAGGACGAAACATGATTTTGTTCAACCCATCTTCGATAATTGAAGTATGTAAAAGGTTATCGGATGTTACTTGGAGCCAGTCCGGACATTGATAGGATTCATGGATGGTCCAAGAATAGATAGGAGCGTCTTTGGAGATGGACAGAAATAGCATAAGAATTGTGAGAATACAACAGACAGCTAAAAGAAAGAGTAGTAAGAATGTTCTGAAATATACACATTCTAAAAATAATCTAAAATTTATTGTCGGCATCAGGAGGAAGCAGTGATCATCATCGTCTTTTTCTTGAGTCACGTGACAAGGGAGAGGCTGCAACTTGTAGCGACAGTTGGAAGAATGGAGGGTTGTAGAGGAAGAGGGAAAACAGGGAGAAAGTATATCAGGCAATTTAGAAGAGACTAAAATGGAAGACAATCAACCGTATATAAATAACTTTAGAGACAGAGAGCTGTGGAGAGAAGGATCACCTCGTCGTGGCACACGCTAGTGATAGTCAATCTGTTCTTAATGGCAGCAAACGTTTAGCTTACCATTCTTGGCTCATTCTTCTCTTGTAGTCATATGATCTATGAGTGTATGAACGACTAGTCTACAGAGCTGTCCATGGTATTCTCAACATTCTTCTGTAAAATCACATTTCTACAGACTCCAGTGATTTCCTTGTTTGTTGTTCTATTGTCCATGGTTCACATCCGTATCTTAAGACTGGTTCAGTAGTAAAGACTGGTATCATTAGTAGTTGAGGGATATACTTCGGAAGAGGTCTGAGCACTTACGGACTTGTTCGATGTGCAATGAGGATGAACTGGAGACTAAATCTAAGCTAAAGCTAAATTAAATGCTAATTTTATTTCGAGTGCTGCTCAAATAGTTGCAGTTCTGTATTATATTTATTTTTTACTTTCCCATTTATGTATATAGAACATATGTTGACTACATCATCACCCATGTTATAACATTCAATAAGAAAATGGTTTGTTATAACACCCTTGGCTCACTTTTGGTGTCCACTTCGAATTACTGGCTCCACTGCTGCATTTCAGCTTGATTAAGATGCACCTCCTGTTAGTTACTTTTTTAATTGGCAATTCTATTGTCTTTCAATATTTTAAACAAGTCGTCTTCTTGTTGTCAAAAGCATTGTCGAAATCGATGCATTGAGTGTATATATCTTGTGACCATTCTAAAGAATATTACGCTTCTAGTCTGTACCATACAAAGCCTGTCTACTCCTTTTTTGCTAGATTCATTCTCTGGAGCGTAGACAAGAGTACAATAGTCCTGCTGATGCTGGTACTCTGCACTGAGACAAGAGTAAATGTATTTTGGTTATTGCAATCTTGGAGGTCTCCACTTCTGACAGCTTCACGATAGCTGTGCGTTTCATACATTCTGGTGCTGTTTCTGTTTAGGACACTATATAACTATTGTGGTTCCAGAATTTCATTTGTTAATGTTTTTTTTTACTCGGGCTACAATTTTCCATGTTGTCTGTCACAGCAATCGTTGTTACTTCTAGGAGTCCGTGTGTTCATTCTTCACAAATATCACAGCAATGTTCACATTTTTTTCAAGTCATTTAACTTTACGGGTCATTTATTTCCTTCTAATTTAGTATCTCGTATCTTATTTTTAGTTTAGTTTTTTTCTCACATTGTCTACTCTATTTTTCTTTCTCTTATTCATAAACAGTGTATAGTGCTATCTATTTATTTATCTATCTATCTATCTATCTATCTATCTATCTATCTATCTATCTATCTATCTATCTATCTATCTATCTATCTATCTATCTATCTATCTATCTGTCTGTCTGTCTGTCTGTCTGTCTGTCTGTCTGTCTGTCTGTCTGTCTGTCTGTCTGTCTGTCTGTCTGTCTGTCTGTCTGTCTGTCTGTCTGTCTGTCTGTCTGTCTGTCTGTCTGTCTGTCTGTCTGTCTGTCTGTCTGTCTGTCTGTCTGTCTGTCTGTCTGTCTGTCTGTCTGTCTGTCTGTCTGTCTGTCTGTCTGTCTGTCTGTCTGTCTGTCTGTCTGTCTGTCTGTCTGTCTGTCTGTCTGTCTGTCTGTCTGTCTGTCTGTCTGTCTGTCTGTCTGTCTGTCTGTCTGTCTGTCTGTCTGTCTGTCTGTCTGTCTGTCTGTCTGTCTGTCTGTCTGTCTGTCTGTCTGTCTGTCTGTCTGTCTGTCTGTCTGTCTGTCTGTCTGTCTGTCTGTCTGTCTGTCTGTCTGTCTGTCTGTCTGTCTGTCTGTCTGTCTGTCTGTCTGTCTGTCTGTCTGTCTATCTATCTATCTATCTATCTATCTATCTATATATCTATCTTTCCTAAAAAGGCGGAAATACGGAAGGGTTCTGAGAAAGGCTTTTGAAGATTTTGATAGATAATCTTTTTTTTTTTCAGGCTTGCTGATGATGTTTAGTATTCCATTTGATCACGATCATCATTGAGTAACGTCTCCACATCGAAGGATAGCTAACATGGAGCGCAAGTCCGCTCTGTCACTTTGATAGTGCAGGTTTTCATAGGTTGACTTGTCAATCTTTTCATGTTACTCGTCCGTGTTAGTTTTGGTCTACCTTCTTTACCTTCTATTTTCCCTTCCAATATTACTTTTACAAGGCTGCCCTGTCTTTTAATATGCTCCAAAAATATCATTTATCTTGTTTGACTTGTCTTTAGTTATTATCTTGTCATCTCTAGTTGTTTTAAGACTTCATCATTTAATTTCTTTTTCTTGCAATACAATTCTTCCTATTCATCTATTAACCAACATTTCAAAGGCTTACATTTTCTGTTCTGTTTTCTTGTCAAATCTCCATGTTTCTGCACCATACAGGAATGTTGAGAAGATATAACATTTTGCTATTCTTAGTTTTAGTCCTGGTGTTATTTGTCTTGATGTTCTATTCGTATATTTTTCATGGCATTAAAATTACTTTTTATCATTCCTGTTCTTTTGTTTATTTCAGTTGTACATTTTCCATCATTGGTTACAGTATGTCCTAGGTAGTTATCGTTTTGAACTGTCTCCAAGTCTATTCCTTCCATTTTGATATCCACTTGTAGGTTTTGAGTATTATATTTGTGTATGATCATAGATTTAGTCGTTTTTTATATTCATATCTGATCCATATTTTTTGCTTATCATGTTTATTTCATTAAGTAATTGTTGTAGATTTAGGATTTTCTGCTAATAATACAGTATCATAAGCATAACTTAGGTTATTGATTATTTTTCCATTAATGTTTAGCCCTGACATCTTTGTGATGTTTTTAAAGATTTGCTCAGTGTATAGATTAAACATGCATGGTGATAGGATACTTTCATGTCTTACTCTCTTTATATAAATAAGTGCAGAGTTCTCTTTGCTATATTTCATTATTGCTGATTGCTAACAGTATAAATTGCAACTTATTCGTAGTATTTTAGGCAGTCTAAAAGTTATTTATGGTGTATTCTGTCAAAAGCTTTGATGTAGTCTATGAAGCAGACATATATTGGTTTGTTTACTTCTGTGTACTTTTCGATTAACGTCCCCTTGAAGAATACGGCTTCTTTTATCCTGCTGTTTTTTTTCCCATACCCAATCGATGTTCGTCTAATTCCTTATCAATTTTACTGTTAACTCTTTCTTGTATAATTGTTGGCAAGATTTTTGTTACATGGCTCATTAGGTTTATTGTTTTAAAATCACTGCATTCACCATTCGATGATCACGTTGGAGAAAAGGAAAACTGAAACCATTGCTCCCTTGATATTTTCTTCTGTGTGAATAAATTAATCTGAGACGTGAACGCCAGCAGAAAAGCAGCCGTTATCTGTCAAATGAAACATAATTTGCTCAATTGATTCCAATTGTTAAATATAGGAGAAAACTAATTGGCACGTAAGTGCTGTAAAATTACCGAACTTTAAATTCTTATGAATTTTTGTACAACTTCGATTCTTCTATCCCATCAGCGCTGAAATTAATGAGTTGGGAGAACACTTGTATTAATTAAATCAAATTTGAGTGTCTGTTTTAAGAGCTTCGTAATGAATGGTGGAAATGCACATTTATTCTCCAGCCGCTTACTAGAATGTGATGGTAGGGAATTTGTGGATATTTTTCTCATTCTCCAGCTCTCTCTCTCTCTCTCTCTCTCTCTCTCTCTCTCTCTCTCATTCTTTATATATATATATATATATATATATGTGTGTGTTTATAGATAATATATATATATATGGTTCGGTCTCTCTTTCTCTCTCTCTTTCGCTATCTCTTTCACTCTGTCTATATATATATATATATATGTTTATATATAATATATATATTTATTTATATATGGTTCTCTCTCTCTCTCTCTCTCTCTCTCTCTCTATCCGTGCGCATTCATTTGTTTACTTTTAGTCCACTTAGCTGTCGCCAGCGCATTGTAATTTTGAAAAAAAAACAGGTAATTTCATTTCATTTATTTTTAGCTGACATTTATAACTGGGATTAAATGGATCTAGATTCCGTTGATCTGGCACGTAACGTGTGAAGTGGTTGGTTAATAAAAGCGTTCCTTCTGGATTTTAATTGAATCAGATGACCTAGAGAGCAAGTTCTTAAACTGAGCGATGGGGCTCAGTCTCGCCTAACATTTTAGGAACTCCCTAGCGTCATTATAATTACACACATAGACATTCGAATGATACGAGACTGTGCTGATACTCAATCACAAGGACTATGATGACTCCTGACGCTCCGTGTCTTTCGGTTGTTTATAATTTACTTAACCCTTGCGGTCATGTCGCTTCGTGCTTAACTCAAAGCACCTATGTCTTCATTTTCCTATGAAGGTCTACAAATATTATATTTTCCTTCAAAATGTCACGATCTCCAATGTGCTTGTATGGAAAGTTGCACAAACTCATGTCCCTAAACGGACGTGGCAGTATGAAACGTACTGCATCGGGGCTTTGTCTCTTTGGGGTTGAGTTAAGCGTACTTATCTAGATTCATCTACCCTGCATAACTGACAATATTTTGCTTGAAAAGCGGGTTCCTGTATGCATTTCTCGGTGATCCGATATATCAACTAATATCATGTTTGTATGTTTAATATGGAAAAGAGGAAGTGAGAAATGAGACATTTGAGAACAGGAAAAGGGCAAGAGAAATATATTAACAGAGGAAGGGGCGAGAGAAGAGGTAAAAAAGTAAAGAATCGCATAAATGTATATCACAAGGAAGAGCCAAATCTATATTTAAATATAGAGACAACCCAGACAATGGCCGCTGTCAAAGTAAAAAGCCAACCCAAAATCGTCATCAACTGTGAAGAAATTGAAATTGCAACAAACTATGAACATTTTGGGATCTGTAGTAACTAACAGTGGAGACTGCCAGAAAGAGATCAAAAGACGATTAGCAATAACAACACAAAAAGGTGACATGAAGCATATTTTGCACAATACAAATAAGGCAATACAATTTAATATACTGATGATAGGTATCTTCCCGATATCAACATGTGGTTGTAAATCATGGACAATCTCGCAAGCAACGAAGAAGAAAATGTGTTCGTTTGGAACCAAAAATTACAGAAAAATTCTTGACATATCTTGGTAATGATAAAGATGTATGCAGACATATTAAAAGACCTAAACATTAAAAAGAGCTAGCTTAATTAACACAATTCTACAGAGGAAAGTATAATATTTTGGCCTCGTAAAAAATCACAGCGGATTGGAAAGAACAATAATGTAAGGCATAGTTCTTTGACGACAAGACTGGCACACCAAAAATTAGAGACCTTGAACATGACAACAGAAGAAGTGAGAGATCTGTTTAGAGACAGGGATTCTTTCAGTCAGACTGTAGTGAATGAGACGTTCTGCAAGGAGCTTACGAGCTGATGATATATAAATACCATCTAAGGCATATAGTAAAAAAAAAAAATTAAAGAGCCCCGTCGCGTCAAGTTGGGTATAGGGAATATGGTGTTTGTGACCGTAATTTTTACAGACCTTAGGCACATGACTTTTGTGGTAATATGGTTGGTATCGCGCCCGTGCCGCTTTATTTTCCCATAAAAAAATTTGGTATCCATTTAAGGCTGGGTGAACCTGGAAGCCGTCGATCAGGATCGAACCCGAACTCTTGTCCGTTGTAGTCCAGTTACTAACCACTGAGCTATCGCGGCTCCCATCTAAGGCGTATGTTGCATTGTAAATAATGAAAAAGACAATTTTGGCATTGAAGTAAGAAAAGAAGTTCTTTAGTTTTATGCTGAATTAGTCCTGGCGTACGGTTAGTGAGACTTGGACAAACGAATTTAGAGCAAGAAAACCTTTGAAGAACACACGAATGTGATTTGACTATTTAGAATAACAGAGCCTCTTGAAAGTCAACAAAAACATTCTAAAACAACAATGCATCAATTCTTCTTCTTAATATTTACTCGTTAAGCAGTACTTGATGATGATGATAATGTTAAACATTTCTCCTGGCTGTACTCCGCAATCACTTCAATTATTTTGTAAAAATTCTTCCAAAGTGTAATTGTAACATAGATTTGTACCAAAAGGTAAATGAAAATATTATATATTATGTTACACGTATTTTTTATTTATTTTAATAATCAATTTGACAAAAGTTTCGTAACAGCGTAATCGATACAGTGAAGTAGAATATTCTAGGGTTAATGTTATTTATTTCAATTTTGTTATCATTAATTATCATGTAGCATTGTCAGTTTATGTTATAATATTCAAATGTCTGTGTAAGACTTATATTATATAACAATGTCCTGTTTGGGGGCCTCAGTAACCTAGTTGGGAAAACCACCGGACTGGGCTATCGTCGTTCGGACAACCCGTGTTCGATTCCCGCTGGAAGCAGTGTGAATTGTACTCGTGGTTAGAAACAAAAAATCTCCCGCGGTTGACCCAGCCGCTGGCAGAATTGGGTACCAGGGTAGTACTCTGGGAAGGTGAGGAATGCCGCCTCGCATCGTGAGTTTCAATGCTTGAAGCGACACTATCCTTTAGTCTCCGAACATTTCTGGATGGGCGGGCGAGCACATATGGGTGAAAACTCCCGTGCTAAGACGGCGATTCAGGCCTCGTACTTTACCTTGACCTATAACCATGTCCATTTCGTTAAGCGGGCGTGCTTGCGTTGGGTCGCTAGTTTACCGCCAGGCTGTGAAACCTGCGCCACTCGTCCCACATGTCGTCGGAATGTCTAGATGTGCTGAACAATTCACTATCCCGAGATTAGGGGAGAGTACAATCACGTGGAAACCCCGGGTTCGATTTGTTTTTGTTTTTAAATCATGCCGCCGTTGGTGGGAATCAAACCCGGACCATTCATGACCTGGGGTCGACGTCGTACTTCTGAACTATCCAGTTCTACGAGGTCGATTCAAAAAAGTTTTTTCTTTCAACATCACCGGGCATTATGCCTAAATGTTCTATACTAAGAGGCATGATGCCAAATGCTGAATACTTAGAGCCATGATGTCTAAAGGTTCGATACTTAGAGCCATGATGTCTAAAGGTTTGATACTTAGAGCCAGGATGTCTAAAGGTTTGATACTTAGAGCCATGATGTCTAAAGGTTTGATACTTAGAGCCATGATGTCTAAAGGTTTGATACTTAGATCCATGATGTCTAAAGGTTTGATACTTAGAGCCATGATGTCTAAAGGTTTGATACTTAGAGCCATGATGTCTAAAGGTTTGATACTTAGAGCCATGATGTCTAAAGGTTCGATACTTAGAGGAAAAATTGAAAAAAAAATAAAAAATGGTATGTTAGCACAAGAAGAAGATCTCCCACCTTCGCCCCGTCCCCCCCTCCCCCACACCAGCCACATCGGCGGCCCCCGACTCTTTAGTTTTCTGCATACCCCCCGACCTCCACCTCTCACATGATGAGAGGTCTGTTCTCTCTAAAGGTTTAAAATTTATCCCGCGTCGTCCTTCCAGTGACCACTATAATCTTTGTAAGGACGTCCATGATTTCCATAGACGTATGCGCTTGAAGCACCGTTTCTCTGACACTACTGCTACTTCTTCCTCACCCACCCCTGTGGATGAGTTCTCTCGCTTCCAATCTCGCAAATCAGATTGGACCCCTCAACCTGGCGCATCACAGGCCTTGGATCACTACATTAATGTCACCTCACGTGAGATACAACAACTGTGCCCTAGAAAACTTCACCGCTCTAATCTATCTCCCTCTGAGCTTCGGGCCCTTTCAAATCTCCGCCGCCGGGAGGACATTGTTATCAAACCGGCAGACAAGGGGGGAGCGGTGGTAGTTTGGCGCAAAGACTTATATATTTCTGAGGGCAACAAACAGCTATCCAATACCACTTTTTATAAACCCCGCCCTGACGACGCCACTGTCCTCTACAATAAGCAGGTCAAATCTACCATCAAGGAACTGATCCGAACCAACCGGCTCCCTCCTAGCGCGTCCCGCCTCATTATTCATAATAGTGGTCTTGGGAAACCATCTTTCTACATGCTCCCCAAAATTCACAAAATCGACAATCCAGGACGCCCCATCGTGTCAGCGTGTGCTTGCCCGACTGAACACATATCTGACTATCTAGACAGTGTCTTCCAGCCCATGGTAGTTAGCCTTCCCTCATATGTCAAGGACACTAACCATGCATTGAGTATCTTCTCTTCCATCTCTCTCTCCCGAGGTTGCTCATACCGACTTTTTACCCTTGATGTTTGCTCTCTCTACACCTCTGTTCCTCACTCCGACGGCCTCCTGGCTCTACGTTTCTTTCTTGACCAGAGACAACACCCCTCTGTTGATACTGCAACTCTTCTCCGCCTCACTGAGCTTGTACTCAACCTCAACACCTTTGAGTTTAATGGTAACTTCTATGACCAGGTCAGTGGAGTAGCCATGGGCACCAAGATGGGCCCTAGCTATGCTTGCCTATTCATGGGTTACCTGGAGTACCAAATTCTCAATTCTTATCAAGGTCCTCTTCCTATCATATACCTTCGGTACATTGATGACTGCTTCGGACTCACCGATCTACCTGAGGATGACCTCTCCAGGTTTATCGACTATATTGGTAGCTATCACAAAGCTATCAAGATCACATCTTGTATATCCACTTCCTCTGTTACCTTCCTAGATCTTATTGTTTCTTTGGGTACTTCTGGCCTCCACACCTCGGTTTTCTATAAACCCACAGACGCCCACTGCTACCTTCTCTATACTTCATCCCATTCACCTTCTTGTCGCGACTCTATTCCATTCTCACAGTTATTGCGTCTCCGTCGCATCTGCCAGGATGACCAAGATTTCCTCCGACAGGCTCACCTCATGTTAGGTTTCTTCAGCCGCCGGCTTTATCCAGACTCGATCCTCCAGTCTGCCCTCAAGCGGGTCCTCCTTATCTCTCGTCCCGAGGCACTCACCCCTTCCAACCGCCCCCTTCTGAGAGAACTATACTCACCCTCACATATCATCCTCACAACTTAGCAGCTGTGAGGATACTCAACCGCTACCGTTCCATTCTCCTCTCTGATCCCACTACCCGTCTACTTTTTAGTGATCCCCCGATGATCGCCTTCAAGCGCGACAGGAATTTGGGAGACATTCTGGTTAGGAGCCGTCTCCCTCGCTCCTACCCTCAACACTTCGGTACGGCCCCTTGTGGTCGTAACTGTATCACCTGTGCCTATGTGCTCCCTACTGACTCGGTCTTATTCCCCAATGGACGGTTCGAGATCAAGCATGGCTTCACATGTGTGTCCCGCAACATCATTTATGCCATTATATGCCAACGATGCCACATGACCTATATAGGCGAGTCTGGTAGAAGATTAGCGGAAAGATTTTGTGAACATCTACGTGATGTCCAACAGAATACTGGCACTCCAGTGTCTTCCCATTTCAACTCCCCAGATCACAAGGGCAAAGACGACATCCATGTCACTGGTATTGTCCTCTGTCACTCTGGCGACCGCAGCCGCTATACTTTGGAAAATCGCCTCATAGTCCAGTATGGTTCGCTGACCCCACGAGGCATGAATGTATCACACTCATACACATAGTTTCCTTTCGGCTGCTCCTTCCCTCTTGCATAGCCCTCTCTACCACCCATGTGGTGGCTCTTGAGTCTATCTACTATGCCACGCTATTCTTAGTTCTTCTCCACTGGTCCCCGTTGAGGCACTTCGGTGTTCTCCTATATACCTTTTTTCTGCGCTACTTAGCCCTCATATGTTTTTATTGCACCACACCCTCATACATCTCACTCTTTCCGCCTTTTGAATACCTGTCATTCCACTGTTCTATTCTTTCTCCTTCGAGTTTGCACACTGACCCCGGTTTGAACCCTTCCACACATACGATTGTCCCCGTATGGACGTGCACATGCATGTATGTGTCCATAGGCACGGGTATTGGTATATATGTGTATACGCATATACATGCATGTATATGTGCTCTTGCTTGTATGCATACACATGTATGTGTGTGTATATGTATGTGTATGTTGATATGTATTAGTATGTGCACTTCTTCTTGCACGTGTACATATGTATACACGCATCTGTGTGTGTGTATACATGTATTTATGGGCCCTTAGATACTTTCAGATATTGCCTGTGCCTTTGTAGTCGACGTACCTAGATAGCGTTCCCCCCACTCGTGTATTTTTAGAACCCTTCACCTCTGACCACAGGGTATAAATTACAGCTACACCCGTGAGAAATTCCTTTCATAGCCTGACCACTGTCCACGACACACAGGGAAGTCAACATATTTCGATTATTTTTGTTTTTGATGTTTCATTACTAGTTAGCTATGTAGGATTAGTTTTATTTATTCACATATCTGTGTGTGTATGTTGTTTGTTTGTTCCTGCTGAAGGCCTATTGAGCCGAAACGTCGTTCGAATCTGTGTCGTCTATTAATCACGTAAAGCTTCTAACATACCATTTTTTATTTATTTTATTTATTTATTTATTTATTTATTTTATTTATTTTATTTATTTATTTTTATTTTTATTTTTTTTTATTTATTTTTTTTTATTATTATTTTTATTATTATTATTATTATTTTTTTCAATTTTTCCTCGCATTCAGCTTTACTGCAGCTTCGCATTTTTATGCATTCATTTGCATTTCTTTGCCTTAACCCCTCGATACTTAGAGCCATGATGACTAAATGTTCGATACTTAGAGCCATGATGTCTAAAGGTTCAATACTTAGAGGCATGGTGCCCAAAAGGCTGGATACTAAGAGCCATGGTGCCCAAAAGGCTGAATACTTAGAGCCATGATGCCAAAAGGCTGGATACTTCGAGGTATGATGCCCAAAAGGCTGGATACTTAGAGCTATGATACCCAAAAGGCTGGATACCTAGAGGCATGATACTAAAAGGTTCGATACTTAGAGGCATGATGCCAAAAGGCTCGATACTTAATGAATATATTGAAGTTAGAGATAGGTATTTATATATATTCGATATCGACATTTATTTATCATTTCTGTTGTTGACCTTCTACCATGCCATTCTCTTAAGCTGTCCGGTATCTTTTCTCTTTGTTTCCCTCTATCTCTTCGTCTCTCAATTTTCCCAGTTGTTACAATATATTCCAGCTGTTCTCTTCTCATTACATGGCCAAAAGATGATGATTGTTTCCTCCTAATATTGGAAATTAGCTCTCTTTTTGCTTTGGCCTCTTTCAGAACGTTTTCATTACTCTTCTTAGCTGTCCATGGTATTCTCAACATTCTTCTGTAAAACCACATTTCTACAGACTCCAGTGATTTTCTTGTCTGTTGTCCTATTGTCCATGATTCACATCCATATGTTAAGACTGGCTCTACATAACATTTAAGAAACTTTTTTCTTGTTTGTATTGTCAAAAATGGATTGCATAGTATCTTCCTCATTTTTTTGGAAAGCTGCTTTTGCCTGAGCCATTCTGCATCTCACCTCTGTTGTACATCTTCCGTCTGAGGTTAACAAAGTTCCCAAATATTTAAATTCATTTACCTGTTTTAATATTTTTCCACTTGTCTTTATTTTACACTGTGGTGATGTCTTTTTCTTTGTTGTTACCATTACTTCTGTCTTTCAGCTATTAAGGCAGAGTTTTTTTATTTTTGCTTTCTTTCACTGCAATGTCTAACATTTCTTGTAACTCTTTTTCACTCTTAGCGTTTAAGACTATATCATTATCATACCTTAGATTGTTTATATGATGACTTCCGATTGTTGTGTATAAATATATGCACACACTAAATAGAAAACAAAATATAGAGCTGGTGTAAATGGCACCACAATTAATAGAACTCTCGTTACGACCCAAGTCTTGATAATGTGATCGATGTGTGTTCGATAACCATTGAAAGCGTCAGTTCAAGTAATTAATTGGTCAGACATGTCAGCAGCTATCCTATAATTCACGAAAGAAAATCTAAACAAAATAAGAGCCTGAAATAAAGGCCAATTTTAAAAAAATACTACTGTAGAATTATAATAGTCATGGTGGACGTGCAGCAAAAGAAAGGGGAATATGATATGTAAAACCATGTACTAAATCCTTCACTATATTGATAACTCCACGAAGATAAGAGAAACGTAATATGTAAAACCGGGTACTAAATCCTCATCTTGTTAGTTCAGTAAGACGGCGCTTCTCAGAGTGAAAACTTTGACAACAAATACCTGCTGCCTTGGCGCAGGAAGTTCATGGTAAACTGAACACTGGGGAAGTAGTCCCAAACAAATGAGTGGTGGCGACGGGTAATACCCTAGACCTCAAGACGGAGAACACACTTTAAACGCGCAATCGTTAAATCGTTGTACAGAAAAATCAGGCAATAAACTATTCCAGAAGTTAGTCCACTCAACTGAGAAGAAAGTAGTTCGTGCATTAGCTTCAGGATTTGCATATTTTAATGCGCTGTTTCACGTGATGTATGGTTCTCACTACCTTGGACATACTATAACCAGTGATGGAAAATGTACAACTGAAATAAACAAAAGAATAGGTATGGCAAGAAAGTAATTTTAATGTCATGAAGAACATACTAACATCAAAACAAATAACAACAGGGCTAAAACTAAGAATAGCAAAATGTTACATCTTCTCAATATTCCTATATGGTGCAGAAACATGGACATTAGACAAGAAAACAGAACAGAGAATTGAAGCCTTTGAAATGTGGATATATAGAAGAATAGGTAGAGTTGGATGGAGGGAAAAGAAAACAAACGATGAAGTCTTAAAATAACTAAAAATGAAAAGAAAACTACTAAGCACAATTCAAACAAAACAAGTGCGATTTTTGGGCCATGTTAAAAGGCACAACAGCCTACTAAAAGTAATCCTGGAGGGGAAAATACAAGGTAAAAGAGGCAGAGGCAGACCAAGAATAACATGGACGAGTAACATCAAACGATGGACAAATCAGCCTATGACAACCTGCACCATCAAAGCAAGAGACAGAGCAGAATGGCGCTCCATGGTAGCCAACCTTCGTTGCGGAGAAGGCACTCGATGATGATGATGATGATGATGGTTCTGTATTTAGGTGATGCAGGCTAAAGCAAGAAAGGGTAAAAATCTGTAAGACACGCAGTGAAATATGGCAACATTCGCAATGACAGCTGATACAGCAGCACTACAACAGTAGAGTTTATCCTGCTAGATCTAAGTCGTGTTTCTGTGTCCTTGGTATACCGTCGTCCATCTATGTTACCCTTCGTTTTTTCCCACAACATGTTTCCTTTATTTCAGACTCATGGAGTCACTTATATTCAAATTGTTTTCCTATCAATATTTTGTTTCCGTGTATTATTTGTCATACAACACACAAATAAATGCCATATAGATTTTTTTGATAATTCGAAATAATCTATAATAATAAGAAAATTACTCACATTTTGTAGATCTGAATTCTTAACCATTATGTTTATGGCAGGGGTCAGAAACAGTTCACAAAGGTTTAATCAGCCTCTAGATTCCATTTGTCCCTTTGGCACGCCGTTGATGATATTTCCTGTATTACAAATATTTACTTGGAATTTGAACTACAATTTTCTTCTTATTTTTCGTTCAACCGACAAAGTGGCTTATATTTATTTCTCTGTTATAGTTTACAGCGATATGGTAAATCAGTTAAGACACTTCGGACTCATTTTGGAAGCTTATACACCGGATACAGCATCTTCATACACCCGTACCCCTGGATGTTTTCTCTAATTATTTTCAGTCAAAGCCATTACCCTTGAGAGTTTTCATCATTTCTCTTCTACATGTTAAATAGGGTGCCCTACCTCTTTCCAGAGCCGCGATAGCTCAGTGGTTAGTGAACTGGACTGCTAAGGACAAGATATTGGGTTCGATCCTGATCGACGGCTTCCAGGTACACCCAACCTTAAATGGGTACCGGATTTTTTTGGGGAAAGTAAAGCGGCACAGGCGTAATACCGACCACATTACCCTATCAATCATGTGTTGAAGGTCTGTAAAAAGTATGGTCACTAAAACCATATTCCCTATACGCCACTTGGCGTGACGGGGTTCTTTACTTTTCTTTTTTTTTTTTTTTTACTTACCTCTTTCCACTTTTTTCCTGTGGGTTCCAATATTGCCTTGATATTACTGCGATGATACTTTATTTAATTGTTCTACTAACCACACTTGACCTCATCGTAGTGTATTTTGAAACTGGGATCTTCTAGCCCTACTGGTTTGCCAAAGGCTGAGTAAGGTTTCAGTTAGTTATAGGTCGCGGATCTGGACACAGGCAGCCATATTTAGCCCGCTATTTTTAGTCATTTGCTTACCAAACTTAAACATTTATAATGACCTGACACTCGTAGACCGGTCTTCCTTTTTTCCACTTTTTGAAAAAAGGAAATCAGTCGACAGACAATAGCACTAGTTAATTTTTTTTTGTGCGAGCAGCCAGAGGGATTACCCACAGGGATTACTCACATGTTGATCCAAGGAAAGTTGACAAGCCCCTCTTGTTCGTGATAGCTTCTTATGGAAGTCTATTACGTTGGTTTAATGGCATAGGCTCTTTCCAGAGCATCCATCTTAGACAATAGCATTCGTTTCAGTTTGCTTCCAAATCTTTGGTTCTTGCTGATTTTATTTCCGTTTCAGCATTTTAATTATGTGCCGTTTTCGCGACGAAGATTGACTATCATGGAGCGCCATTTTAATGTTTCTTGCCTCGATGTGACACATTTTTTGTTCTTTAATTTGGTGTAATACTTTTGACTGTGAGTAAAAGAGTTTTGTCATCTCATATTTGACGACGGTGTCTTCAAAGTTAATGGAGTCAGTTTTGACAAGCGGCTCATTTACTTTACACCAAAAGTAAAATTCGTTCTTAGCAAATATGTTGTACAGCAGTTGATGAAGCAAACCAGTAAATAAATATATAGATAAAGCAAATCTTATCCGGATAATTCACAAGCCTATGTCAATTAATAATTATGTTATTGGATAGATGATCTTTATAAAAATCGCTTCCACTTCAGCTCCTTACAGGTTCAGTAAACCCATAAACCACAGAAAGCAAAGAAGGTCATGGTAAAGTACGAGACTTGAGTCGCCGTCTTAGCATGGGAGTGTTCACCCATATGCCGCATATCCAGAAGTGTTCGGATGCTTCAAGCATCGAAACTCACGATGCAAGGTGGCATTCGCAATCTTCCCAGAGTATCAGGCTGGCATCCATTTCCGCCAACGGCTGGGTCGACCGCGGGTTTCTATTTTTCCAACCACGAGTACAACTCACACTGCTTCCAAGGGGAATCGAACACGGGTTGTCCGAATGTCGGTAGCCCAATGGTATATTTCCCAACTAGGATACCGATTACTCTGTCATATAAGGTTAATCCTTCATATCAAAGAAAAAACGTCTGAGCTCAAAGTAATCAGCAACTCATAGCTCACTGTTTGCTTCTTAATCAGCGGCAACGGCTAATCAAGGTGGCTCAGGTAACGGTCTCATTGTAGTGATTGAGAGGAAAGGCAACCAGGTACCTTGAAACGTCATGTTGAAGACGGCTTTCTTTGGCCTAAAGACTCTGACATCGTAGCTTGCTGTCAAGCACAACGCATTAACACCCACTTAGCATTCTCTTATGGGTGGGGTGGGGGGCGCGTTAAGGAGAATTAGTCGTCGGGTGGACACTAAAGAAAGTGAATTTGGAACAATTGGTGTCTACATGGAACTTGATCACAGACCGGCACTAAATGACCAGCTAAGTTTATTTTTTTTTTAAATTATTATTTACTAATAATGTGTCACATGAAAGATACTTTAAATGAAAGGACAAGCGTGTATATCAGCCATGGGTTTTTTTTCTCACCTAGTGTTTAATTTGAAGCCTCGGTGGTAGAGTTCTTGATGTGCTCCCTGCTGATCAAAATGATACAAGTTCACTTCCTTGGCGTGGTGTTTATTTTTCTTTTTTTTTCGGATCGACAAAACACTTCGGTTTCTCGAGCCTCTAAAACTTTTTTGTTAGATATTTATTGTCTACAAAGTACGGGCAGATTGGCGTGATACTGACCATATCGCTCAGAAATGTGATCTTTAGTTATGGTCAAACGTGGTTATTAATGAACGAAACCTTTACTGTTTAGAAATATTTTTGCAATATTTTATTTATTTTGTTTTCCCAACTTGGCGCTGCACAAGTAATTATGATTTAAAACATCCTGAAGATAGTTTTTTTTTTCCTTGGGGGGAGGGGGGGGGGTGTGATTTACTTTGAAAGTGACAACATTAATTCCACTAATTATTCGCTTACGTATGCCTCTTTTTTCTGAGTATTTCATTATAGTCCTTATATATTTTATGTGATATATGCGTGTTTTTTTTCAGTTTTTCTGTTCTCTTTTTCTACTTGTGCCATAATCTCAAAGCCACCATTTGAAAACATTTTGTTTGCTCTTTTATTCCCTTTGTCCTAATGCTTCCATTTGAAAACATCTTTTTTTATTATTATTATTAGAAGGATTCTCGGCTCTGCTTTTGACGTATGTGCACTTCAAATCTCCCTTTATTTCTTCCTGTGTACAAGACTTATTACATCCCTTTCAAACATTCTTGTTCGTCAAAATACACCTTTAGCGTTTCTCCCGATTGGTTTTTTTTTTTTTTCAATCAAAATAATTATTCTATTTTATTCTTTTCATTTATTCACATCTACGCACACTCATTCAGATTATACACGGAAAACTTACTCCATAAACATACACCAAGACATACACATTTCAATTTCCCGACGCCATCTCATATAATATCTTCTCGTATTATGATTTGCCACCCTTGTCTGTGCAAAAATTTGATCTCTTCCAATATGTCTTGAAAGATCATTCAACTTAAACTCTATTCCTAATTTCAACGTTTTTGAGTTTCATATATTTTTTGCCCTTTCAAATCTTTCTTCCCATGTATTGACCTATCTCAAAATTAATTTCAACTTCTCATCGCTTGTATTCACGCCTGTCTCTTATCTTGTACCTCCTCATCCACTTTCTGTGTTCGACAAATGTTTGCGCAGGGCTGGAAATATCTTCAGAGAAGCTGGAAGGAAAGATCGAGCTCGTGTCACTGAAACATGGCTTCTGCTTAAACAAAGATCTCAAATAGGTGAGAATTGAATCGCTCTGGCGTTTGGAGCAAACAATCATAACAGGTTGAGATTCCGCTGTCGTTCTGATGTAGGCAAGGTCTGGTAAAGGCGTGTCCGGGCCTTCTTGTGCTGACTCTAAACTATATCCTTACTCATGTGTGTGCATGTGTGTGTGTTACAGTGTGGATCTAAACAATATCCTTACTTATGTGTGTGCATGTGTTGTGTTGCATATATGTGTGTGTGTGTGTGTTACAGTGTGGATCTAAACAATATCCTTACTTATGTGTGTGCATGTGTTTTGTTGCATATATGTGTGTGTGTTACAGTGTGGATCTAAACAATATCCTTACTTATGTGTGTGCATATGTTGTGTTGGGTATATATATATATATATGTGTGTGTGTACAGTAGTGTGGATCTAAACATTATCTTTTACTTGTGTGTGTGTGAGTTGCGTGTATATATATATATGTGTGTGTGTGTGTGTGCGTGTGTGTGTGCGTGTGTAACTGTGGATTTGCATGAATGGGTAATGGTTGTATATGAAGTAATTATGAAGAAAGAAAGAATATTATGAGTAAAAAATAATATATGAGGAATGAAGAGAGTGAGTGAGTGAGTGAGTGAGTGAGTGAGTGAGTGAGTGAGTGAGTGAGTGAGTGAGTGAGTGAGTGCGTGGGTAGGTGGGTGAGTGCGTGGGTGGGTGTGGGTGAGTGAGTGAGTGAGTGAGTGAGTGAGTGAGTGAGTGAGTGAGTGAGTGAGTGAGTGAGTGAGTGAGTGAGTGAGTGAGTGAGTGAGTGAGTGAGTGAGTGAGTGAGTGAGTGAGTGAGTGAGTGAGTGAGTGAGTGCGTGGGTAGGTGGGTGAGTGCGTGGGTGGGTGTGGTGAGTGAGTGAGTGAGTGAGTGAGTGAGTGAGTGAGTGAGTGAGTGAGTGAGTGAGTGAGTGAGTGAGTGAGTGAGTGAGTGAGTGAGTGAGTGAGTGAGTGAGTGAGTGAGTGAGTAGGTGAATGAGTTAGCGAGCGCGTTGATGGGTACATAATAAATGTATATGTTAAAAACATGTTTTTTCATTTCCTTCACTCTAACCTAAACTATATTAGTCACTACTCTTCTGTAGACCATGTATCTACATCAGTTTATCCTCATATCTTAATTTCTAAATAGGTATCAGTCTCACTCTGTCAATCGATCACCTCTCTGTATTCTCTCTCCCAGTTATTTTTGTCTCTCTCGGTTAATTTTTGTTAAATACCCATTTTGTACATAATCATAAAATAGCACTTTAGCACTGCGGTCATTGCATTAAGACCATATCAACATGAACAAGCCATCACAATCAATTAAAGAAGTTGAAGTGCTCAACAAACAAAATACTGAAACCTTCACAGTGCCTATTGAGCAGTGACAAGTCGCACGCCCAGATAGCAGCAGCCATGACAAATATTGAAATAAATCTGAACCTCGTTTTAGCGACATCAAATAAATGCTTTGCGATAACGCAATACACCGTTATCTGAAGCTTGTGATGAGCTTAGACATTTATATCTGGAGTATAATTTTTAATTAGCAGATGCGATATATTGATGAACTTAGATTGCGCAAAAAGCACGGGGGTGGTTCACCTTATCGAGTCTAATGTCTCATAAACTAAATTTATCTTAAACGTAGAGCGGCTGATTTTTTTAAACAATATTTCTGATTAATTATCCTGTCATTTTTAACCCCATGGCTGGAGGCAAAGGTTGCCTCACAGCAGCAGAGCTGGAAGTTATCAGCGATCCACAGCTGATGGCTTGCGACAGAATCGGTGAACCAGAACCATCCAGACCCTACTCCACCTGTCCGTGGCGCCTCCAGTAACAGACTAACCTCTCTAGTCTTGTCAAGCGAGTAGGGATCGAAGAGGGAAGACAACCCGGTACTCAAAAATAACATGTTGAAGTCGAATGTGTTGGGCCAAAAGGCGTAAATATCACAGTTTTACTGCCAACCACAACACAACGCAGACATGCCCACTTAAGGTCCTTTTAAGGGCGGATGATGAGGAGGTGTATTCCTTTAGTCATCGGGCGAACGCAAGCAAGCAAGGAAGCAACCCTATGGTTTCCCTCTCACAAAGTATATTTTTCCTAGCCCTGGGAAAATGGCGCGCGTGTGTATGTGTGTGTGTTTGTGTGTGTGCGTGCGTGCGTGTGTGTGTGTGTGTGTGTGTCTCTCTCTTCAAAAAAGAAACCACAAAAAATACCTTTTTTTTTTTAAATCTGCTATTTAATAGAATTAAGGCAAGACCGAAACTAGAATCTTGCACATTCTGTTTCTATCAATTTAGTGCGTGTGTCAGCGGGTCCTATTCTCTGTAAACATTATCCGTTATATCGGTTTAAAACAAGCCAGTGAAAAATGGGGCCGCGCCAAAGTTTTGTTAGCGAAAAGCTTGACTTAATGAAATCAAGCCAACTATTGAGATGAATCGTTTCCCGTCCCTTCACATTAGCTGTGAGAGCTGAGACTGGTTGCAGAATAATTGAAACGTCCGGGTCTTCTAGAAGATTTTATATGTGCTCGTCTTCACACTGCTGCCGTCTGCGTTGTCTTCCAAGAGGGCAGTGTTTCGATTTTTGAAGCTGACGTTTATTGGGGCGATGAAGACGCATGCCACCACTTTAGAACTCACCCAGATGGTTTTAAAACGTCCCAAGTAAAGTGCAACCCATCCCCTAGCGTGTCGCGTTGTCATTGTTTATAATATCACATTGAGATCACTTATTTGAGTTAGAAGGCTTTGCTTGTTCACTTATTTAATTGAAAGGCATTTTAAAGCAGTATACAGTCGTCTCATAAATCGTTAATACTGACAAATGAGTTGATAAAACCAGTCTATAGCAAATTGAGTCTGTAAAGTAGCAGAAACTGTAATGTCATCTTGAAACATTTACAAATTATATACTTTCAATGTCATTATATGTTAATATAACTCAAGACGGTTATTTACTATACTTACGTTATATAATATTTCAGGTTAATTTAAGGTTAACTTTTTTTAACAGTCAATGAGATAGTATGTGGGAACACACATACACATTATTAGCAATTGTAAATTATGTATATATAATTTATTGTTTATTTCCTTATAGTTTCTTAATTTCTCATTATTATGATGTTATTATTAATGTTAAATATTTGCTTGCAGACTTCATTTAAAACATGTTGATGTAAGACAGCCATTATGTTACATCTCCGTCAGACATAAAAAAAAAGTAAAGTAAATTACCCCCGTCACGCCAAGTGGCGTATAGGGAATATAGTGTGAGTGACCATATATTTTACAGACCTTCGGCACATGATTTTTGGGGTAATCTGGTTGGTATTACGCCCGTGCTGCTTCACTTTCCCTAAAAAAAATCAGGTACCCATTAAAGGCTGGGTGAACCGGAAGCCGTCGGTTAGGATCGAACCCTACCTCTTGTCCTTTGTAGTCCAGCTCACTAACCACTGAGCTATCGCGGCGTGTCAGACATAATTAACCGTAAACAAATTATAGCAGAAATAGTGTCAAAGTTTTACTGTATAAAGGACACCAGACCAGAAAAAGCTCAAGATGCCTAAGGGCCTTTCATGAAACACAAATGACAGCTTTCACACCATACCGCAGCTTTCGCTCCATACCGCAGCTTTCACACCATACCGCAGCTTTCACACCATACCGCAGCTTTCACAAAATACCGCACCTTTCATACCATACAGCATCTTTTACACCATACCGCATCTTACACACCATACCGCATCTTACACACCATACCGCAGCTTTTACACCATACCGCACCTTACGCACCATACCGCAGCTTTTACACCATACCGCATCTTACACACCATACCGCAGCTTTCACAAAATATCGCACCTTTCACAAAATATCGCACCTTTCACACCATACCACAGCTGTCACACCATACCGCAGCTTTCACAAAATATCGCACCTTACACACCATACCGCAGCTTTCACACCATACATACCACAGCTTTCACACCATACCGCAGCTTTCACAAAATTGCGCACCTTTCACAAAATATCACACCTTTCACACCATACCGCGCATCTTTCACACCATACCGCAGCTTTTACACCATACCACAGCTTTTACACCATACCGCGCAGTTTTTACACCATACCGCAGCTTACACACCATACCGCAGCTTTTACACCATACCGCAGCTTTTACACCATACCGCAGTTTTTACACCATACCGCAGCTTTTACACCATACCTCAACTTACACACCATACCGCAGCTTTCACACCATACCGGCGCTGCTGATTTCTGTTTACCCTCTCCGCTTGTGCTATTGCCCATTCCTGACCTTTATGCTTTATTTGTTACGTTTGCGTTCCTTGAGGTAGGTAATAGCCGAAACATTGATTGTGTCTCTTGTGGTGACTTTTAAACCGTAAAACTGTAGCTGTAGTCGTCTTTTAATTATCAGGCCTCACTTTAAACTAGGGCAAAATTCACTTGTTAAATGTAAAATCTATTTTATACTTGAATTCTACGACACATATTTTCCTCATTATAGCAAATGTGGTTACTCTACAGATAGTTAACTACTGATAATTACACTACATGCATGCATAATAACCGAGAGTTAAAGTCATATAAAAATTAAATCATTAAAAATTATTCAAAGCCCTTTTTTTTTAGTCAATAAATATTACTTTTCTTGCCAACTCCATTTACCCCTGCAGATATTCGTTGACCTCATTTTATGTTTCTAGCTATGTGTTTTCTTTTCTTGAAAACCAACAAAAATATATTATTTTTCCTCTATCTGTGACATTGATTTTGTCTGTTCATCGACTTAACTTCGTGTCAAATTTCCTGTCATTTCCTTTTCTCTATTTCTGATAATAGCTTGCATCTTCACATTTGGCATCATCTCCTGTCAATGAAAGACGATAAAAGTCATGAGTCCCTTCAATTATACAACTTTTTAACAATACCAGCCAATTAGTTTCCTGTGCCTGTTTAATGGAAAGCAAATCCACATTGATGCATTTTATTATAATGTGCTAATTAAGTTTATTGTATTGTATTTTTCCTACCATTTATTATAACGGGTGATTTTTTACTGATAATTTCGTTCATAATTTTAAAATTACAATTTTATTTTCCATTTTTAGCCTATATCTTAATTTAAAATTAAAGTGCTTTTTAATTGGAAGTGCCGCCCCGAAAACTAAGCAATAGACCTAGAGTGAAAGATAGAGGCATATAATCTCATATATATTCTCAAATGTCTAGTAATAATTATAATCGTCATCCTTAGCGTTTCGTTTTATTTTGTAATATTATCCTCAACAAAATAAAAAGCAGAATATCTCAGGCCAAAATAGCATTTCAGAAAATGAAAAATATCTTATGCAACAAATCTGTGTCAATAGAAGTGAGAAATAGAGTTCATCGGTGCTATATAGAACTAATTCTGATCTATGGAAGTGAATCATGGACAGTAGACAAACAAATGAAAAGACGATTAGAGGTTACAAGGATTGGATTTCTCAGAAGAATGTTGAAAGTTCCCTGGACAGCTAAAAAGACCAATGAGGACATTCTCAAAGAGGTCGACACAAAAAGGGAACTCATAAAAACGTCAGAAAGAAACAATCAACATTTTTTAGGCACATCATGAGAAGAGGAAAGTTGGAATACTTGGTTATAGCTTGCAAAATAAAAAGAAAGAGAGATCGCGGACGACACAGAGAGAAAATACTTGATAGCTTGGTGTCATGGCATGGAAAACAGTCTACAACAGAGCTGATACGATGCACGGTAGATAGAAGATTGTGGAAGGACATGATCACCTACGCCAACCGGTATGGCACATGATGATGGTGATGATTAGCCTCAAGAAAGTTTGTATATTCCCTCACTCGTCTCTTTGACCATCACAACAATATCCATGACTTTCGTTGTAGTTATTTCCCTGTCCCCTTATTTTGTTGTTTCGATAATTTATTAACATCTAGGTCTTTGTTTTCCACATGATGATGTCGCTGTCTTCTTGTCCATTTCTTCTTACTCTAATTTTATGACATGATTTCTTAATTACAATAAAACTGGTTTTGTTTTTTTTGCTTCAATTCGAGACACTTTTAGCACGCATTATTAATAAATAGGATTTCCTTTTAAAATAGCATATCTAGTCCACATATATCTATTTCTGTTCTATTTTTTTAGTCCTCTATAAAGTTATTTGTCATTTCTCATTCGAATACATGTATGTAGCTGCCTTTTTTTCATTTAAGCTAATGATAACTCTTTTTATACCCCGTTTATAAACATGTACTCTCAATTTTTGAGTCATTCCAGTGATCACAAACATCACCGACATCAACATTCATTTCATTGCCTAAAAATAATGGTGCAGTTGAAAGCAGTGATTATAGAACAATAAGCCTAATGAGATATGTAACAAAAATCTAGCTAAGCATTTTACAAGGAGTGGTTCAGAATAAAACCAATATGGAATTATAAAAAGAACAATTTGGATTTAGGAAAAAAATGGGTCAAAAGATAATATTCTGCATGTGGAAGTTACTCGAAAAGTACACAGAAGTAAATTAACCAATATATGCCTGCTTTATAGACTACACCAAAGCTTTTGACAGAATACACCATAAACAACTTATAAGCTGCCTAAAAGATGTACATCTAGATGACACAGACATACGGATAATATGTAATTTATACTTTAAGCCAACAGCAATAACAAAATGTAGCAAAGAGAACTCTACACCTATTGATGTAAAAAGAGAAGTAAGACAAGGATACATCCTATCACCAAGCTTGTTCAATCTACACACTGAACAAATCTTTTAAAACATCATGGAGATGCCAGGCCTAAATATTAATGGAAAGATAATCAATAACCTAAGATATGCTGACGATACTGTACTACTAGCAGAAAATCCTAAGGATCTACAACATTTACTTTATGAAATAAACATGACAAACAAAAAATATGGATTAGACATGAATATCAAAGATTTAAACTATGATCATAGACAAAGATAAAACTCAAAACCCACAAGTGGATACCAAAGTAGAAGGAATAGACCTGGAGACAGTTCAGTGCTACAACTACCATGGACATACTATAACCATTGATGGAAAATATAAAACTGAAATAAATATTTAAAAAAAGAAATGATTAAAAAGTTGTTTTAATGCCATGAAAAATATGCTAACATCAAAACAAATAGCATCAGTGCTAAAACTTAAAATATCAAAATGTTACATCTTCTCAACATTCCTGTATGGTGCAGAAACAGGGACATTAGACAAGAAAACAGAATAGAAAATTGAAGCCTTTGAAATGTGGATTTATAGAAGAAGAGGGAAAATTGGATGGAAAGAAAAGAAAACAAATGATAGTCTTAAAGCAACTTTTAAGGAAAAGAAAACTACTAAACACAATTCTAACAAGACAAATGAGATTTGGAGGGCAAGGTAAAAGATACAGCAGCCTACTGAAAGTAATCTTGGAAGGGAAAATACAAGGTAAAAGAGGCAGAGACAAGTCAGCCTATGACAATCTGCACCATCAACGCAGGAGACTATGGTAGCCAACCTTCGATGCGGAGACGGTACTCAGTGATGATGTTTATTCTCAAATTTTATTTTGCTATATAGTATTTCATGTATACTTTAATTATATATTGTACTTTAATAATTTTGGTTGTGTATTCTTCTACTTTATTGTTATGTTTTTGCAACATGTTTTGTTTCATGTATTTCAACTTGTTTCTGTGTTTCTCGTTTAGATCGTCACTGCTTCACTCACACCGGTGTTGCTTTTTTTCTGATATAAATAGCATACCTTTTCATCTTCGTACGCCTTTAGTCGCCATGCTTAATGAGTTTCTCGGGCCATGCTGGTGTTGAGGGCAAGGACAGAGCAGCCACACTGGCCGGTTCGGCAGTATTAGCTGATGGACTGCCAATGTATCGAGCAATATAATGAACAATCTGCGATGGGTGGACAGAACCAAGGACTGAGGTACAAATACATACATCTAGATTGTGTCACATGGGACCGGTGTTGTCAGAATATTCTGGACGAATGAAAAGAAAAACAACACCAGACTATCACAGTTAGTCTCTTTGTGGTCATGAACACTTTGTGGAGAATATGAAAACACGATGGATGTGTCCGAAATGTTCTGATGATGAACCTAACATAACATAACATAACATTAATGAGTTCGAAGAAGACGTTCGAGAGATAAGATCAGAAATGAAGAACTGAGAAAAAATCTAGGAATAGCCCCCGCCATAGAATATATAAAGAAACAACAGATAAAATGGTTTGGTCACGTAACAAGGCAGAAAGATCAAAACATAACACAACGAGCCTTCAATAAACGTTGTGGGAATACCAGACCCAAGGGTCGACCACAAAAAAAATGGACCGATGGAATGAATATTAGAATCAGTACGAAACATAACAACAGCAGAGGCGAACAGAAGAGCAAAAGACCACAAACTGTATCTCCCTTCGACGCTGAAAGGCAAATGAGTAAGGAAAGAAGAAGAAGACGTTTGTCAGCTCGTGGCTGGTGACATCCCCCTACAGCTTGGTCCAGACATGGTACCGGTGATATCGAAAAGAGCCTTCTATGTTCAACATACATACTATTTAGATAGTGTTCTTCACCATAAAAGGGATCCATTACCCTTAATCGTGTACTTGTACAGTCGTTTTCTTTTTTTACTGTGAACCTCATGAACCACCCCAAATGTTATGTTGACTGAAGTAACCCCATCATGGAAATGAGCAACGTCGTGAAATAATCGTACAACCATAACACAAGTGTCTGATTCATGTCAAGGTTTGGCTATAATAAGCATTTCTTCTTTGTGTTGACCTCTATGAACATTCCTCTTTACATGGACATTTTTTTGCACTTTCCGCCCCCTTCTGAACCGTTAGCATGTTGTTTACTTCTAAATGGTCCGTTCGACATCCTTAGAAACTTAACCTAAGTAAATTGTTCCTTCGACATCCTTAGAAACTTAACCTAAGTAAGTTGTTCCTTCGACATCCTTAGAAACTTAACCTAAGTAAATTGTTCCTTCGACATCCTTAGAAACTTAACCTAAGTAAGTTGTTCCTTCGACATCCTTAGAAACTTACCTTAAGTAAGTTGTTCCTTCGACATCCTTAGAAACTTAACCTAAGTAAGTTGTTCCTTCGACATCCTTAGAAATTTAACCTAAGTAAGTTGTTCCTTCGACATCCTTAGAAACTTAACCTAAGTAAGTTGTTCCTTCGACATCCTTAGAAATTTAACCTAAGTAAGTTGTTCCTTCGACATCCTTAGAAATTTAACCTAAGTAAGTTGTTCCTTCGACATCCTTAGAAACTTAACCTGAGTAAGTTGTTCCTTCGACATCCTTAGAAACTTACCTTAAGTAAGTTATTCCTTCAACATTTTTAGAAACTTACCCTGTGTAAATTGTTCCTTCCACATCCTTTTTAGGAGTTTCCCCGTGTTGATCAATAAAGTTGCTCCTTCGACTTTCCGTTTCTGGTTCGTCCAGATGTTGCCGAGGTTACTCCTAAAATCATCACACATTTTCCAGTTACTGTGTCTCCTCGTCGTTTTCTTTCTTGTAGTCTATTTATTTCATATCTTTTCCTGGAAAACAGATTTATTACTTTCCAGAAAATAAATAAATGCAGAAGCTGATTATAAAGCCAACTTCTCTTTATTCTCTGGGAATTCTATATATCATCATCTATATAAAACATCCAAACTCCATATTGTATCCAAATAAAGCGACTACAAAGATGCTCAGCCCCGTCAAGATTAGATAAAAAGTAAGCATCGTAAAAGTCCCAGTCGCTCACTCATTAGAGCATAGAAAGGATTGAATCCCATCACGCCTCATATAGTGAGTATAGGGAATGCAATGTTAGTGCCCTTTATTATGTTTTTACTAGAGAAAAATTCGTAGTTATTTTGACCAGCACTACGCCAAGTCGTCTTTCAATCCATGGAAAAGTCTCCAGCAACAATTTAAAAATGGGTTACCTGTTCACAAACAATTGCATTACCGCAGACTCCTCACTCTAATTAAACATATCCTTTCCATCATTCATACCTTCTTACTTAATCGCGTTTGATCCCAACTTTTCACCAAATTAGCAACAGTCGTATCCGCATCTAAATAGCGATCATTGAATATTTGTAATGTGCTTTCAATGCCTATAATAAATGTCCCCATAAGTGGTCTTCTTCTTTTATTTTCCTGCGGTCCGGCATAAAGCAACATACATTAACATTGGAGGAAACAACAAAGAACACTTTCATCGGTATATCATCTTCCTTACACACGGGACAACTCTGCTCTTCTCAGATCTCTTCCCTGCATCTCCTTTTCTCCCCCCGCCCCCCAGCTTGCAGTACCGCCGTCACACGCTAGTGTAAGCAATAAAGATGGTTTCATATCAGTTGCGCGAACTCCGTAGCATCGAGAAAGACCTTGAACAAGAGACACAGAAAGAGAAAGGGAGAGAATGAGAAAGAGGAGGACTTAGCAGACATTTAACGAATTAAGAAAACATCAAACATTATAGAGATGATTATAAATTAAACAAAACATAGTCTATATCAAGAACAAAGAAAGCAGAAGCAAAATTATTGAAATCCTGAAATACGAAGAGAGTGTGTGTATGTGTGTATGTGTGTGTATGTATCCCCATTACATATATATATTATAGGCACAGAACGACATTTATACTAGAAAATGGAAGTGATAAAGCATGCCTTGCTCTATTAAGCATATCAGTACCGTCATGGCCCTAATGTCAGGCTTTGGCCATGATTAAACACGCAAGAGGATCACTTACAGTAATAGATATGCTGTTATCAAAGAAAACAATGATCGGAGCTCAGATCTCCGCAGAAATAAATAGAATTGGATTATTAAGAAAACAAAATGCTCAATCAGTGCTTTCAAAATGAAGGGGAAAGAGAAAGGAAAAAATCTCTAAGAAAAAATGTCAGTATTTACTTTTATTAAATATCTAATGTGAACAAATCAGGCGATCACAATAAGAAACGATTGTCTTTGCAGAAAGAAAGTAGAAACTCAATGATTGTGCGTCACTTGAAACCTGTAAACAAATATCATTGCGTAATCTTTGTATATTTATATTTTTTCATGAAGTTCCGGGAAATTATATTTTTTGTGTCAACTAAATAAGTAAAACTTCCGGGCTTTTGATGTCGTTCCTTGAAAGTGGTCCACGTGTGGCTGAACACACTTATTCCACTGCTTCATCAAATCTGTGATCTTTCAATAATTTCTTCAGATTAGGGAACAAGAAGAAGTCGCAGAGAACATATTCAGGTAAGTTTTGTAGGGTGTGGACATAAAGGGATGTAGTGTTTAGGTAAAACTTAACCATGTTTCTATAGGCATGTATGAAGGGGTACTGTCAGGGTGAAGGGTCAAGTCGCCACTTTTCAAGACAATGTCTGCGCATAGCGTCGCAGAGGCGTTGTAGGTAGGACATGTGGTGTAGGTAGGACAGGTGGTGTAGGTAGGACAGGCAATGTAGGTAGGACAGGCGGTGTAGGTATCACAAGCGGTGTAGGTAGGACAGGCAGTGTAGGTAGAACAAGCGGTGTAGGTAGGACAGGTGGTGCAGTTAGGACAGGTGGTGCAGTTAGGACAGGTGGTGTAGGTAGAACAAGCGGTGTAGGTAGGACAGGTGGTGTAGGTAGGACAGGTGGTGTAGGTAGGACAGGCAGTGTAGGTAGAACAAGCGGTGTAGGTAGGACAGGTGGTGTAGGTAGGACAGACGGTGTAGGTAGGACAGTCGGTGTAGGTAGAACAAGCGGTGTAGGTAGGACAAGCGGTGTAGGTAGGACAGGCGGTGTAGGTAGGACAGGCGGTGTAGGTAGGACAGGCGGTGTAGGTAGGACAGGCGGTGTAGGTAGAACAAGCGGTGTAGGTAGGACAGATGGTGTAGGTAGGACAGATGGTGTAGGTAGAACAAGCGGTGTAGGTAGGACAGGCGGTGTATGTAGAACAAGTGGTGTAGGTAGAACAAGTGGTGTAGGTAGAACAAGCGGTGTAGGTAGGACAAGTGGTGTAGGTAGGACAGACAGTGTTGGTAGGACAGGTGGTGTAGGTAGAACAAGCGGTGTTGGTAGGACAGACAGTGTAGGTAGGACAGGTGGTGTAGGTAGAACAAGCGGTGTAGGTAGGACAAGTGGTGTAAGTAGAACAAGCGGTGTAGGTAGGACAGACGGTGTAGGTAGGACAGGTGGTGTAGGTAGAACAAGCGGTGTAGGTAGGAGAAGTGGTGTAGGTAGGACAGACAGTGTAGGTAGGATAGATAGTGTAGATATAACAGATGGTGTAGGTAGGACATATAGTGTATACAGGACTGGTGTTTTAGATAGGACAGGCGGTTTAGAATTCGGGATTTATTGTCTTGTCTTCTAGTGACGTATTCATGATGAATTAATCCAAGAACACAATCAACTTGGTCTTGACTTCTTCGGTCGAAGAATGTTGTTCTCTCTTGGGTGACATAAGCTTTTGTTTCCAGGTTATACCCAAACATGAAGGTTCATACTCAACTGAGAATATATGATACGAAGCTGGGGTCGTCCCAGCGCTCTCAAGGAAAGATTTATGCAAATTGATCCGTGATTTATACATCACAGGACAGACGCCCCAGACTGCTGAACATATACTCCAAGACTGCACTGAATATAGTAGACTGAGGAAAATCCATCAGCCCATAGATACAACACTACAGACAAAACTATATGGGCCACTGCAAGAATTGCAAAAGACAGAAACATTTATACAGGAAACGACATTGCAGATACAGACAATACTTCGGGCGAAAGAAAGATAGATAGATAGATCCTTGATTTACCTTTTTTTTGTGCCGTCATGAGACGGAGCATCAACTTCGCTGACGCATGCCTTATACCGGAACCTTCGCTGGCGCATGCCTCATACCCGAACCTTCGCTGACGCATGCCTCATACCCGAACCTTCGCTGACGCATGCCTCATACCCGAACCTTCGCTGACGCATGCCTCATACCCGAACCTTCGCTGACGCATGCCTCATACCCGAACCTTCGCTGACGCATGCCTCATACCCGAACCTTCGCTGACGCATGCCTCATACCCGAACCTACGCTGACGCATATCTCATACCCGAACCTTCGCTGACGCATGCCTCATACCCGAACCTACGCTGACGCATGCCTCATACCCGAACCTTTGCTAAGACTTTGATGGCAAGTAGCAACTGCTTGTCATACACCCTCTGCTATCTCACTGACGTCAATGATTGCTCACAAACGTGTCAGTGTTTCATCGATGTGGGAGGTGGATGGTTATGTCCAAGATGGTGGTTATATTCAAACGGTCGGCGTCCATTTTTGCAACGGGGAAGCCATTCCAATGTCTGATCGATTTAGCTAGGTCTCACTAAAAGCTGATTGTAGCGTTTTATAAGTTTCAGCACCAGTTTTCTATCAGCGAACGCAAAAATCAATGCACTCAGGAATAGTTACTACAACTCATGCTGTAACACAAGTTCTTTGTGTATTATAATTTCCTGAGAAAATATAAGTTATATCTGACAATAAATTTTACCAGTTTATTTCGATGATGAAGAATTCTCCCAGAGAAGCACTGCAAGATCATTAAATGTTAACACTGATCTGCCATTGGGTTTTCTTTACGTTCCCAAGTTATACGTCTACACAATAATCGTTTGGGAATACGATTGTTGTGCATTCTTCACGTGAGCCAACCACCTTAATTTCCTACTCTTAGTGTTGCAACATGGATGGGAGTTTGGCCCGTTGTAAGATGTTGGAGATGATTACCATGTCTTGCCATCTGATGTCCCTTACTTGCTAACACAACGCACGTGAAAGCTGTTTAATTTGTCCTTCTTGTCGTGCATAGGAAGTTCAAGTTTCAGATCCATGAGAAATATGCTAAGCAACACGGCTCTGATAAATTAGAATATTAGTCTTGAGTGCTTGTTTTGTGTTGGCCTATGCTGTGTATGTTTAAGTTTACCAAATGCCTTTCCGATTTTATATGTATCTCTCCATAAGGTGAGATGGTAGTTGTGACCTTATAACCAAAGTAAGTGACCTTGTGCAGTTTCAAGGGGTGTGTTATTTAATATTATGTCGCGTGTATAGTGGTAGAGCACTACAATCTTCTGGACACTTTTTGACAAAGAGAATAAGGCACATGATCTAGCTAAATTGTCAATACTTGACTGCAGGACAGTTGTATCGCCAGCAATCAGTGTTTCATCATCAGCGAATAGAAGCACCTTGATTAAGACCACATATGTTTTTAAATGTGTTCTCAGACGTCCTAGATTAAATAAGGAGCCGTCAGATCTAGTTCGGATGTAGATGTCTCCGGGGCCGCGTCAAAAGCATTGTGTAGAAGGGCAGCGAAAAAGTATTCCGAATAGGATATGGCCAAGGACGGGTCCCTTCTTGACTCCACATTTAACCTCAGTGGGATGAAATAATCTGCCATCGACTTGAACAGTGGGAGACAATGTCGTGAAATGACTTGATCATCTTGCGTAATATAGATGGACAGCCGACATTTTCCAGCGTCATTGATAGACCCTCTCTGCTCACGGTGTCCTGGGTATCAAAACCCTCTGAAGATCAACGAAGGCAATAGAGGTCTCGCATGCTCCTCGCACTTCTCCTGCAGTTGACGGAGAGTAAAATCATATCGATGTTTGACCAACCAGCACATCAACCAAAATGTGTCTCGGGAAGGATACGTTCTGCCAGTTGGTGTAGGCGCTTGAGAAAAATGTTCCTAATGATTTTTCTTGTACCCATGAGGAATATACTTATGTAGTTATTTGCCTTTGTCTCCTTTATTCTTAATCGACACAATCTTGGCATCTTTCATGTCCTGAGGTATATATTCACTTCTCTAACAATTATTTATGTGTGATATAAGCACAAAGAAGCCATATTCTGCATGAGAACATTAATCGAAAAGTACACAGAAGTAAACAAATCAATATATGCATGCTTCATAGACAACACCAAATCTTTTGATAGAGTACACCACAAACAACCTATAGAATGCCTAAAAGAAATACATCTAGATGACATGGACATACGACTAATATGTAATCTATACTAGGAGCAAACAGCAAAAATAAAATATAACAAAGAGAACTCTACACCCATTGATATAAAAAGAGGAGTAAGACAGGGATGCATCCTATCACCAAGCTTGTTCAATCTATACACTGAGGAAATATTTAAAAACATCACAGAGATGTCAGGCTTAAACATTAATGGAAAGATAATCAACAACCTAAGATATGCTGACGATACTGTACTACTAGCAGAAAATCCTAAAGACCTACAACAATTACTTAATGAAATAAACATGACAAGCAAAAAATATGGACTAGATATGAATATCAAAAAGACTAAAACTATGATCATAAACAAAGAAAATACTCAAAACCCATAAGTGGATATCAAAATTGAAGGAATAGACCTGGAGACAGTTCAGACCTACAACTATCTTGGACATACTATAACCAGTGATGGAAAATGTACAACTGAAATAAACAAAATAATAGGTATGGCAAAAAGTAATTTTAATGTCATGAAGAACATACTAACATCAAAACAAATAACACCAGGGCTAAAACTAAGAATGGCAAAATGTTACATCTTCTCAATATTCCTATATGGTGCAGAAACATGGAAATTAGAAAAGAAAACAGAACAGAGAATTGAAGCCTTTGAAATGTGGATATATAGAAGAATAGGTAGAATTGGAGGGAAGGAAAAGAAAACAAACGATGAAGTCTTAAAACAACTAAAAATTAAAAGAGAACTACTAAGCACAATTCAAACAAGACAAATGCGATTTTTGAGCCATATTAAAAGACACAACAGCCTACTAAAAGTAATCCTGGAGGGGAAAATACAAAGTAAAAGAGGCAGAGGCAGACCAAGACTAACATGGACGAGTAACATCAAAAGATGGACAAATCAGCCTATGACAACCTGCACTATCAAAGCAAGAAACAGAGCAGAATGACGCTCCATGGTAGCCAATCTTTGTTGCGAAGACGGCGCTCGATGATGATGATGATGATGATGATGATTATGATAAGCACAGCCCTGGTAGTCTGCTCATTTTTTATTAATTTTCCCGCTATCAAATTGTCCTACATACAAACCTATAGGTTGTGATTTGCGAATGCTCTCGCGCTAAGGTCTTAGAGATTGAGACGTTCAACGCTGGGAACGTTTCTATAGTAAGAGTTGCAATCTCCATAGCGTCGATCTTTGATATCCGGTATAGCTCAGTGGGTCGGAGCTAAACATTTTTATTGAAACTGATGATATGAAGCCGGATGAACACGATACTGTCAAAGCTATTTACAGGTGGTTTTATCATGGGTAGCAAGTAGTGTGTTTACAATGACACCGCTTAATCCCGTTTGACATTCGTTCTGCGCATTTGCCCTGCCACACGAAAGTTTAGTGTGAATAAGATAATGAAAAGGCAAATCATATTAATAAAATAGTTTTTTGTATCAGTTCTTTATCTCTCAAAACCGCTCTAATATCTTCATGTTGATGGTCATTGATACAAGAAATGACTTTAGTAGAACAAATATCGAATACGAATTACTTCCAGCTGATCAAGACTGGTTTCTATCTATCTATTGACCTTTCGAGCCGTAACCGGCCCATAGGGCGTAGACCAAGATACACCTTCTCCTATATGAATTTTTGTTCTAGCAGTTTTCTTTTAAAGATATTTTATTAAATCTCGCCATCTGTCTCTGTTCTGTGCAAGCAGTTCTATCTCATTGAGGGAGCCGATTCCTGCTGCTCTTGCCTCTCTCATCAATGTTCTTCTCAGTGTCTCCCTGGGTCTTCCTCTTTTTCTTTTACCTGTTGTTTCCCATATGAGGGCTTGCTTTGCTATTCGATTATTATCTCTTCTCATCACATGTCCAACGTATGACCATCGTCTTTTCTTTATTACTGAAGATATTAGTGGTTGATTGGCGATTTCTCTAATTTCCTCGTTTGTTTTGAATTCGTTCCATTCTATACCAAGTATTTTCCTTAGACATTTATTTTCGAATGCGTTCAACTTTGTTTCTATATCTCTTGTTGTTTTCCAGCTTTCACACGCATACGTAAGGGTTGATAGTACATTTGATTTGAATAGCCTAAGTTTTGTGTTTGTGCTAATGAGTTTTGATTTCCACAACTTTTCAAGGCTTCTGAAAGACATTGCTGCTTTAGCCAGTCTGATTCTAATTTCTTTGCTCGTATCCCCTTCTCGATCAATGTGACTTCCAAGATAGATAAAGTGATCGATCTCTTCTACTGGTTTGTTTTCCATGTATATTTTGTCACTTGTTGGAATTAAACTTTTCATGACTTTAGTCTTTTCATGATTGACCTCAAGCCCAATTTTGCTGGCTATTGATGATAGTTCATTTGTGTTTTCCTGCATCGTTTTTATCTGACTGCTGATGAGAACTATGTCATCAGCAAAGTCGAGGTCCTCCAAATGGTCTCCTTGTATCCATTCGATGCCTTTATTACCAGTGCAGCATTTCTTCATTATGAAGTCCATAACAATTCCAAATAACAAGGGCGATAAAATACATCCTTGTTTAACCCCAGTTTCTATTGGGAAACATTCGCTCAGTCCTTCCTCTGTTCGAACTGCACATGTGTAACCATCATACATGTCTTTGATAATATTTATGATTTTTGATGGTAAACCATATTGCTTCAGAATTTTCCACAAAGAATCTCTATGAATACTATCAAATGCTTTTTTGAAGTCGATGAAGTTAAGTACAAAAGGTTTTTGCTTTTCAATATGTTCCTCCAATATAAGTCGTAGAGTGAAAATGTGGTCAAGACAGCTTCTCCCTTTTCTAAACCCAGCCTGTTCTTCACGCATTACTGTATCTATTGAATCCTTTATTCTATTTAAAGACTGGTTTACACTGAATAAATATTTTTTATTTCCATATATTTTGTCTCGTCACTACTTTTGACGTTTTATTTGTATATTTCTAGTCATCGATAATTGTTCATGAATGGTGTATAGATATCAACTTTTTTTTTTGCAACACTTTACCACCGCAGTCTCTTTAGAAAAAGTAAAAACGTTTCGATCTGCCTGAAGTCACCTCACGCGGCATAATAATGAAATAAAAACATAAAATGACATTTTACTTTTCACTTTCATACATATGTTTCTGTATATGTATAAATGTGTATTAGAAGTTGTTGCTTTTCCGATATCCTGAACACACAACATTACTCTTAAACCCGTTCTTCTTATTGTACTGTGCCACGTTACTAACATGATAAAGGTGGGGGAAAATAGCTATTTTGATTGATTCACTAGCCCTCAGTGACATATCTGAACATTGACTGATGGAATCAAGCCTTCGATAATGAAGTTATTCCAAACTCGCAAACTTCCTAACCCTGTATCGGAGCAGTTAATACTCGCCACCACAGGCTCCCGTTTAGGGTCGATATTTTACTGACAGTCTTAGAATAAGAAATTATACTGTTTTCTGGTGAGATATTTGAGATAAATGTATTGTTCTTTTTTAATTCACTGATGAGATAAGATTTATGTTTTTCATAATTTTATGGCGAGATATTTTAGACCATATAATATTTTCTTTTAGTTTTCTGATTAGATCATTCAGATGGGTGCATGTTTATGTTTTTTCTGGTGAGATATTGAGATGTGGACGTAATATCTTTTCTAGTAAAATACCAATTGGGCTTATATTTATATCTTTTCTAGTAAGATACCAATTGGGCTTATATTTATATCTTTTCTAGTAAGATACCAATTGGGCTTATATGTATATCTTTTCTAGTAAGGTACCAATTGGGCTTATATTTATATATTTTCTAGTAAGGTACCAATTGGGCTTATATTTATATCTTTTCTCGTAAGGTACCAATTGGGCTTATATTTATATATTTTCTAGCGAGATACCGATTGGGCTTATATTGATATCTTTTCTAGTGAGATATCGATTGGGCTTATATTTATATATTTTCTAGTGAGGTACCGATTGGGCCTATAGTTACATCTTTTCTAGTGAGATACCGATTGGGCTTATATTCATATCTTTTCTAGTGAGATACTGAATGGGTTTATGTTATTTTTTTTTCCGATGAGAGAGTTTAGACCGGTTGGTTCTGTTTGTTCAAAGAGTTTTCTTCATCTTCTTCGTTGACGTTTTGTTAGTCACATGCAATTGCCCCCGTAGATTTGCTTCTTTCAGTCTAGTCTTTGTTTCTTTCAAGCTGGACATCCTTCTATAACACACAACTGTTCGGGACTTCTCTAGCCTTCTGGTTTTTCGTGAGCTTCTTCGGGATTCTATTTATCCTTCTTTAAAGTTGATTGTCCGCTAGGAATTGTTGATATATATTCATACAAGTATCACGGTTTGTGTGTGTGTTCTAATCTTTACCTCTGTGGGTATATACTCGGCGTGAATGTGTGTAATTAGCTGATATGCTTGACTTGATAGTACCAACTGAATCTCAGTAAATGCACCTAACGTAACTACTTCATTATTGGTATTTATTAAATCTTGATGAGGTTTTTTTTTTCCGAAAAGCTGCTTTGGTTTCCTTTTTTTTTATTCCCTTGTCTGATTATAGTTTTCAGAATTATATTTTCTGGTGTTTTTTTTTTTTTTTTTAAGGAGGCTTGTGTGAAGTTTTTGTGCAAAAAAATCAAATTATGTTTTCTGATTATGAAAGGCAACGGAAGCGTGTTTCATCTTCTTAGCCTCAACTTCATTATATTTCTTCTTCTTCTTCTTCTTCTACACTTCCAACACACCATCCTCCTAACCTCCTCCCCTATCTGCTGATATATAACCACGTCATTAGTTCCACCCATGCAGTTAGTTAACTGTCTGACGATCCTCTTGTTACACTACAGTAAGTTACTTTGTCGCTTCCGAAAATTCGAGTTTTCTCCCTTCGGTAGTGGCACAGTGTATTACATCCATTGAGGTTTTTTTTCCTTTCTGGTGATGCTTAAAGGTACTCTTTATTTCCACATTTTCTTCCAAGATTTTTTTTTTATTTATCTTCAGCAAATATATTGTAAATATGCCGGTAGATTGTACACATAGTTGTTTGACAAGGATACTTTAGTTGATTTTCTCATCTGTGTCTTTCCAGGAAGATAAAATACACATTTTATTTCACTTATACATTCACAGTCATTTGGAAATGTTCAACAAATTAAACAAGATGTTAGAAAAGGTGGTGTGCTGATTTAATATTTATAATGAGTTTATTTTAATATCAATAAAGGGCATGCCTGGAGTAACAATTGCAGGTTATAATATAAATAATATAAGGTATACTGATGATATAGCCTTAATCGCTAAGAGTGAAAATAAATGTTAGACATTATGGTGAAGGAAAGCAACAATAAAGGACTCAACCTTGATATCAGAAAGACAAAAATAATGGTAGCAACAAAGAGAACGACGTTACCGCAATGTATAATAAAGATAAGTTGAACAATATTAAAACATATAATGAATTTAAATATTTGGGGATAATGTTAATCTCAGATGTTATATGTACAATAGATGCGAGATGCACAATGGCTCAGGCAAAAGCAACTTTCCAAAAAATTAGGAAGATATTGTGCAATCCATTTTTGACAATAGAAACAAGACAAAAAGAGTTCTTAAACGTCATGTAGAACCAGTCTTAACATATGGATGTGAATCATGGACAATAGGATAACAGACAAGAAAATTACTTGAGGCTGTCGAAATATGGTTTTACAGAAGAATGTTCAGAATTCCATGGACAGCTAAGAAGAGTAATAAAAACGTCCTGAAAGAGGCCAATGCAAAAAGAGAGCTAATTTCCAAAATTAGGTATAAGCAATCATAATTTTGTGGCCATGTAATGAAAAGGGAACAGCTGGAATATTGTGACAACTTGGAAAATTGAGGGACGAAGAGATATAAGGAAGCAACGAGAAAAGATACCAGACAGCTTAAGAGAATGATTTGACAGAAGGTCAACAACAGAAATGATAAATAACTGTCGATATCGAAAGTTTTGAAGAGACATGATCACTTATGTCAGCAGGCATAGTACTTTATGATGATGATGATGTTACATTCACAGTCATTAGAAGAAGCACTATCTTAAGATTTCAAAACCTTTTTAGTTAAAAATGTAATATTGCTTTCCCATAAACTCTCAGATTTGCCCGTCTTTGATCTTTTAATTACGTGCATTAGCTACTAAAATAGCAATCTTAGATACAAGTTTATTTTCGTTAGAAATATCATGTTTTGTGGGTTGTGTTGCAAACTGGAGCCACTTCCCTACAATATCAATTTTAAGAATAAGAGGAGATTACTTCGGACATATTCACGCATAATCATAAAATACCATGATGAAAAGATGAAAATAAACAGCTGTGTACTGTGTTCGCGAAATGAAGTTCCAGTTAAGTTCCAACGAAGTTCCAGTGGCGTTCCAGTTGTGTGTCTTCCTAAGTTGGTACTCTATTTATTCCCTGTTTTGTCAAGTTCATGGAAGAAGTAGAGACAAACGTTCAGATGTGCCTGAATGTGCCAAGATTTTAGTTTCCCAAATTAGTCCTGGAAAGCTACTGACATTCGGTGACACTGAAATTACACAAGTTTTGCTTGTAAATAGTAACAGTTCTTTGCTTCTGTGAATATCTTCAAGAAAATTAAATCCTGGACAAACAATTTCCGCTAAAGTGTCATTCCAGTATCTTTTGAGAGATGTGAAAGATTCTCTCAGATGAATATTGTAGTAACTTCATCAACGTTCTTATACACGGTTAACTCCTGACTGTAGATCATTAAAATTGTAGGACTTCTATAGCTTAGTTCAATCATAGCCATCTACAGTAGTAAGACCAGCGGACAATAAGATGTGTGACGTTTTCAACTTTGCGAGCAGGCGTGGTTGTGGGTAGAATAAAGTCAGTTAGTTAGTCAGTTAGTCGAAAAGATCATCCTCCTTGCACAAGGGGCATACCCATAAGTGCTCCGATTTCCTTTCGAGTAAATTCACAAGTGTGTGACGGCTGATCGTGCCGGTTCGCAGTTGGTTAACCATACACCTCTGGCGTCCTGAAAAATGTTCGCTCTTAGCTGTGCCAAGCCTTACGCGACTATGCGTTAGTCTCGCCATTGCGTTTGAATCCTTGTCGTCTCGAAAGTCTGCTACTCCTCCCGCCTCGCGGATTGCGTGTAAAATGTCTGCGCTGTCCATGGCGTTGCCATCTGAAATTTTAGCCTTTTCAGCAAGCTTGTCAGCTCGTTCGTTCCCTTGCACTCCAGAGTGGCCAGGTACGTAGATGAAGACGATTTCTTTTAAAGTTGACAGCTGCAGGGATTTCAACCACTCTCTTCGCCTCCACCCAGCCTCAACCAATAAGCATACTCATGGAGTCACTGAGAAAACATACTCCTGCGAAAGACTGTGTTTCGAGCCATGTCATTGCCTTAGTGACTGCTAAAACCTCCACTGTCATGCTGCTCGTTGTTTGCGAAAAAGCACCACTATCCTCATGCACCATTTGCCCTTTCACCTGCGCTGTATATGCCCATGAACATCGTTTATTTCGTACAACCGAACCATCTGTGTAGATAATAATATTGCCGGGCGTTACGTTTTCTTTGATTAAGGCCTGAATCTTATCCTCTACGACCTTGGGATTCATCGTTCTACATTCTTTATTCAGTGTTATGCAGACTTTGATAGTAATTGTAGAAATGTCATTTGGCCATTGCCGCCATTCTTCTCCACGCTGCAAGTCATTTAGCATGCACACCTTTTGAATGGATTTCTCTGCCCTGCCCATCCACGACTGGCCTCGCTCGAGTCTATCACCTTTTGGTGCTAGCGCTACAGAATTTAAAGGATGTCTTTCATCAGCAAGAATGTTCAGAAAAGCGCGTGCTCTACACACCTCGATTCTACTTTCTATGGTTGGAATGTCAAGTAGGTATCTTAACGCTCTGCATGACGTGTCTCTAGTGCAGCCAAGAATAATGCGCATAGCCTCGTTCTGAATTTTTTCGAGCCTCTCTAACTGAAGTTTGCTGAGAGTTTGAATCGCCAAAGCGTATTCAAGAACAGAAACAACCAGTCCCTGGTATAATGTATGCAGGTGCCGCTGTTCACTGCCTGCAGCGGCCATTACTTTCATAGCAGCAAGACCCTTTTTTGCTTTCTCTATCACGTTATCAATGTGCTTTACGAAAGCAAGGCTTCGATCTAAATGAATACCTAAATATTTCATTGTCATAGATCTTGGCAAAGTGTCTGAAAACATTACTACAGATGGAGTATCAATATTAACGATGTTGTTATATAGTGAGAACCAAGTTACTTCAGCTTTTGATGGGTTCACGTTGGCACCTGCCTCGTCGCACCACTTTTGTATGCGCCTGAGTTCTGATTGTAGGTCCGCAGTTATTTTGTTTCGATCTTTTCCCTGTCGATAAACCAAAATGTCATCGGCATAAGAAAGAATGCGACCTGGCCCTTCCAACCGATCTCTTGTGATTTTCACAGTGTATGCATTGAAAAGTACGGGAGATAAAGGTGAGCCTTGCGGTAACCCTGGATACATCGTAATTATATCAGAAGTCCAACTACCAGATCGAAAAACCACTTTGCGCTGAAAGAGTGCCGCTGTTAGCCAATTTAGGATGCGGGGACTGACGCCTAAATTTATGAGTTGGTTGAATAAGAAGTCAAAGGGTACTTTGTTGTAAGCGTCCTCCAGATCTATTGCAGCAGCACATGTCTCTAAACCGCGTTGAAACCCTTCATAAACATCCTGAGCAAACACGGCGGCATTTGACCAAGTCTCTCTACACGGACGATACCCTCCAAGCGTTGATGGAAACAAGTTTGCGTTTTCAAAAAAACAAGAAAGTTTCTTTGCAATTACCTTTTCTAAAAGCTTGCCTATGGTATTCTGCATGGTTATGATGCGGTAACCCTGAATTTTTCTGTGGTCTTTGCTTGGTTTTGGCAGCGGTATCAAGTAGCTGTGTAGCCATTCTTCATTGATTATTGCAGTCCTGATACTGTCATTGTACATGCTTAAGAATAAAGTCAACCGTCTATAACTCGAATAGCTGAAGACGTCACTTTTGTCAACATTTTGTGGGATTTCCCTCTCTATCCACTGGCCCTACAGCTGTAGATGGTTATGGTTTGACACAGATAAATGGGGCAGCAGAAGCGCCTGCGACGCAATAGCAGGGTCGGCGCACCATCAGCTGACCAAGACCTAGCAGTTCTACTTCCTCGTGGTCTCCCTTGGTAAAAGTCTGCCTCAAAACAGACTGGCTAACAGAAGCTAGGATCGACGTGTTCCCTGTAGTGGTGGCTGTTACTGATATAGAAGACCCAGTAGTGCAGTACCTTTGAGCTGAATTAGTAGTTTTCCAGCATAGCCTGGGATAGACGAACTCCAACTTCTCCAGGAAAAGCCGGGAATTTCAAGAAAGCCATTACGACCCGTCACATCAATGAGTCAAAGGCCCTGCCCGCATCAACTCGTGGCATTACATGAACAACAACAACCCTGACAAATATGTGCTATCATGGCTGCTGCATTAATGTATTCTATAATTAAACAAAAGGAAGGAGGTGAAGACATAGAATGATATGTTAAAAATGAGAATTACTATAATAACAATTTTACGGCACAAATCGTTTTAAAAAAAACAAGATCTAATTGATTTTGGAGATAAGAACACAAATCATCATCATCACCAAGTACCATGCTTCCTGGCATAGGTGATCATGTCTCTCCACAACTTTCGATCTCGACAGTTATTTATCATTTCAATTGTTGTCCTTCTGCCAAACCATTCTCTTAAGCTGTCTGGTTTCTTTTCTCTTTGCTTCCTCTATCTCTTTATCTCTTCGTCCCTCTATTTTCTCAATTGGCACAATATATTCCAGCTGTTCCTTCCATATTCGTTACATGGACAAAAATGATAATTGTTTCTTTTTAATATTGGATATTAGCTCTCTTTTTGCTTTGGCCTGTTTTAGAACGTATTCATTATTCTTCTTAGCTATCCATGGTATTCTCACTATTCTCCTGTAAAACCACAATTCTACAGCCTCCAGTGATTGTTCTTGTCTGTTGTCCTTTTTTCCATGATTAACATCCATATGTTAAGACTGGCTCTACATAACATTTATGTATTATTATTACTATATATCAAATATACAAAATATTATATAATATGCTGGGTCGCGAGTAGTAGTCGTTGTCCAGTCAGATGGATGGTCGATAACCGATAACATCGAAAGGTATTTATTTTGTAATCGTAGGAATTCATATTTAAAAATCTCATTTTTACACTGCGTGGCGACTGCATGCTAGCATGCAGTCGTTGTTTCTTTCAGTCACCACACACCACCCTAATCCAGAAGACCACACAAATGAATAAATGCTTACAATATTTTATATTACTTTTCTCTGAACAGGCGTTTAATATGGAATGTTATCACTTGCTATCTGATAGCTTTATTGCCCCAAATAACATGTTATTCATCATTACAGTTAATGATTGTGAAATAAAAACATTGTCAGCAATGTCTATCATAACAATTTAACAGTTATAGTAAAGTCTTTCCCTTGGTAGAACCAAAACTAACTACTTTGTTTGTTCTCATTTGTCAGTCACGCAACTCCGCTTATTACTAGCTGCTCTAATGTAAGGCTCCTCAACCTCTTTCTGCCCACGGACTCACTATTTTCCAAAGAACCGCGGACGCCAGTATCCATATTTATTGTTAACAACGGCTACTCACATCTATAACAGCTTTTTTGCTCGTCACACGTTATTTTTTTTTTTGGTCCACTTCAAAAAAAAATAAATATAAAGCACAGTTTCTTACCAACAACAACAAAATTACATGCCTTCTGAGGATAAACAGCAAAATGAACTTTAAAAAGAAAGCATTAACTGAATCAATGCAATTTTTGGCATTGCGTTTTTTTTCTACTAGACTTTCAAAGTTGGGGACGTATGATTTATGTCAATTCAAGGTCACCTCTACTCAAGCCTTTCAAGAAACCACGTCAAGGCTAATTTAACCGCCAAACTGTTCTGACAAGTTGATGCCGACGATTACCGCTTCTGTTCGTTGGCAAGGAAGAAACGTCAGCGTTTACTCCATCACTTCTGTTTATTTTTTCCTCAACCTATCGCTCATCTGAATGCCGGACAATAAATGACGTCACTCGCTGGAATGAGGCTGGAACTTTACAGGCACCAAGAAAACACAAGGGCACCATGGCGCTGGGCACCGGGTAGAGAGTCACTACTCTAGAGCATCTTGTCTAACATTTCTCTCAGTTCTGTTGACTTTCCTCTAAAATTAGAGCAATTTTTGTTTCATTCCACCACCTGATTTTTCTATTGTTCATCAAGGTTAAGTTACAGTGTGTGTTACTTTGAGATTATTGTTGAGTTAGATACTCCATAATTAATTTGTTCTTATTAGTTATTATTCTGTTATTCATATGCCCTGAAAAAGAACACTTATTTCTGTTCTAATGTTATGTATTTATGTTGGGTCTTATCCGCAAGTGTATGGAACACGTTTCATTGAAGTTTTAGGACTTTAACGGGCTTGCGAAACTTCTTAAGTAATTGAAAATTATAGTTGCCACCATTTTACGTTCTCGTATTGTGATCGTTTACAACGGTAAAACAAATGTTTGTAGCCAGAGCTTCATGTGCCTGAGACTTTACGATTTCCTGTCCACTTTTTATATAGTGATAACGTCACGGTAAGTCGTGACAAACGACAATTAACAAACAGGCGAAATAGACTCAAGATGCAACAAAGCTTGTCAAATTATTGCACAGCTATCACCACTAATATCCAACGAGGAAATAACTCTAGAGGCAAAACGGGCACTCTACAATACAATCATCATCGAAATGCTGTGCTAACAATGCCAGTCCTGGATCCTAGCTCCAAGAACAATAAGAAAAATAACCTCTACTGAAATTAAATGTGTCAGACAAATGACAGAAATGGATAAGATAAAAAATAAAGAACTGAGAAAAAAAGATAGGAATAACCCCTCGCCATAGAATATATAAAGAAACAACAGATAAAATGGTTTGGCCACGTGACAAGGCAGAAAGATCAAAATACAACACGAGTCCTCAATAAACTTTGCGAGAACATCAGACCTTGGCCGACCACGAAAAAGATGGATCGATGAAATATTAGAAACACTAGGAAACATGACAGCAGCAGAGGGGAACAGAGAAGCAAAAGACAACAAATTATATTTCCCCTCGACGCTGAAAGGCAAATGCGGAAGGAAAGAATAAGTTCTGTAAATTATTTAAGAAAAAAAAAAACTATATTTGTATAGGTATACAGTATATAGTATATGGCCTTTGGCGTCTTGACAGACGGTTGGTAGCAAGCAATCATGATAAAGTAGTATATATAATTGGAAAATTCCAGTGGCATGTGCATGCTGCCGCAAAGGTCCAAAGTTACGATTGTGCTGCGCTGGGCTTCTTGATTCCCCCATTCTTGCTAGAGTAATTGAAGTTTGTTCGTCCTAGTGGAAAGTGCAGCACTAGACCTTAATATTAGCAGACCTTGACATTGGTGCCAGTCTGCCGTCAATTTGATCTCGTTAGTTAGTCTGTTGTAGCACAATGTCTGTTTTTAGGGAACTCCATCGTAGAGGTGAAGTGAGGTCTTTATTAGCTTTGGATTGCTGATCTTAATAATCAAGCAAATATCAGAATATATCACAGTTGTTTATCGTTGATACTTTAGATTTTTATTTGATCTTGTGTGTCTTTCTATGAAGAAAAATACACATACTTCTTCTATTATACATTGACATTAATTAGAAGAAGATGTATATCTGAACTCTTTCCGTACGTTTCGACGCACCATGCGTCATGCCGAATTTGGTCACGTACGTCATGCCGCACAGTGCATTACACTCTCAATTTGATTACTGTAAACTGTCATCAAATTATATTCTTTTTTTATGTTTTATATCAATTGTTTTTGGTGAAATCTAACTCCGTGTTTAATTATCTAAAAATGTATATAAAAAAAGTAAAGTACCCCCGTTACGCCAAGTGGCGTATAGGAAAATATGGTGTTAGTGACTCTATATTTTACAGACCTTCAGCATATAATTTTTGGGGTAATGTGGTTGGTATTACGCCCGTGCTAATTTACTTTCCCAGAAAAAAATCCGGTACCCATTTAACGCTGGGTAAACCTGGAAGCCGTCGGTTGGGATCGAAACCTACCCCTTGTCCTTTGTAGTCCAGTTCACTACCCACTTAGCTATCGCGGCTCCCAAAAATGTATATATGTTAAATGTATATATGTTAAATGTTAGATAGATATAAGCATCTAGGTTACTATTTAAAAACATGAAAAATTGTGTCTCTGAAATCTATACAGCTAAATTGAGGAAAAAAAAAAACGTCCATATTCTTCTTTCCTTCCTCATCTGCCTTTCAGCGTCGAGGGGAGATATAATTTGCGGTCTTTTGCTCTTCTGTTCGCCTTTGCTGCTGTTATGTTTCCTAATGCTTCTAATATTCCATTGAATCACCTTTTCCGTGGTCGACACTTGGGTCTGGTGTTCTCACAACGTTGATGAAGGCTTGTTGTGTTGTGTTTTGATCTTTCTGCCTTGTCACGTGGCCAGACCATCTTATCTGTTGTTTCCTTATATATTCTATGGCGAGGGCTCTTCCTAGCTTTTTTCTCAGTTCTTCATTTCTGATCTTATCTCTCAGACTGTCTCCTGTCATTCGACTAACACGATATACTTAGAGATAAGATCTCTCTTAACCTTTTATACTGAAAGAGTTAAAGTTGGTCATCTTTTGTTGTAAAAATTGAATTTTGCATCCTCCAGAACTCTCAAAATGACCAATTTTTGATAATTTTATTTACAAACATACGTTACAATACGAAAAAGCTTGCCCTACATACATAATTAATTAGCTAAAATGTGATGATTTTTTGTGTGTGGTATCACAAATTATGACGATGGTCATATGTTGGAAATGTGATGAGGAGAGATAATAACAAAGCAAGCCCACATGTCGGAAACAACAAGTAAGAGGAAAAGAGGCCGAACCACAGAGACACTGAGAAGAACATTGATCAGAGAGGCAAGAGCAGCAGGAATTGGGTCCCTCAATGAGATAGAGTTGCTTGCACACAACAGAGACAAATAGTGAGAATTGATAAAATATCTTTAGAATGATTGAAAACTTCTAGAATAAAAATTTAGACACGAGAAAGAGTATCTGGGTCTATGCCCTACGGACCGGCTACGGCTGGAAAGGTCAATAGATTGATCACAAGTTGAAACCACTTTCATGAAATATTAATTTTAAAAATGAGTGGAATATAATAGGGTGAGGGCATTTTTTATCCACAAACGCTGATAATAGAACGAAAATGATACCTTATGATGACAACAAACAGCTGTGATTTATATATATACATGACGTATAGAAACATATATGCATGGAAACGGAAACAAGCAAACACATACTCAACATACATAAACACATTCGTACACACATATTAAATATGTGCACGCAAATTGTAAACATATACTATATATACATATAAACACGCATGCATACACAAACGCACGCACACATCGACAAACGGACCTATATCTATGGAGACATGCATACATTCAGTGCATTCGTGTGTGAGATTGTGCATAAACACTGGCATGCTCTATTGTTAACGGTTCATTAACATTGGCTCATTTTTACCCTATTTTAATCATAATTTTATTTCCATTTTCTATGAAGATCATTGTATAGATTCAAGTATCATTCCAGCGTTAGTGTCTCGACGTCACGAATTCGACTTGTGATATATGATCTTGAAGTTACACACTTCTGACACTTCATGTTAGCCATTTGTCAGAACATAGTTATGATGTTGATCGCCGTGACGTGTTTCCGATAAGCCAGAGCGTCAGCAGTTATGCTTCATCAGTCATTCACGAGTTGGCACTTCTTAACTATAGCCTGATAGCTATGTTTTTTTGTGTGTGTTTTTTTGGCTGGGGTTTGTAGATCTAAACAAAGCTACAATAGCAAAGACACAATTAATTGTTATAGGGAAGTTAACAAAAAAGGAGTAAAGAGGCCCTCACGCCAAGTGGCGTATAGGGAATATGGTGTTAGTGACCATAATTTTTATAGACCTTCAGTACATGCTTTTTGGGGCAATATGGTCGGTATTACGTGTTATAGGGAAACTCCGTGACAAAACACGTACCAGCGTCACCAGATTAAATTTGGTTTTTATCTGTTCATTATTGGATCTATAATCGTTTTCCGAAGTAATTAAGTTTTGTAATTCGGTCTCAAAATTGTATTACGCTATCAAGATCGTCCCAACTTACTCTTTCTGGTTCTTTCCAGGGCTGCTTTTGTCTGGTAATAGTAGTTCTATGATTTCAAAACTTGTGCTTTATCCATACTCATTGTCATTTATAGTTTCTTTCGCTGTGCATTTTTTAGTTTAGACAAGTCGAATTTACAAACATAAGATTCTGTGTAGATCGGATGAGATAATAGAACAGAACACTGTACAGCAGGTTAATTCCATCAACAATAAAAATGACGTTTAACTCGTAGAAAGAATTATACTCTGTCAACTTAGAGGAATGTCAGTCAGGCTTTGCAATATTATTTTAACTTGTTATAAGTTGATAACACATAGCGCTTAATGAAGGGCACTCTAGTTCTTAAGTTACTGGCATCAAACAGGAATGTCTGCTATCATATTTCGTATTCCATTCACTTGTAGACTGGGTTATGGTGCTAGGCATAAGAGAGCGTTGGGATGTAACTATCACCTTCCTATTTCATATCCCGGTAGACTGGTTACTATCATCCTTCCTATTTCATCTGATGGTAGACTGGTTACTATCATCCTTCCTATTTCATCTGCCGGTAGACTGGTTACTATCATCCTTCCTATTTCATCTGCCGGTGGACTTGGTTATAAAACTAGGCACAATTGATTATAGGGATGTTTACTATCATCCTACCTATTTCATCTGCCGGTAGACTGGGTAATAAAACTAGGCACAGGAGAGCATAGCTCAGTGGTTAGTGAACTGGACTACAAAGGACAAGAGGTAGCGTTCGATCCCAACCGATGGCTTCCAGGTTCACCCAGCTTTAATGGGTACCTGATGTATTTCTGGGAAAGTAAAGCGGCACGGGCGTAATACCGACCACATTACCCTAAAAATCATGTGCCGAAGGTCTGTCAAATTTGCGGTCACTAACACCATATTCCCTATACGCCACTTGGCGTGACGGGGGCACTTTACTTTTTTTTTAACTTTACAGGAGAGCATACGGATGTTTACTATCATTCTTACTATTTCATCTGTCGGTAGACTGGGTTATAAAAGTGGTCACAAGAGAGCGTAGAGATGTTCACTATAGTAAAAAAAAAAAAAAAAAGTAAAGAGGCTGGGTGATCCCGGAAGCCGTCGGTTGGGATCGAACCCTACCTCTTGTCCTTTGTAGTCCAGTTCACTAACCACTGAGCTATCGCGGCTCCCATGTTCACTATCATCCATCCTATTTCATCTGCCGGTAGACTGGGTTATGAAAGCAGCCACCGTTGAAGTAAGGGACTTAACAAATCTGCGACATATCTTAGGACATGTAGAAAACAATTAAAGAAAGACACGTTTGCATTCAAGAGTGAGTTGATCAAGAGATCAAAAGACTGGTTTAAAAAAAAAAAGGAAAAAAAACAATGAAAAGAAAGTTCAATATTGTGCATAAAAGTATATCTACATTATGCCCCATCTACAGTTGAATCTGTGGGCCTAATGTTGGCCGATATAGCCACGATGAAGCATGTTTGTCTTTAATATTGGCAGATATAGCCACGATAAAGCATGTTTGTCTTTAATATTGGCAGATATAGCCACGATAAAGCATGTTTGTCTTTAATATTGGCAGATATAGCCACGATAAAGCATGTTTGTCTTTAATATTGGCAGATATAGCCACGATAAAGCATGTTTGTCTTTAATATTGGCAGATATAGTCACGATAAAGCATGTTTGTCTTTAATATTGGCAGATATAGCCAAGATAAATCATGTTTGTCTTTAATATTGGCAGATATAGTCCATGATAAGAGCTGTTTGTCTTTAATATGAACAGATATAGCCACGATAAAATGTGTTTGTCTTTTAACAAGAAAACAAAAATACTTGACAGGATCTACTACCATCAGGGCCGGATTTACCTACAATCTAAATAAGCTATAGCTTACGGTCCCACAATTCTAGGGGCTCAGAATTTGTCTTAGGACTACACTGTTTTCATGCCAGTAAAATTATGTCAAGTATTTGAGACCTGGTGTTAATTTTTTTAAGGGGAGGGGGGATCCTCGCAAAGATTCATTTAGCTTAGGACCTCACCAAGTGTATACCCTGCACTGGCTGACATCTACTGATTGCTTGCCTCAGACCGCCAGCCAATGTGACAAGAGCCATATTACACAAACTCATATATGTCATTCTTCGTAATGAAGAGAACCTATGGCCGAGTTGAATGAAGCGGGAGATTTGTTTGTCAATCATGTTGTCTGCGGGTTAATTCTGTGTGTGGTCAAAATAAAAGTCCAAACCTGAACTCTTAATGGCGACTGCACAGGAAATGTATCCTTCATTTCAATTCTCTCAGGACAGTCCCTTTGTCATCATCATCATCATCATGTGCCACACCGGTTGGCGTAGGCGATCATGTGCTTCCACAATCTTCTATCTACAGTGCATCTTATCAGTTCTGTTGTTGACTATTTTCCATGCTATGACACCAAGTATCCAGTATTTTCTGTCTTTGTTGTGAGCGATCTATCTTTCCTTCTATTGTGCCAGTTGTAACCAAGTATTCCAACTTTCCTCTTCTCATGAAGTGCCCGAAAAATTTGGATTGTTTCTTTCTCATATTTTTATGAGTTCCCTTTTTGTGTTGGCCAGTTTGAGAATTTCCTCATTGGTCTTTTTAGCTGTCCAGGGAACTTTCAACATTCTTCTCAAAAATCCCATCTCTGTGGCTTCTAATCGTTTTTTTCATTTCTTTGCTTACTGTCCATGATTAGCTTCCATAGGACAGAATTGGTTCTATATAGCACCGATGAACTCTCTTTCTCGCTTTTATTGACATAGATTTGTTGCATAAGATATTTTTAATTTTCTGAAATGTTATTTTGGCCTGAGTTATTCTGCTTTTTATTTCTGTGGTGCTTCTTCCATCTGTTATTATTGTGTTCAAGTATTTGATGCGTTACATTTGTTTCAGATTTGTCCTGTTTATTTTTATGCTGTATGATGGTGATGATTGTTTCTTCGATGTGACCATTACTTCTGTTTTCTTACTATTCAAACTGAGACCTTTTTTGTTTATTATGTCTATCATTTATTGTAGTTCATTTTCTGTCTCTGCTATTAAGACTATTTTATCCGCATATCTCAAACTATTTACGTTGTGACCGTTGACTGTCCCTTTGTAGACTTTGGAAATCGGTTAATGAGGTCATAGAGCTTTGTTTTTCCCCATAAATGTTGTGTTGTCTGTAGATTTTGTATAGTTTGTTTTATGGGCTTTCCCTCAAATAGTTGTCCTATTTTCGTTATTTTACTGGAATTTCAATCAATAGAAAAACATTTATGAAATAGCTTGAGCCTTTAATGAGAACAAATAGCATTCTCCCAACGCATAGATGTCGATCTCAAACTAAACCGCTTTAAAGGAGAGTTGAGTATAATAACGTTGAGGCAATGATTTTCCTCGTTCTACATGAAAGGTTGTGTGTACCCAAACCGAGTATTTCTTTTTCGACGTTTGCTTTGACAAAAGATGTTTGTAGTGTTGTCTCGCAATTTACACTGAAATTATGATATCTTGGGAGCCGCGATAGCTCAGTGGTTAGTGAACTGGACTACAAAGGACAAGAGGTAGGGTTCGATCCCAACCGACGGCTTCCGGGTTCACCCAGCCTTAAATGGGTACCGGATTTTTTCTGGGAAAGTAAAGCGACACGGGTGTAATACCGACCACATTACCCCAAAAATCATGTGTTGAATCATGTGTCTGTAAAATGTATGGTCACTAACACCATACTCCCTATACGCCACTTGGCGTGACGCGGGCTCTTTACTTACTTATAATATCTTGGGAGCCGAGATAGCTCAGTGGTTAACGAACTGGACTACAAAGGACAAGAGGCCGGGTTCGATCCTGATAGACGGGCTCCGGTTTCACCAAGCCTTAAATGAGTACCGTATTTTTTTTTCTGAGAAAGTAACGCGGCATGGGCGTAATGCCGATCACGTTACCCCAAAAATCACGTGTCGAAGGTCTATAAAAAGTATGGTCACTAACACCATACTCTCTATATGGCACTTGGCGTGACGGGTCTCTTTGCTTTATATATATATATATATATATATATATATATATATATATATATATATATATATATATTTAAGTATCTTGTGTCTCGGTCGGAGACATCCGGTTTCTTTATGGGAGGTTAGTGGTCTGGGTTTAGATTTTCTTTTTGACCCTTTAAATGAGAAATATGAAAGAGAGGCAGAGAGAGGAAAACCTGGGGTAGAGCAATGAAAATATAGACGGACAGTGTCAGACTTTACCATTATTAATGAGTACCATTATTGAAAGATTTTCACGATGATGTCACAATGTTGACAAGTCGCCACGAGGCGCATGTGCAAGTTGCTACATGTGGATCTGTGACCAAGAAAAAATATGAAAAGTGTATTCTTATACACGTGGGCATGCTGGGTAGCGTGTTAAGAGAATAATTGCACATCTTCATGTTCTTGGTCAAGTAAAAAAAAAAGTAAAGTACCCCGTCATGCCAAGTGGCGTATAGGGAATATGGTGTTAGTGACCATACATTTTACAGACACTCGGCACATGTTTTTGGGGTAATGTGACCGGTACTACGCCCGTGCCGCTTTACTTTCCCAGAAAAGAATCCGGTACCCATTTAAGGTTGGGTGAACTCGGAAGCCGTCAGTTGGGATCGAACCCCACCTCTTGTCCTTTGTAGTCCAGTTCACTAACTACTGAGCTATCGCGGCTCCCAGGTTTTTGGTCAGATCGTCGCGTATTGCTATCAGCAATGCCCTTCGTGTCGAGTATTAAATGTGAGCCAGCTTCTTGGAAGTAAGGACTCACGCAGCTCGAGCACGTGGGAGATCAAGTGGTTTAGATGTATAATTATAAATGTTAGGATAAACGAGGCAGAGAGAGAGAGAGAGAGAGAGAGAGAGAGAGAGAGAGAGAGAAGAATGACCGGAGTAGTGCTCAATCAAAAGAGTGGATAATGAACAAAGGAGGGAGGTATGTTTTGTGAATAAGGTCCACTAGTGATGCGAGGTACGGAGAATTGCAAACATCATCACCATCATTAAGTTTCATGCCTGCTGGCTTAGGTGGTCATCTCTCCACAACAGTTCGATCTCTACAATTCATTATCAATTCTGATGCTGACTTCCTACCAAATAACTCTCTTAAGCTGTCTTGTTTCTTTTCTTTGTGCTTCCCTTTATCTCTTCTTCAATCGATTATTATTTTTTTTTATGTCACAATATAGTCCAATTATTCCTTTCAGATAACCTGTCCAACAAAAATTATCATTATTGGTTTTTTTTTTTTTTTGGAAATGCGTTTTTTTTTAAAATTAGTTTTGGTGTCTTTTAAAGCTTTACTCTTGTTAGCTGTCTATGTCGCTATAATCTTACATTAAACTACATTTCTGTGGCCTCCGAATATTTTCTTGTCCTTTTTTCTACAGTATAGAATGTTGATACTGGAAAAAAAATTAAGTAAATAAAATAAGAGTAGGAGTAGATGAAGGCGGAATGCTTATAGGGACGAAAAGTAGGAATGAGCTGAAATAATTCAAGGGAGCAAGTAGTAGGGGGAAACTTACACTCCTATAATGTATGAATAAATGAAAGGAGCAAGTAGTGGAGTATAACGCACACTCCTAGAAGGTATGAAATAATGAAAGGAACATGTAGCGGGGTGTAACGTTTATTCCTATAAGGTATTAAATAATGAAAGGAGCTAGTAATATTATTAATTTTAATGTGGGTGCCTCTGTCAAGTCAATCGCAGTTTTCACTTAAGAAATTGTGCATTATCTTTTCGTGCGTTGTTGTCTGCATTTATTAGAGTAATTGGGATTTTATTGGCACAGCCATTGTTGTGTGTACGTCATCATAATGGCTGATTGTATATCCCTAAAACGGCCGTACGCTAATAGTGAAAGGCGGAATGGAGTTTCGTATATGACTTTACAGCACCGGTGTCACTCCCGGAGGTTCATGTTAAACAGGAGGGTTTCATAATTTCACAAATTCACATTGCAGGGAGATCTTACAGTCTGTTGTTTGATGTGCGACGGGGATAGTCCGATGACTAACTGTGTTTCATATGTGCGGATTTGGAATCAGGGTGATGTCCTAGCATCATCAAACGCTATACATTTTTAAAAAATGATGATCATCATTTTCAGGAGGACGTGAACTTTCGGTCAATATGGTGGATAGGTGGCAGGAACCTTTAAAGGTTATGTCTGAAAAGTGTTCCTTGTTGTAGTTTCCTCATATTCCAAGTCCGGCTTGTTGCAGAAGCTACTGGGTTAAGTGCTCTGTGCACACTGTGAGCTGTGTGTTTCATCTGTTTTGGTCGTGTTTCGATATTTCGATTGTTTACGATGAATGATGATATCGTATGATAGAGAACAGGTGGCTGTGTTCACTTTCTGTGCGGTTTCGCCTTATGTCTTTTGGCGTGTACTGAGACTGCTATGATAGGGACTACAGCTACATTTCTTTGTTTGGGAGATGAAATAGTAATTCGGATGATTCCACTGGCACGGGCGGTTGAGCAATTATGGATTTTAATTCGTTTGCAGTGATACCGGGGCCTTCCATAACCATAACCATAAGGAGCTAGTAGTGACGTGTAACGTACACTCCTAAAAGATTTGAAATAATGAAGAGGTGAGTGAAGAGGATTGACAAAAATAATTGTTGAGTGATAAAGATAGAGAAACAAGAACAACTAATGTTTAAAGTAAGGTACCCGTGGTATAAAATGTAAATGCTCATAAATTTCAGTTACCAACACTTAAAGAGTGTTGTAATATAGCTAGTTTTAGAAGCAGTGATCTCTGCAATATGTGCCACTTCGGCACGCAGGGGTTTCTGTTTTTCAGATTGTAGTTCTGCCCTATGTGCCGTCTTCGGCTCGAAAGGACAATAGATAGATAGAATATAGCTAAATGATTCGTAATTTAGTGGAAAATTATTTGACCTGGCGGAGATTGATCATTATAGCAGCTATACTGACGCTAGCAGTTCATCGAAAGACAGAGTGATTCCATTGACATTGATGTCGCACTAATCATTTCAAATGAATTGCAGGGACACCACATAACCGTTATCTTCAAAGATTACAATTTCTTGGCTTATGTTCTGGAAAGTGTAATCTATATCTTTACAAATGAATTTTTGTTATTGTAGGTTCGCTATTCTACCTTACCACATTACGTTTCCTTTCATCATCATGTACCGTAAACGTGATGTGTAGCGCGGGATTAGCGAACCGCATCATCATGTACCATACCAGTTGGCGTAGGCGATCATGTCCTTCCAGAATCTTATATCTACAGTGCATCGTATCAGTTCTGTTATTGATTGCTTTCCATGCCATGACACAAAGCTATCCAGTATTTGTTCTCTTTGTCGTCCGCGATCTCTCTTTCCTTTTATTTTGCCAGTTGTAACCAAGTATTCCAACTTTCCTCTTCTCATGATGTGCCCGAAAAATGTTGATTGTTTCTTTCTGATGTTTTTTAGGAGTTGCCTTTTTGTGTTGGCCTCTTTGAGAACTTCCTCATTGGTCATTTTACTGTCCAGGGAACTTTCAACATTCTTCTGAGAAATCCTATCTCCGTGTCCTCTAATCGTCTTTTCATATGTGTATTTACTTTTTAGTTTATTTACTATTTATTTAGTTGTTTTATGCTTACTGTCCCTGACTCACTTTCATAGGTCAGAATTTGCTATATATAGTACCGATGAACTCTCTTTCTCACCTGTATTGATATAGCCTTGCTGCATAAAGCGTTTTTTTTATTTCACATTTCCTTTCATAATTACTAATTACGACTTTGACTTTTTGCTATGCATATTTATTTTTATTGATTGGCTTTCTGATTCTTGACAATTTCCATCTTTGATTTCGCCTGTTTGTGTTGGTCGACATGATGATATGGGGACTGTATCTGGTCATCCATTAAATCATATATATATATATATATATATATATATATATATATATATATATATATATGCTTAGAGAGAGAGGGAGAGAGAGAGAGAGAAAGAGAGCGAAGTGAATGTGTTCACCTTAGCAAAGGCAAGACCAGAAATGAAGCGTTGTCTTCATAATAAGAAGTGACGATCTAAAACGCTTTACGATAACAGAACAGTTGCGTGGCAGCTGCTGTGGCGTAATAAGATGACTGGTGAAACAGGCAGCATGTAAACAATTGAAATGTCCTAACAAATAATTGGTTGGACATAGAATGTGCCATCGTTACTGCTGCTGTACATCATAGTGATGATGATGTGTGCTGGTGGTGATGGCAGTTTAAAAGTGCCTATGACCTGTGTTGAAATATCTTCTCAAAAATTGCTCACTGATCTCAATCTTATTATGCTGTTGTCTTGCAGAATCCAAAGTGATGACAACACACGACTTTGTTTTATTTGAATAACGAGAAGAAAAGTAGGCAGACGTTGCCGCAGATGTGAAGAAAGGGTGTACAGTGACCCGCTTGTAAAAACGTTATCGCTTCCCTGGCATCGAGTCAGTGACTGCATGGTCTTCAGTGTGACGTTGGTGGCCGGTGTTAAAATGAACCAGACAAAAACCAGACAGACATCCCTAACTCTTCAACAAGATTGCTGATGACGTTATACATCACGTGACTTGTTTTTAATACATCGTGCGTGTGGTGGGTGCGTGTAAGGCGTTAACACCAGCAGGGAAAACGGTCGCTGATTGAGACTAGTTGCACAGAAAGATTGTTAATAGCAACGTTTTATTCAACAGTCCTTCAGAAAATTCGCTTTAAAAAAACCCAACTCTGTTGGTAAACTGATGATAAACTATGTGCTAGTAGATGTCTCCTGACAGCTCAGAAATAAAGCATTCAAGTAATTTTTATTTAATGTTACCCTTAAAGATACATTTTTACATGTTAGTATCCTTCATAATTTAATTACTTCGTCCTTTTGCTCAGTTAATTTCTCTTTTTAAAAAAATGTACATTTTCCTTAAACCTTTAATCTGCATGTTTGTCAATCTGAATATGTTTTACCTTTATTTCAGTTTTTTTTCTGCCTATTTGTTAAAAAAAACACTACCACAATATCGTTTTCTGGAGTGTCTTAAAATGCGGGACTACGTTAAAAAAACACTACCACAATATCGTTTTCTGGAGTGTCTTAAAATGCGGGACTACGTTAAAACAAATTGATGAGCATTTTGTTGCCGGAACAGGGGTGTAGCATAAATATGAATAGCCCGCCTGCTGTAACGCCAGTCAGCTGTCAAGTCTAAAGTGGAATAATTTAAAATAAGTTATATAATTAATGAAACACAAGACTCATATGTATTATCTGTCTCTCTACGGTCTCACCAATGGTTATCAAATCTGCACCTGGTAAACTCCTTAGTATAATAAATCAGTATTGTACTTAAAGTATACGTGTTTATAATGTCGAAAAGAGATATAAACTTACTACATTATTCAGGTACAACAATCTATATTGCTTCATTTTTTGTGTCAATCCATTTATTATGTCATTCCGCTTATTGTATAAATTGATTTATTGTTTCAATCCATATATTGTGTCAATCCATATATTGTGTCAATCCATATATTGTGTCAATCCATATATTGTGTCAATCCATATATTGTGTCAATCCATATATTGTGTCAATCCATTTATTGTGTCAATCCAGTTATTGTGTTAATCTATTTATTGTGTCAATCCATGTATTGTATCATTCCTTTTATTGTCTCAATCCATTTATAGTTTCAATCCATTTATTATGTTAATTCATTTAGTGTTCCAATCCATTTATTGTGTCAATCCATTCATTGTTTTAATCCATTTATTGTGTCAATCCATTTATTGTGTCAATCCATTCATTGTGTCAATCCATTCATTGTTTTAATCCATTCATTGTTTTAATCCATTTATTGTGTCAATCCATTCATTGTGTCAATCCATTCATTCTTTTAATCCATTCATTGTGTCAATCCATTCATTCTTTTAATCCATTCATTGTTTTAATCCATTCATTGTGTCAATCCATTCATTCTTTTAATCCATTCATTGTTTTAATCCATTCATTGTGTCAATCCATTCATTCTTTTAATCCATTCATTGTGTCAATCCATTCATTCTTTTAATCCATTCATTGTTTTAATCCATTCATTGTGTCAATCCATTCATTCTTTTAATCCATTCATTGTTTTAATCCATTCATTGTGTCAATCCATTCATTATTTTAATCCATTCATTGTGTCAATCCATTCATTCTTTTAATCCATTCATTGTTTTAATCCATTCATTGTGTCAATCCATTCATTCTTTTAATCCATTCATTGTTTTAATCCATTCATTGTGTCAATCCATTCATTGTGTCAATCCATTCATTGTGTCAATCCATGTATTGTGTCAATCCATTTATTGTGTCAATCCATTTATTGTGTCAATCCATTCATTGTGTCAATCCATGTATTGTGTCAATCCATTTATTGTGTCAATCCATTTATTGTGTCAATCCATTCATTGTGTCAATCCATTCATTCTTTTAATCCATTCATTGTGTCAATCCATTCATTCTTTTAATCCATTCATTGTTTTAATCCATTCATTGTGTCAATCCATTCATTCTTTTAATCCATTCATTGTTTTAATCCATTCATTGTGTCAATCCATTCATTATTTTAATCCATTCATTGTGTCAATCCATTCATTCTTTTAATCCATTCATTGTTTTAATCCATTCATTGTGTCAATCCATTCATTCTTTTAATCCATTCATTGTTTTAATCCATTCATTGTGTCAATCCATTCATTGTGTCAATCCATTCATTGTGTCAATCCATGTATTGTGTCAATCCATTTATTGTGTCAATCCATTTATTGTGTCAATCCATTCATTGTGTCAATCCATGTATTGTGTCAATCCATTTATTGTGTCAATCCATTTATTGTGTCAATCCATTCATTGTGTCAATCCATGTATTGTGTCAATCCATGTATTGTGTCAATCCATTCATTGTGTCAATCCATTCATTGTGTCAATCCATGTATTGTGTCAATCCATTCATTGTGTCAATCCATTCATTGTGTCAATCCATGTATTGTGTCAATCCATTTATTGTGTCAATCCATTTATTGTGTCAATCCATTCATTGTGTCAATCCATGTATTGTGTCAATCCATGTATTGTGTCAATCCATTTATTGTGTCAATCCATTCATTGTGTCAATCCATGTGTTGTGTCAATCCATTTATTGTGTCAATCCATTCATTGTGTCAATCCATGTATTGTGTCAATCCATGTATTGTGTCAATCCATTTATTGTGTCAATCCATTCATTCTTTTAATCCATTCATTGTTTCAATCCATTGATTGTGTCAATCCATTCATTGTGTCAATCCATGTTTTGTGTCAATCCATTCATTGTGTCAATCCATTCATTGTGTCAATCCATTCATTCTTTTAATCCATTCATTGTTTTAATCCATTCATTGTGTCAATCCATTCATTCTTTTAATCCATTCATTGTTTTAATCCATTCATTGTGTCAATCCATTCATTGTTTTAATCAATTCATTGTTTTAATCCATTCATTGTGTCAATCCATTCATTGTGTCAATCCATTCATTGTGTCAATCCATTCATTGTGTCAATCCATTCATTCTTTTAATCCATTTATTGTTTTAATCCATTCATTGTGTCAACCCATTCATTGTTTTAATCAATTCATTGTTTTAATCCATTCATTGTGTCAATCCATTCATTGTGTCAATCCATTCATTGTGTCAATCCATTCATTGTGTCAATCCATTCATTGTGTCAATCCATGTATTGTGTCAATCCATTCATTGTGTCAATCCATTCATTGTGTCAATCCATTCATTGTGTCAATCCATGTATTGTGTCAATCCATTCATTGTGTCAATCCATTCATTGTGTCAATCCATTCATTGTGTCAATCCATTCATTGTGTCAATCCATTCATTGTGTCAATCCATGTATTGTGTCAATCCATTCATTGTGTCAATCCATTCATTGGGCCATTCCATTCATTGTTTTAATCCATTCATTGTTTTAAACCATTCATTGTGTCAATCCATTCATTGTGTCAATCCATTCATTGTGTCAATCCATTCATTGTGTCAATCCATTCATTGTGTCAATCCATGTATTGTGCAGACGGTGCCGAACACCACTGTCATTGATGACCATCAAGCATCGTTATGAATATTTGTTTGTCTTGCTCCGTGATAAAGAGAAAATACCACTTCATGATATCTCAGCACGTTATACTATCATCATGACGACACTAACCAGTCTAATGTTACTATAATATGCATGTTTATGTAGCAGCACGTAACAAACGCAACACATTTAATAACACATATTCTGAACCTGTACAGTGAGATGTATTATTGTGTTGCCAGATAGTCAGTGTCAGTTTACCATTCTGGCCATAGTAAAGAGTTGGTGCTTGAATGAAGGATTTGCCAGATAATGTAAAAGTGAGTTGTAGTCAAATCATGTATAGACAAAGGTTTGGCGTGGAATCAATATTAAACTACAAACAAAGACAACAAATGAAATGGTTTGCTCATCTGGAAAGAGAGGCAAGAGATTATATGCGACACGAAACATATATTAGAAGAGGCGATAAAGAAAGAGGCCGAGGTAGACCCACAGTAAGATGGACTGACGATATCAGTGAAACGTTGCAACAACAATTGACGATGACAGAGGAACAAGAACTAGAACTGTATTACCTACATCTAACATTTCTGGATAGGCGGCCGAGCACACATCGGTGGAAACTCGCGTGCTAAGACGCCGGTTCAAGTCTCGTACTTTACCTTACCTTACCTTTACCTGCATCGTAATCGATATCAGATTAGAGAGAAAGGGGAGGGAGATCTAGCTTTAATCACGGAAAGATTACATTTTTATTTTGGTTTAAAGAAAACCTCAGACTAGAACAGCTCATAGTGACTGCACTGGGTATGCAGCCATTATTCTCCAGGCCTATGGAAAAACCCCGTCACACCCCATAAATGGAATAATAGCCAGCGGTTAAGCTATTGATATTTTAATGGTCTTGTGCATTAGCTTTCTTTGAAAATGTGATCTGTATCAGATTCTTGTACGGTAATTCGATGCTGGTTTGAAATAGCTAAGTCTTCAATTTTAATACATACAAGCTGTATGGTGTTAATACAAGCTGTATTGTTTTAATACAAATTGTATGGTTAAAAGTCCAATAAACAGCGCCAGAAAAGTGCCAAATCAGACAGTCTTATAAATACTTCTTTACGTTAGCATTAATCAACTTAAAAATATTTTCGATTAAACTATGAATAATTCAGCCAATCAAATCACATGATTGATGTTACCAAATGGAAACATTCCCATCAAATATGAGAATGAAGAATGTGCATCTTCCGGTTGACTCAGATTATCTTCACATTTATAAGTGCTGCAATATTTCTAGAACTGAAACTAAAATGCATCATTTATGTTACAACTAATGTCCGTGCTAACGTTTCTACCATTATGTTTTATTATACAACAAAACGAGCAGCATGAATCACAGTATAATTAATGTTACAGTGCGATAGAAAGAGCCACATGAACATCCATAGAGTACCCTGAACGTCAATTAAATCACATATGCTCTATGTTGCGTGTGCAAAGACTGTGTTAGTGTTCATATTTTTTAATGGCCGTCGACACACTTTAAGAAAACCTGGTCAGCGTCACGTGAGCCTACCTTACTTACACTGAGAACATATATGGTACCCATTTTCAGAGGTATCATTACTCCAACGATGTGTCAGTTTGACAACGACAAATTTCGACACATACAGAATTGAACAAGGGCACACCTAATGTACTCATTACAACTAAATGAATGTGTACATTCATATTTATGCTACACTAACTCACTAACCACTTCGCTACGGCGACATTAATTACTAACAAAGTTTAAAGTAGAGGGTAGGTCACCGATGACCGCACAACAACAGTTAAGGATGTACTTGACGGTCATAATCCGACTTGTCTGGCTTCTATTGAACATTATAACATTCTTCTTCTTCTACCTTTTCAGCTCCCTGTGGAGCATAGGTCGTCAACAAACACTTTCTGCAAATAAATCGATATCTTTGATCACATTATCTCTCTTGCAATTCTCTAGAAAATTCCATGTCATTATATCTGTTACTTCATTTTTTTTTATTCTCTATATCTCCTGCCAGCCTCGCTGTTTTTGTTTTTTTTTATGTTTGTCTTCTTGTCGAAGTTCAAATGGAAATATCTCTTCCTACAACCTCGATATTCATTTTTTTTAAAAGAATTGTAAAAATTGCAATTCTAACACCTAATTAATCGTTGTTGCAATTCATTCATGTAATTTGTAGCCTGCTGTCTTATGGGAAATCCAGCATGAAGGCTCCCCAGGCCAACGCTTCAAGTCGAAATGCAAAAGATGTTTTTTCTCCATCACCCAAGATTTAATTACAGTTGTCATTAAATCATTCACAATTTGTTGTTTTTTTTTCCCTCTTTAGGGGTATGAATTTACAGTCGTTATGACGCTACCTGAGGGGATGAGGTGGACAGCATGCAGGACAGTTTATAGTTCACGTGATCTGGAAGAAGCGCCATTGAGAAACTGGAAAATGACGGAAACTCATTATCAACTGGTGGTTGTAGAGGTAGGATACTTAAGAAATGTTTGAGTACTCTAACATGTGTGTTGGCTACAGAAGAAATGTTTGAGCACTGTAACTGTGTGTAGGCTACAGAAGAAATGTTTGAGCACTGTAACTGTGTGTAGGCTACAGAAGAAATGTTTGAGCACTGTAACTGTGTGTAGGCTACAGAAGAAATGCTTGAGCACTGTAACTGTGTGTAGGCTACAGAAAAAATGTTTGAGCACTGTAACTGTGTAGGCTACAGAAGAAATGCGTGAGAACTGTAACTGTGTGTAGGCTACAGAAGAAATGTTTGAGCACTGTAACTGTGTGTAGACTACAGAAGAAATGCTTGAGCACTGTAACTGTGTAGGCTACAGAAGAAATGCGTGAGAACTGTAACTGTGTGTAGGCTACAGAAGAAATGTTTGAGCACTGTAACTGTGTGTAGGCTACAGAAGAAATGTTTGAGCACTGTAACTGTGTGTAGGCTACAGAAGAAATGCTTGAGCACTCTAGCATGTGTGTATGCTACAGAAGAAATGTTTGAGCACTCTTGCATGTGTGTAGGCCACAGTAGAAATGTTTGTGCACTCTAGCATGTGTGTAGGCCACAGTAGAAATGTTTGAGGACTCTAGCATGTGTGTAGGCTACAGAAGAAATGTTTGATCACTTTAGCATGTGTGTAGGCCACAGTAGAAATGTGTGAGAACTCTAGCATGTGTGTAGGCCACAGAAGAAATGTTTGAGCACTTTAGCATGTGTGTAGGCTACAGAAGAAATGTTTGATCACTTTAGCATGTGTGTAGGCTACAGAAGAAATTTTTGATCACTTTAGCATGTGTGTAGGCCACAGAAGAAATGTTTGAGCACTTTAGCATGTGTGTAGGCTACAGAAGAAATGTTTGATCACTTTAGCATGTGTGTAGGCAACAGAAGAAATGTTTGATCACTTTAGCATGTGTGTAGGCCACAGAAGAAATGTTTGATCACTTTAGCATGTGTGTAGGCTACAGAAGAAATGTTTGATCACTTTAGCATGTGTGTAGGCTACAGAAGAAATTTTTGATCACTTTAGCATGTGTGTAGGCAACAGAAGAAATGTTTGATCACTTTAGCATGTGTGTAGGCCACAGAAGAAATGTTTGAGCACTTTAGCATGTGTGTAGGCTACAGAAGAAATGTTTGATCACTTTAGCATGTGTGTAGGCTACAGAAGAAATGTTTGATCACTTTAGCATGTGTGTAGGCTACAGAAGAAATGTTTGATCACTTTAGCATGTGTGTAGGCCACAGAAGAAATGTTTGAGCACTTTAGCATGTGTGTAGGCCACAGAAGAAATGTTTGATCACTTTAGCATGTGTGTAGGCCACAGAAGAAATGTTTGATCACTTTAGCATGTGTGTAGGCCACAGAAGAAATGTTTGAGTTTAGCATGTGTGTAGGCCACAGAAGAAATGTTTGAGCACTTTAGCGTGTGTCGTGTTCTGCTATCGTTACGGGTTGCCATGTGTGTATATTTGTTGCTTGCTCATGTTGCATTGTGGCAGCAAGAGATAGTACGAATAACGTGAAGCCGTTGTTATTGTGAGTATGTCATAACTAATTACTGATAAACACTTGCCACTGTCCACGACAAAGGGTTACCAGACTAGGATATCAAATGAGCTGTAATGTTCATAGTTTTATGCTAATATCACAAAGTTTATGCGCTAGCAATTTCACACAAAAAATCCTGCATTTCTTACTCAACTGACAAAACACTACCTGATTCAGCTGTAATAACAAAAGTGTGCTTAGTTTACAAGAGAGAAGTAGAGCACCTCCTCTTTCAACTCCAAATACTCTAATATGAAATTGATTTTTCTTCTCAAAATGATCTAATCTTAAATCGATTTTTCTACCCCAAATACTTTAATTTGAAATTGATTTTTATACTACAGATACTATCATTTGAAATCAATTTTTTTTCTACTCCAAAAACTCTAATTTGAAATTGATTTTTATACTACAGATACTCTAATTTGAAATCAATTTTTTTCTACTCCAAAAACTCTAATTTGAAATTGATTTTTCTACTCCAGATACTCTAATTTGAAACGGATTTTTCACATCGACATGCTACACGATTTTCTCCGCCCCCCCCCCCCCTTTTCCCCTTTCTAGGACAACAGTATAAATAATTGGATGTAAATATCCATTAATGTAATTGCTTTAGAAATATATTTTGCAATATATCCTTGTAGTGTGCGATGTGTGGTTTCATTACACAGCGTATAATTTAAAAAAAAGGTGAACACGTAATTTGCTGCTTTATCTCTTAAATATAAATGTAATTCTCTTGATTAAACACAAAATAATTATATCAAAAGATACAAAAATGTAAACCCACATAAATTCCAGGTTCGAGAAAGAAAATGGAAAGAATACAGTCACTCGTCAAACATGGTGTAAAATAATATGGTGCTAGTAACAATAGTTTTCTTAGCCATGGTAGGGCATATTTTTGAGTAATGTGGACAAAACTACTCCAAGCAGTAACCTTCTTTCAGAAAACCGTCCGGTACCAATTTGCGACCTCCTGAACCAAGTAGTCGGTTCCTCGTTGCTGTGAACCAGACCTCTTGTACACAGATTAACTCCATCCATGCCATGACTACCTACCAGACCTCTTGTACACAGATTAACTCCATCCATGCCATGACTACCTACCAGACCTCTTGTACACACATTAACTCCATCCATGCCATGACTACCTACCAGACCTCTTGTACACACATTAACTCCATCCATGCCATGACTACCTACCAGACCTCTTGTACACACATTAACTCCATCCATGCCATGACTACCTACCAGACCTCTTGTACACAGATTAACCCTTTCTATGTCATGGCTTCCTACCAGACCTCTTGTACACAGATTAACCCTTTCTATGTCATGGCTTCCTACCAGACCTCTTGTTCTCACATTAGCCTTGTTCATGTTAGGTATTACCAATATCTCTTTTACCAATGTTCTTCTTAGGTTAACGCGAAGATGGGCTCTTTCTTTTTCCTGCGTCCCTTTTAAAGTCTGTCTGTGTAGTTCCTTTGTTATTTCATTTCGTCATGTGACTGACATATACTCTCATACTCTGTTTTATATATATATAAGTGCGTCCCCTCATCGAAGGTTGGCTACCATGATGGACGGTCATTCCGCTCTGTCTCTTGCTTTGATAGTGCAGGTTGTCATAAGCTGACTTGCCTATCTTTTGATGTTACTCGTCCATGTTAGTCTTGGTTTGCCTCTTTTACCTTGTATTTTCCTTTCCAAGATTACTTTCAGTAGGCATCTGTGTCTTTTAACATTCCCCAAAAATCTCTTTTGTCATGTTTGAATTATATTTAGTAGTTCTTTTCATTAAAAGTTGTTTCAAGACTTCATCATTTGTTTTCTTTCCTTTCCATCCAAATCTTCCAATTGTTCTATAAATCCACGTTTTCAAGACGTAAATTTTCTGTTCTGTTTTCTTGTCTAATGTCCATGTTTCTGCACCATACAGAAATGTTGAGAAAATGTACCATTTTGCTATTCTTAGTTTTAGCCCTGGTGTTATTTATTTTGCTATTAGTACATTTCTCGTGGCATTTAAATTACTTTTTGCCAAGCTACAACTACCTTGGACATACTATAACCGGTGATGACAAATATAAAACTGAAATAAACAAAAGAATAGAAAGGACAAAAAGTAATTTTAATCCTATGAAAAAAAAATATATATATAATAGATGGGAGGAGCCTCGGTGCCTGAATGGTTAGTGTGATTGCTTCCTGATCAGAAGAATCCAGATTCGATGCCCAGAAGTAGCGGATTATATTTTTTTCGGACCGACAAGGCTCCACCCAGCCTCTAAAAATGGGTAGCAGAGATTTTTCTAGGAAATAAAGGCGGCCTGATTTGATTGCGACCATATCACCCAAAAATGTGATGTGGTCATAGCAAAGTATTGTTACTAACACCATATTCTCATACGTCTATCACAGCGTGGACGGAACCTTTACTTCACTTTATTATCATCATCATCATCAAGTACCGGGCCTACAGGCGTAGGTGATCATGTCTCTCCACAACTTTCGATCTCGGCAGCTATTTATCATTTCTGTTGTTGACCTTCTGCCAAGCCATTCTCTTAATTTACTTTATTATATATTATTACTTTAATTACTTACTTTATTATAGATGAAGCTATTGGTTCCGTGTCCATCTTTTTATTTCTGCGCTGGTCCTTATATGATTTCATTATGTGCAAAGTATTTTCTTGAGACATTTGTTTTCGAATGTTTCTACTTCATTCTCTATTTCTGGGGGGTTTGGTTGGTCTCGAGGCAAGACGCCGGCCTCGAGACAGAGAGATTGTGGGTTCAAATCCCGGCTACTCCAGTTGAGATTTTTATTTATGGTTTTTCTCTTCGGCAACCACCCCTGGTCTCAGCAGCAAGGCCCGCCTTGAAACGTCAATTACCCATCGACGTAAAAAATATGAGGACCTCCAAAGTCGGAGTTATCTGTCTGTGCGGCGAGGGACCCCTGTGCACACGGCTGCCATGGAAAAACGGATTAACACGCAAAATTCAGTTCCTAGTCTCTAGGGACTTCGTCAGACGTCAAAGCTGGCGAACGAAAAAAAAAAATTATATTTCCTGATGTTTTCCAGCTCTCACATGATAAGGTTTAGTTAGATAAGGCTTTTTATTTGGATTCCCTAAGCTTTGATTTTATGCTTTGGATACTTTTTATTTTCCTATTTTCTCTTGGTTTATGAAAGTCATATCTGCTTTTGCAAATTCTGACTTTCCTTTTATGTGACTGTCGCGTAATGTATGCAATTTTCAAGACATACAAAGTTATCTACTTCTCCACCGATGTAAATTTATATTTAACTATATAGGATTTTCAACTGGACCAATCTGGAGCGCGCTCCATATACTTGGGATTTACATTTAGAAGTAAAGGCATAAAGATGTACCAAGTTGCTGTAAAGTTGATGATAATAGCAATACTAAAAAAAAAAGAAAAAAGTGGTATGGTGACAGCTTTACGTGGTAATGGACAAAACAAAAGTCGACGTTTCGGCCAACTAGGCCTTCAGCTGGAACAGACAACAAACACAAAAAATATATAAGGATATGTTAACAAATCTAACTACATGGCGATAATATGCTAGATACTCAAGAAAAAAAAAAGTAAAGTATCCCCGCCACGCCAAGTGGCGTATAGGGAATATGGTGTTAGTGACCATTAATTTTACAGACCCTCGGCATTGGATTTTTGGGGTAATGTGGTCGGTATTACGCCCGTGCCGCTTTACTTTCCCAGAAAAAATTCCGGTACCCATTTAAGGCTGGGTGAAACGGTAGCCGTCGGTTGGGATCGAACCCTACCTCTTGTCCTTTGTAGTCCAGTTCACTAACCACTGAGCTATCACGGCTCCCCTATACTCAAGAAAAGAAATAAAAGAATGGTCACTTCCCTGTGTTCCAGAGCGTGGTCAGTCTCCGAATGGACTAAAATGATAAGGCAGGATGACCAACTATGAATCTCACTGACCAGGCAGTCAAGCGAGAAGACGGAACGGAAGGGTTCTTAAAATATGGGGAGGTGGGTACAGGATATGTATAAACTATGCAAATCTAACTCTGTGTGTGCACCCCGAACCGATGTGTAAAAAGAAACATGTGTATATAACAATACATGCGTACAATCATAAATCCGCATATATATTGCCACAAAGCCCACAAAAGAAAAACCAAAAGGGGCCCAAATGTGCCAATGCATATGCATAAAAATATATCTACATGTATAGGTTCGGTAGCGCATGGGGGTAAGAAATATGTAGTAGGCGTCCTATGTGTATGAGAGTGATATGTTCATACCATGGGGGGACAGCGAACCCAACTGGGCTATAAGGCGATTCTCAAGGGCGAACCGGCTGCGATTGCTGGAGTGACAGGAGACAATGCCAGTAACTTGCATGTTTACCACTATGGCCAGGGGAGTTGAAATGGTTAGACACTGGGCTGCCAGTCCTTTGCTCAACATCACGAAGGTGCTCACAAAATCTGTCACCCAATCGTCGGCCACATACGTCATCTGGCAATGAATATTATGGCGTAGATAATATTCCGTGACACACAAGTGAACCCATCCTTGATGTCGAATCGCTTATTAGGGAACAAGACCGGATCGGTGCAAAGCACGTAGTCACAAGTTCTGCAAACTCGACGTCCACAACGAACAGTACCAAGGTGTTTGTGGTTTGAGCGGGGAGGCGGTGGCTCGTGACAAGAATTTCTCTCAGACTCCTGTCGCGTTTGAAGGCTACCAAAGGAGGATCACTGAAATGTAGGCAGGTAGTGGGATCTGAGTGGAGAATGGAGCGATACCGGTTAAGGATCCTCACCGCAGCCAAGTTATGGGGGTGGTAGGTGAGGGTAAATATGGCTCTATCAGAGGGACTGCGGGTGGATGGGGTGAGTGCCACAGGACGGGAAATATCGAGAGCTCGTTGGAAGGCAGATTGAAGAACCGAGTCGGGATAGAGACGACGACTAAAGAAACTTAACATCAGGTGGGCCTGTTGGAGAAAATCGTGATCATCCTGGCAGATACGACGAAGTCGTAATATTTGAGAATATGGAATGGAAGCTCTGCAGTGATATGGATGAGACGAGGTGTAGAGACGATAATAGTGAGTATCTGTGGGTTTATAGAGGACGGAAGTGTGGAGGCTGGAGGTACCAAGGGAGACGACCAGATCAAGAAAAGTGACGGACGAGGTAGAGATATAAGATGTAATTTTGATGGATTTGTGAAAGTTGCCAATGTAGTCGATGAACCTGGAGATGTCATCTTCCGGCAAGTCAGTCAGTCCAAAACCGTCATCAATGTACCGGAGGTATTTAAGGGGAAGGGGGCCACTGTACGAATTCAAATCACGGTACAATTTGATGTTCAGGGTAACCAATGAACAGGGTTTGCATATACTAGTTTGTTGCCGTTACAGCAATAATACAAATGTAAGAGCACCATAACTTTCAAGCTTGCTACAGAACGATTTTCTTTTACTTTCTCCTCCTATTGGATAAGATGATAGAGTTAAATGATAGAGTTAAACTTGTTTTTTTTTTAAACTAGAGGAATGCACTATAACTATATACATTATATATATATATATATATATATATATATATATATATATATATATATATATATATATATATATATATATATAATAATAATAACGATGTCAAAGATATCAAAGCATTGAGCAGTAAAGTTTCAAAAATTTCAGTCACATATATAAGACAGAAAGCATTGAAACTTTAGATAAAAGATGATTTTGTTGACGAATAAGCGATGCATTGAAGGACAAGTAGGTAGGATAGATCCTTGACTTTGTGATACAGAGGTATGTGTGTGTGTGTGTGCTTGTATATATATATATATATAACATCACGATCGCATATAGCAACCGCGAAACACTGTAGGTGTGATAGCAGATATAACAAATGATGTAGTATTATATTTAATTCGTGATCCTTCCAGTAAACTTAAGCGGTACATAGGGCTCGTAAAGTCTCCCGCCAATTATACTATATGTAATAGGTTCCGTTTTTTACGAGACTCTAAGTATCAGAATCAGTTATCTTTTCTTCAACAACAGCAACTGCCGTGACATTCATAAATATCCACAACAGATCAATCTCTATGTTCATTTCTTTAGATTGCTTGTTTCTTTTCCTAGTCATCCAGTAAAGTTATCCTGGATCTTTCCCTCTATCCTCTTGTTCGTCAGTCATTGATACATATTCCAATTGACAAAAACTCACCAAGTCTTTACGGATTCACGTCTCTCCCAAACTGATTTATTTAGTTTATTCCAAAAGTACCAACCTCGTTATTACTTCAAACCCAAGCAGAAACTAGTTTTAAAATAATTTTTCTTCTCACAGATGAGCTGTGCCCAAGGCTGGGAAGCCGTATTATGTCGAAGACTGGTGACGAATGTTAATGATTATGCTGTTATCTGACGTCTCTGAGTCGTTACTTTTTTTAGAAGACGCTAGAGGTTACATATCTCTCCTACGCCACGCGTCGGCGGAATCCAAACAGCGCCTATTTTTATTTAGTTTGATGTTTCTGCCTGAAATAAACAATGATTCTGAGTTATAATATTTCAGCACACAAAGGGCAAACAATAAATTGCCAGTTGTTGCATTTATTCAACTCTTCTTTGTTACATTTATGTGTAATCTTTACTAGGTGTTTAGAAAAAAATTTTGAAGCCGTGATGACTCAGTAATTAATGAACTGGGCTACTAAAGACAAGAGGTCGGGCTCGATCCTGATCGACGGCGTCCAGGTTCACCCAGCCTTAAATAAGGTAACGATTACTTCTTTATGAGAAGAAAAGCGACACTGGCGTGATATTGTCAACATTGTCCCAAAACTAACGTGCCGAAGATCGATTAAAATTGGGGGGTTTGAGATCATATAGCCTACACCCCACGTGTCGTGATCGGACTCTTATTTCTCTTTTATTATAAAATTGTACACTCTGTGTGTGTATGCTTGCGTGAGTGTATGTGCGTACGTACGTGTATGTGTATGCGCGTGCGTGTATCTGTGTGTATGTGTACATAAACACCAAAGTAGAAAACTACATCATCCCTAGTATTTAAAAATAAAATAGGCACTAGACATAAGATAAAACCTACAAATGGATATAAACATTGAAGGATTAGACCTGGAGACAGTTCATATCTACAGCTACCTAGGATATGCTATAACTTGTGATAGAAAATGTAAAACTGAAATAAACAAAAGAATTGGAATGGCAAAAAGTAATTTTAATGCCATGGAAAATATACTAACATCAAAACAAATAACACAAGGACTAAATCTAAGAATAGCAAAATGGTACATCTTCTCATCATTTCTGTATGGTGCAGACACAAGGATATTAGAAAGGAAAACAGAACAGGAAATTGAACTTTGAAATGTGGATGCTTAGCAGAATAGGTAGAATTGGATGGAAAGAAAAGAAAACAGAACAGGAAATTGAACTTTGAAATGTGGATGCTTAGCAGAATAGGAAGAATTGGATGGAAAAAAAAAAGAAAACAAATAATGAAGTCTTTACTAAAGATGAACAAGACAAAAGAGATTTTGGGTGGATGTTAAAAGACACAACAGCCTACTTAACTAATTTTGGAATGGAAAATACAAAGTAAAAGACACAGTGGCAGACCAAGACTAACATATACGAGTAACATCAAAAGTTGGACAAGTCACCATATGACGACCTGCACCATTAAGCAAGAGCCAGAGCAGAACGGCCCTCCACGGAAGCCAACCTTCAATGCGGAGAGGGCACTCAATGATGATAAAACATATGATAATGAATTAAAGGTTTTTTTTTTTAAATAAATATGTTGTTGCTTTTAGCAACATACTGCAAAATGCAGATTGTGAAATGGTTAAAGGGTAGGCTGACAAGAATGAAGTTTAAAATTCCTACAAGAAGAGAAATTAAACTTTTCAAATGAGGGTGAGGGTCAACATAAGTTGAAAAAATTCAAATCTAACAAATTATTGCACAAAAGTGAGAGACAAGCGATATTACATACGGATTGTTTCTAGCATTTAAAGTAGTGATGGTACCTAAGATAATCGGACAAGAGTAAACTAGAATTTCTAGTGACACGGAAATACGTTTTGTAATGTATAGAAAATCGGTCGCCAAATAACCAATGAAACGACCTTTTCATGATTTTATCTTTTGTTTATCGCATTACTCTCGGAACATTTCTTTTGGGGTCGATTATTGATCTTCGATCTGTTTTACGTTCTAGAGTTGATGTTTGTTCCTGCTCTTTGTTATTCGGTTGTTGTTGTTGCCCATCGATCTGTCCACTTCTTGTTCACAGTATTTCCTTGTAATGCCGATTTTTAACGGTGACATTATTATTATTATTATTATTATTGTTACTATATATACATATATTGGAGTCGCAATAGCTCAGTGGTTAGTGAACTGGACTACAAAGGATAAGAGGCAGGGTTCGATCCTAACCGACGGTTTCCGTTTCACCCAGCCTTTAATGGGTACCGGGTTTTATTTCTGGGGAAGTAAAGCGGCACGGGCGTAATACCGACCACATTAACCCAAAAATCAGGTGCCGAAGGTCTGAAAAATTAATGGTCACTAACAGCATATTCCCTATACGCCACTTGCCGTGACGGGGGTACTTTACTTTTTACTTATATATATATATATATATATATTGGAGTCCCAATGTCAACATAACAACATTCCATACAGTTAAGATGTACAATGTTCTAACCTACTTTTATTGAGCACTGTCATTTTGATGTATGATTATAACATTTCGTAGTAATTCTCAAATTAAGCAAGAGAAGTAACCATTTTTTTTACATTTCAGTCAGGTACAGCTTCATCGTCCAGAAATAAATATTTGATCTAATTGTCCAGGATGGAAAAATGTGGGCCTAATGTACACATCGCGCAGCTTCTAAACAAGAGATATGAAGTGTGAAGAAGGCAAACCACACTATTTCGTATGATGCCATATATGGGAACAAATAGAAGAGTGGCTTAAAATTAAATAAAGTTGCCGATATTGTACGCTTTATGAGCACATGTCTGAATTATTAATTAGTGCCCAGAAGAATCTTTTTAACTTCAAATCCCCCAATATATCGATAAAATCTAGACTTGTTTTGGCCCTAGCTAAATGCTTTGGCCATGGTTTACGGTGACCCCATGGGTCCACATAAGTTAAAAAAATCGTCTGTAACAAGAGGTTGAAACCCGGATGGAGACCACCTGGTACACGGAAGGCAGCACCACCGTCGTCTAATACACCGGAAGTTAACTTTTGTGTTAAAATCATCATGTGCCATACCAGCGGGTGTAGGCGGTCATGTTCTTCCACAGTTCACTGTGTGTCCTGTCAATTATGTAACACGAAATACGAACGATCACTTTGAAAAATCATGTGTAGTATTTTTGACTTTTTATAGGTTGCACCAAACAGCAAATTAGATTACAAAAATTGTGACATTTTGCAAGAAAATATAAAGATATCGAAGCATCTGATAATAAAATACATCGGCCGTGTACATAGATCATAATGCCTATGAAACTCTTTATAAAAAAAAAATACTGCGGGTGAGAGAAGCATGGTAAGAGAGACGGCTAGATTCTGAATTTGGTTTTTGAAAACAAAGATTATACATAAATCAAATGTTCAAACGGCAGATAAATGTGTAAAGGGTGACTGATACATGTTTGTTTTAAATGACGTTCATTATTAATGGTCTATTAAATTAACATTTGTAATGGCGGATACATCTTCCATAAACAAATCTTTCTGTAGCTTATTAATATTAGATGGCCAAATAAATTTTACAAACGAAAATCTTTGTGAAAGAAATGCCCACGTACCAATATGGATGGAGATTGCGTAAAGAAAGTGGGGATGAACTGGCCACACATTGCCAAGATCATCAAGCAAGCAAGACAGCCAACGAACTAGAATCTACAAGGAACTAGAAATGTTGAAAGCCCCAAGCAGACCTGGAGAAGAACCGTCATGTCAGAAGCAGAATGGACGTTAGCTCGGTTGAAGCACAGAATCAGATCTGTTGGCAGACTGTGATTGTTCCACGAGAGAAGATAGTACAGAATCAGGTCTGTTGGCAGACTGTGATTGTTCCACTAGAGAGTATAGTACAGAATCAGATCTGTTGGCAGACTGTGATTGTTCCACGAGAGAAGATAGTACAGAATCAGGTCTGTTGGCAGACTGTGATTGTTCCACGAGAGAAGATAGTACAGAATCAGGTTTGTTGGCAGACTGTGATTGTTCCACGAGAGAAGATAGTACAGAATCAGGTCTGTTGGCAGACTGTGATTGTTCCACGAGAGAAGATAGTACAGAATCAGATCTGTTGGCAGACTGTGATTGTTCCACGAGAGAAGATAGTACAGAATCAGGTCTGTTGGCAGACTGTGATTGTTCCACGAGAGAAGATAGTACAGAATCAGGTCTGTTGGCAGACTGTGATTGTTCCACTAGAGAGTATAGTACAGAATCAGGTTTGTTGGCAGACTGTGATTGTTCCACGAGAGAAGATAGCACAGAATCAGGTTTTTGGCAGACTGTGATTGTTCCACGAGAGAAGATAGTAGAGAATCAGGTCTGTTGGCAGACTGTGATTGTTCCACGAGAGAAGATAGCACAGAATCAGGTTTTTGGCAGACTGTGATTGTTCCACGAGAGAAGATAGTACAGAATCAGGTCTGTTGGCAGATTGTGATTGTTCCACGAGAGAAGATAGCACAGAATCAGGTTTTTGGCAGACTGTGATTGTTCCACGAGAGAAGATAGTACAGAATCAGGTCTGTTGGCAGACTGTGATTGTTCCACGAGAGAAGATAGTACAGAATCAGGTCTGTTGGCAGACTGTGATTGTTCCACGAGAGAAGATAGTACAGAATCAGGTCTGTTGGCAGATTGTGATTGTTCCACGAGAGAATATAGTACAGTATCAGGTCATTTGGCAGACTGTGATTGTTCCACGAGAGAAGATAGTACAGAATCAGATCTGTTGGCAGACTGTGATTGTTCCACGAGAGATGATAGTACAGAATCAGGTCTGTTGGTAGACTGTGATTGTTCCACGAGAGAAGATAGTACAGAATCAGGTTTGTTGGCAGACTGTGATTGTTCCACGAGAGAAGATAGTACAGAATCAGGTCAATTGGCAGACTGTGATTGTTCCACGAGAGAAGATAGTACAGAATCAGGTCTGTTGGCAGACTGTGATTGTTCCACGAGAGAAGATAGTACAGAATCAGGTCTGTTGGCAGACTGTGATTGTTCCACGAGAGAAGATAGTACAGAATCAGGTTTGTTAGCAGAATGTGATTGTTCCACGAGAGAAGATAGTACAGAATCAGGTCTGTTGGCAGACTGTGATTGTTCCACGAGAGAAGATAGTACAGAATCAGGTTTGTTGGCAGACTGTGATTGTTCCACGAGAGAAGATAGTACAGAATCAGGTTTTTGGCAGACTGTGATTGTTCCACGAGAGAAGATAGTACAGAATCAGGTTTGTTGGCAGATTGTGATTGTTCCACGAGAGAAGATAGTACAGAATCAGGTCTGTTGGCAGACTGTGATTGTTCCACGAGAGAAGATAGTACAGAATCAGGTCTGTTGGCAGACTGTGATTGTTCCACGAGAGAAGATAGTACAGAATCAGGTCTGTTGGCAGACTGTGATTGTTCCACGAGAGAAGATAGTACAGAATCAGGTCTGTTGGCAGACTGTGATTGTTCCACGAGAGAAGATAGTACAGAATCAGGTCTGTTGGCAGACTGTGATTGTTCCACGAGAGAAGATAGTACAGAATCAGGTCTGTTGGCAGACTGTGATTGTTCCACGAGAGAAGATAGTACAGAATCAGGTCTGTTGGCAGACTGTGATTGTTCCGCGAGAGAAGATAGTACAGAATCAGGTCTGTTGGCAGACTGTGATTGTTCCACGAGAGAAGATAGTACAGAATCAGGTCTGTTGGCAGATTGTGATTGTTCCACGAGAGAAGATAGTACAGTATCAGGTCTGTTGGCAGACTGTGATTGTTCCACGAGAGAAGATAGTGCAGAATCAGGTCTGTTGGCAGACTGTGATTGTTCCACGAGAGAAGATAGTACAGAATCAGGTCTGTTGGCAGACTGTGATTGTTCCACGAAAGAAGATAGTGCAGAATCGGGTCTGTTGGCAGACTGTGATTGTTCCACGAGAGAAGATAGTACAGAATCAGGTCTGTTGGCAGACTGTGATTGTTCCACGAGAGAAGATAGTACAGAATCAGGTCTGTTGGCAGACTGTGATTGTTCCACGAGAGAAGATAGTGCAGAATCAGGTCTGTTGGCAGACTGTGATTGTTCCACGAGAGAAGATAGTGCAGAATCGGGTCTGTTGACAGAATGTGATTGTTCCACGAGAGAAGATAGTACAGAATCGGGTCTGTTGATAGACTGTGATTGTTCCACGAGAGAAGATAGTACAGAATCGGGTCTGTTGACAGAATGTGATTGTTCCACGAGAGAAGATAGTGCAGAATCGGGTCTGTTGACAGAATGTGATTGTTCCACGAGAGAAGATAGTGCAGAATCGGGTCTGTTGACAGAATGTGATTGTTCCACGAGAGAAGATAGTGCAGAATCGGGTCTGTTGACAGACTGTGATTGTTCCACAAGAGAAGATAGTACAGAATCGGGTCTGTTGACAGAATGTGATTGTTCCACGAGAGAAGATAGTACAGAATCAGGTCTGTTGGCAGACTGTGATTGTTCCACGAGAGAAGATATTACAGAATCGGGTCTGTTGACAGACTGTGATTGTTCCACGAGAGAAGATAGTACAGAATAAGGTTTGTTGGCAGAATGTGATTGTTCCACGAGAGAAGATAGTACAGAATCAGGTCTGTTGGCAGACTGTGATTGTTCCACGAGAGAAGATAGTACAGAATCAGGTCTGTTGGCAGACTGTGATTGTTCCACGAGAGAAGATAGTACAGAATCAGGTCTGTTGGCAGAGTGTGATTGTTCCACGAGAGAAGATAGTACAGAATCAGGTCTGTTGGCAGACTGTGATTGTTCCACGAGAGAAGGTAGTACAGAATTAGGTCTATTGGCAGAGTGTGGTTATTCCACAAGAGAAGACAACACAGAATGGGGTCCGTTGACAGAGAGTGTGGTTGCTCCACGAGGAGCCACATAGCATAAATCTTCACTGTAGCAGATAACCAACTTTCTCACTGCTGGGAGCTCTAGAAGAACGAAAACAATACAGTACATATTGTAATGAACGACTGATTCTGTCATAGAAAATAACTGTATTTATTTGTTTATCTACACCTTATTTGGCTCATTATTAGACAGATCTCAGGAAATCGATAAAGGATCTATTTTCCTGCTTTATTGATTATTGTAAATCATTATATCATGCGTTGGCTTCATTGCAGCCACATGCTAGCGATTAATCAGGCATACATTGCATGGAGTTATCTAAACTTAGCAGCATATCACTACGTGCAAGACAAAGAAGAATGCGCCGTATTCAATTAGTCATTCTCTAGCGTTCATAATATATGCAAATGTAGACATTTGAAAACAGTTCGAGGTACATTACACAGAAAAGACAATAATAACTGGGTAACATTTCGTGAGTTCGAATCGTCCTTCTTGCATGCCCCGGTTTGATTTTAGTGATTGATAGAGAAGAAGACTTACTGAGAAGATAATAAGAAATGATAAGAAAGGATATATATTCGAACGTATATTAAGTTATATTATATTATTAAGTAATAACTAGACAGTTGTTGTCCAAAGCTGCTGTATATATCTCGTATATATACACACACACCACAAATGCATCTTGTTCAGTCTGTGACCGGATATATGTCTATCCAATATTAATCGGTTCTGTCACAAGAAAGGCTGCTTATTAAAACAAAATCCGGCATGAGACAATAATTCATTACATAAACTACTGACAGGTGTTGATTGTTGCTACGAACCGCTGTCAGGACTTCATAAGCCAGGACGTCGTAAGCCATCTAATTATGAGTTGTTTTCCCAAAGCTGACAAAATGTGTCTCTCTAGTAAGTCGATGAATCTTTATTTCGTGAGAATTCTTTAGAAAATGCAATGTGGTCCTCTTGCTGACACCCTTCTCCAGAGATGGAACGTTGGGTGTGTTTTGATCGATGATACGAAGGCGTTACAGAGTCTTCGGTCTAAATATAACAATGAACAGTTTAAGACCAAATAGAACTTTTCATTGGAACAAATGACATGTCCCATTACGACTTATTTGTGTTTGTAGCTCTAGTTCAAGTTGCGTTTTCTGAATCATTAGGAAGAATGGTGCTGGAACAATTCTCTGAACCATGTGCTACCGTAAGCCATATGTTTTCCACATTCTTTATTGGTCTAGCCTGAACGATTAGGGTGAGATCATAATGGTCTTGTGTGTCCAAATTTCTTCGTCTCACAATACCTCCTTTTCACACAATTCCATTATCTACTTTACTTACAATTCTGTATGAGTCCACTCTTGGATGGTTTTAGAAGTGAAATATGTTTGATTTCTTTATTTCAAAAGATGTGCAATTCACATACTCTTTGACTTTGTATCATTTCCCTGTAACCATCATTCGGCATCTGTATTGTTTTTTATTTAACAAGGAACATTACGCTCTTTATTTTTACCTTTTTTTTCTTTATTTGCTCACTTCAGTGGCGTTAATTAGATTTCAAAATATGTTATTCAACAATAAGACTGCTATTTAAATATATATATATATATGTATATATATATATATATATATATATATATATATATATATATATATTTATAATATACCGTTTATAATATGCCATTTATTGTAATTTTTCTTCTATATGAATCTGCTTTTCGCATTTTGTGTATACACTATATCTTTGTTTTTATCAGTTTCACTATATATGTGTGCGTATATACTATGTATATTTCTCGCCTTTCCTCTTCTGTTTCGGTTGTTTTTGTCAATAGTGTCCTAACTACCCCCAGGGTTATGAGATGCAGAAGAATTATTCAATTTATCGTTTCTATCTCATTTGTCTGTCATTCTTTATCTTCTTAATTATAGCCATCTCCCAAGCTTTATTTTTAGTCTCTGTTTAACTTCGATATCTTCTCTCTATCTTTTTCCATCCCCCTTTTTTCTCGCGGCCTTTTTTATACTCTCTGTCTGCTCTCTCCTTCTCTCTCTCTCTCTCTCTCTCTCTCTCTCTCTCTCTCTCTCTGATAGAATCGTGCCTCATTAACTTTTCTATGTTGCTGTGTAAAGTGACACCTCACAATAGACCGAACATCCCTGTATGTGTAGTTGAGGTCGATATAATTGACGATGCTGTCGCTTCAATTTACCTAGTTTAGTTTGTCGTAGTTTATTTTAGTTTAGTTTAGTTTTGTTTTGTTCACTTCAATTTAGTTTAGTTTAGCTCAGTTCAGTTTAGTTTAGTTTAGTTTAGTTTAGTTTAGTTTAGTTTAGTTTAGCAGTACCGATATTTCGTTGCCCCTGGAACATCCAGAAAAGTCTCTTCTTTGATGGGTTCGTCGAGTACGTTTGATAATTGTTCTAGGAGCTCTGGATAGTCAAACAAAGAACGCAGTTGTCTCTTCACTTCCTCTAACCTCCCTTTAGTATTTCCAAATTCAGACATTCCTTAGTTCCATCATTAAACTCGTCACTCCATATGTAAATGACGATCACCTAGGGACCTCGGTATTTCTCCTTTGTCCACAATCGATGCTCCCCGCTTATACTCACTTGCGCATACGAAACTAACCTGCCATTTCTCATATTGCCTCGGACACAAACATGTCAAAAAGGTAGATAGCACAAATCCCAGAAGGTTGGATATTTCCATATATTCTACCGACTCATTTCTCCAATAACCATTGTTAACCTACCAAGGTATAAACTACTTGGTAACGTGACCAATTATTTAAGCACGCTTTTACATGAACTAGGAATGTACATTACATGTACTAGGAATGTACATTACATGTACTAGGAATGTACATTACATGTACTAGGAATGCCAAACTCCTCCGTCTCCTAATACTCACATCCTAATTTTCTTTTATCATCATAATTGAGTGCCGTCTCCTCATCGAAGATTGGCTACCATGGAGCCCCATTCCACTCTGTCTCTTGCTTTGATGGTGCAGATTGTCATAGATTGAAATGTCCATCTTTTGATGTTACTCGTCCATGTTAGTTTTGGTCAGCCTCTGCCTCTTTTACCTTGTATTTTCCCTTCCAATATTACTTTTATTAAGCTGTTATGTCTTTTAACATGTCCCAAACATTTCATTTGTCTTGTTCTAATTGTATTTAGGCGTTCTCTTTTTTATTGTTAGTTGTTTTACAACTTCATCGTTTGTTTTATTTTCTTTCCATCCAATTCTTCATATTCTTCTATAAATTCACATTTTAAAGGCTTCAATTTTCTGTTCTGTTTTCTTGTCTAATGGCCATGTTTCTGCACTATACAGGAATATTGAGAAGATGTAACATTTTACTAATTTTAGTTTTAGCCCTGGTGTTATTTATTTTGATGTTAGTAAATTTTTCATGGCATTAAAATTACTTTCTGCCATTCCTATTCTTTTGTTTATTTCTCCTAATGCCAGAAAGACAAAAATAAACAAACTGCCGTCGCACCTCGAGTGTTGCGCTTTTTTTCCCCCAGAAAAAAGTCTCCAGTGCCCATTTAAGACTGAGTGAACCTAGAAGCCGGTCGAAGGATAGATGACCTCACTAACCTACAGTTGAACGGACAGATGACCTAACGGTCTACCGCTGCTTTTTTAATATATAGATTATTGTCATTAAATATGTGTATTTGCTGCATGTGATCTTAACTCTAACATAGGACAAGCATAGCTGTTGGTCATTGATACTCTACATCATTTGCTCATTTGTGTCTTGACACGAACATAAACAACACATACTTCCTTTATGATATATCCAATATGAATAGTACAGGCTGTATCCTAAAATAAAAGCTTGGGTGGCTACGTTTTGATTAGTTCTTCCCCCAAAACTATCACATTTGTCCATCTGTCATCTCTTTCTTACCAGCATTAACAACAAACATATCGCTCATACCGACATAGTTACTTTAACTACCCAAAAAATGTATTTTTTTGTATGTAGAGCCACAAATTTGAACCGCTTTCACAAAATACCAATTTTAAGAATGACAGGAATGTACTAGACCCAGGACCTCTTCATAAGTGCTTCACAATTTCCAAGATTAGATCTAAAATGTGACTTTAAGATTAAAATAAACAGCCGTGAAAGAAGTTTCTTTCTTTAAGTTCACTTCTAACCGGCTGCCACTGCGTCTTTTTAATGGTCAACACAAACTGTTGACATAAACTAATGATAACGGTGTTAATGACGAGCCATGCTCCCCACTGGACACGGATCAATGTCAGCGTTGACGCTGGCCGCCTGCTGCCCTGACTGTCGGCCTCCTCCCTGACAGCCTTGCTGGAAGGATGGAATCGGGACAATTAGGCCCCATGAGCCTTGTTGAACTAAATTGAGTAAGCAAAGTGTAGCCATGTCCGTTACTAACAGACTACAATCGTCATTCAGTTCCGTCCTTCCTTGACGTGTTGTCATGCCTGTCTGTGGGTGTGTGTGCGTGCGCGCGTACATGTGTTTGTGAATGTATATACAAGCTTTATATGCCTAACCGTTATTATATAACTTGCACAGGCCCTCTGAAGATCTACACGCTGCTCAAACAACGTAGGTTACTCTGTCTTCGCCATGCACATCGTATGAAAGAAAGATGACCGCATACCAAAAGATATACCCAATGGATAACTAGCAGATTGTAAAAGGACTAGGGGACGCCCATAACTTCGATTTGTAGACGTGTATAAATGTGACATGAAAAATCTGAACATAAACCCTGCAGCCTAGGAAGAAATAGCTGAAGACCGCAATCTTTGGAAACGCATTCTAAAGCTCAAACTCAAACAAGAAGCAGACAGATTCATGGAAAAGGAGAATACACGGGAAAACACAAGCAAAATAACATTTCTAGGGGCGCTGAAAATTCATAGTCAACAGTCACTGACGGAGGATACTACTACTACTATCATTTATATCTTTTATTCTTTTTTTTAACTGTTTGAGGTTTGCTTTATGCATCACCTGTTAGATTTCATTGCTATAGTTTGATTGATTGCCATTAATTTTTTTCTACAAAGTTAATGCATTCTTCTCATCTAACTAAAGCCACAGCAGGTCCACCTATTTAATTGTCTGGGTTTTTTCTGCTTTTGTCATCTGTGACATTTCACCATCGATTCTTGATCGTGAGACAAGGGTGATGTTTATGTCAAGTTGATGCCTTCGGCTATTGGATGTCTTGATTTTATTTCTGTCGGTCTCAATAATTTAACTCATGATTCTCACAGCGGTTTTCAGCTTGTGTTTAAACTTTGTGCATAGCTTTATTAGTTTTATATTTACAATTTGGAAGTGTTGATATTGCTGAAATACTACATTGCCATTAATGCATGTTACGGTGTTCACCATCGCTAGCCATGTGCACTGTTGTCTCCATTGTAGCAACAGCTGTCCAGTTCATTATCACTAGCCATGTGCACTGTTCTCTCCATTGTAGTAGCAGCTGTCCCGTTCATTATCACTAGCCATGTCCACTGTTCTCTCCATTGTAACAACAGCTGTCCAGTTCATTATCGCTAGCTGTGTGCACCGTTCTCTTCACTATAGCAACAGCTGTCCAGTTCATTATCGCTAGCTGTGCGCACTGTTCTCTCCATTGTAACAACAGCTGTCCAGTTCATTATCGCTAGCCATGTGCACTCTCTCCATTGTAACAACAGCTGTTCAATTCATTATCGCTAACCATGTGCACTGTTCTCTCTATTGTAACAACAGCTGTTCAGTTCATCATTGCTAGCCATGTGCACTCTCTCCATTGTAACAACAGCTGTTCAATTCATTATCGCTAGCCATGTGCACTGTTCTCACCATTTTAACAGCAGCTGTTCAGTTCATTATCGCTAGCCATATGCACTGTTCTGTTCATCGTAGCAATAGATGTCTTGTTCATTATTGTTAGCCGTTTGCACTGTTCTGTTCATCGTAGCAACAGTTGTCTACTTAATTATTGTTAGTCATGTGCACTGTTGTCTCCATCGTAGCAAAAACTGTCCAGTTCATTATCGCTAGCCGTGCGCACTGTTCTCTCCATCGTAGCAGTAGCTGTCCAGCTCATTATCGCTAGCCGTGTGCACTGTTCTCTCCATCGTAGCAGTAGCTGTCCAGTTCATTATCGCTAGCCGTGTGCACTGTTCTCTCCATCGTAGCAGTAGCTGTCCAGTTCATTATCGCTAGCCGTGCGCACTGTTCTCTCCATCGTAGCAGTAGCTGTTCAGTTCATTATCGCTAGCCGTGCGCACTGTTCTCTCCATCGTAGTAGTAGCTGTCCAGCTCATTATCGCTAGCCGTGTGCACTGTTCTCTCCATCGTAGCAGCAGCTGTCCAGTTCATTATCGCTAGCCGTGCGCACTGTTCTCTCCATCGTAGCAGTAGCTGTCCAGTTCATTATCGCTAGCCGTGCGCACTGTTCTCTCCATCGTAGCAGTAGCTGTCCAGTTCATCAATCAGTGACTGATATCACAGACTATTAAACATTGTACACGAGGTCCACTCTAATTCAAACAATTTCCTGAACATTATTAGAAGCGACAATATAGGGCTTGAATTTCATGGTTATGGTTGGTTATGGTTATAGTTATCGAAGGCCCCGGTATCACTGCAAATGAATGGAAATCCGTAATTACTCAACCGCCCGTGCCAGTGGAATCATCCAAATTAACATCTCATTGAATATCCAAACAAAGAAAGGCAGTTGCAATCCTCATCAAAGCAAACACAGCACACGTCAAAAGGCATGATGATATTATAACACTGACAGTGAACGTATCTGAACTGTCCTTCGTTATACCATACCATCATTCATTGTAAGCATAAGTAATATAGAAATACCATCCGAATGAAACACACAGCTCACGGTATGCACAGAGTACTACTCAGTAGCTACGGCAGTAAGCCGGACTTGGAATATGAGGAAACTGCAACAAGGAACAGTTATCAGTGCCTCAAAAGCTCCCTGTCGCCTATCCGCCATATTGACCGGAAGTCCTAGAATTTCATGTTCCCACGGGTCGCATATGTATGTGTTCATACGTTGCTACAAATCTCTCTCATCGTGTTATATCAATGCATATCATTAGGTAAGATGTTCCTATGATTTCAATCACATTATTATGGGTTTTGCTTGATCTTCTGCACAAACCATTATCATTGTATTCGAGCAGTGTCAAGTTCCACTCAAATCTGCTGTCTTTTTTCCTCGGGAAGGTCTTATCACATTTAGAATTAATATGTAACTACTACTTTGTCTAGTCATAAGAATTTAGATTTTAGAGTCTTTTTTTGATATGCCAAATTAATAATATGGCACAAGCTAGACCTCTTGTGCATGTTTATCAAAGTACACTCTTGCTATTATTCTTTCAGCATTCATTTATAGTCAGCTTTTAAATTGTGTGTTTGCTATTTTTATGCTTTCACTATCTTCAGAGTTTGAAATGTGGAGAGCATCAGTAAATAGTAAAACATGTCCTACAGTAATGTAGGTCCCAACAGGGAAGCTACGTGAGAACAGGGCCTACCCAGAACATGGTAAACGTTTGTAATCGTCAAATCGCCAACTTTCGGGGTCGTATCTCTATCTCTCTTCGTTTTTTTCTTTCCTCTTATACCCCTTCGGGCAACTACGTCAACGAGCATGGGAACCTAGTGATAAACGGATCTTGGCAGTTAGGTCCCCTTGGTTGTAAACAAGAGACAGAGTTGGTCTGGCTCGAGACGAGATGCTGAAGCTCTGGCAATCTGGCCGACAATTTAACCCTTGAGGCCATGTCGAATGACTGATCTATGAAGAAGGCCGCCATTAATTTCCAACAACTGGCAGTGGAGGCTAAGAGAGCACGACGGATTCACGAAGCAGGTGGTAGCAGACAACGCGATCTGTAAGATTTGGTCCTGCTATGCTCGCATGAAGATGACAACATGCCCTAGAGCTAACAATTCAGCAAGGACAATGAGGGCAGAATGCTACTCACAGATGAGCTAACAATGTCATCAAGGACAATGAGGGCAGAATGCTACTCATAGATGAGCAAAAAGGCAGGGTCTTGCTGGAGAGGTACATTTCAAAAAGAGATCATGGTGACATGGGAGGGAGGGGAGAGAGAGAGAGAGAGAGAGAGAGAGAGAGCTAACCAAAGTAATTATTCAGTTCAACTCGGCAGTGAATGTCGGAACTGGGCGTAAGGTACACCCCAAGATCGTAAAACGGGAATCTATCGAAAATGCGTCGACACGTCAGGACCCTGTCGTCGCCATGGAAGGTACTGTATACCGCGGACAGCGCAGCGGTTAGGGTTTTGTGACATACCAATATGGTAGAGAAGTGGCTAGGGAATCTGGAAGTATAGCTTTACGGTGTCCAGCCTGAGAATGGAGATAGAAGCAGCAACGACGGCGATGACATGGCGGTTGCACAGAACGTGATTCACGCAGTTTTTTTTTCATTGACTCGCAAAGTCTGCTACAGAAGATTGACAGTGTCTGCGACAAGAGTGGATGGAGCTCTTTGATGCCTCGACGAAGAGTACGTTAAACCTGGTGTACTGCTCAAGGTTTTGAGGTCTACACGACTATGAAATAGCTACTAATCTCGCTGGTAGCTCTGGCACTGAATTTGGCCTTACTCTGGACAAAGAGGACATCGTCCAACATTGTTCTTCACTTCTTTAAGAGAAGTGGAGGGAACTTCGTGGGACAATGATGCATATATTGAGAGACTGGAGAGTCTAAACGGTGGAAAAGGTATCTGGTCGATCCAGAATAGTTAGTGGGAAAAGCAGATGTATTGTATATTATTATTTATACTTGCAGGAACAATCATTCTGCGCACACTTAAAGAAATGCTGGGACTGGCGGTGGAGCAGATATGGGGATGTCCCGACAGGAATGAAAATGATTCCATAAATAGAATCTACCTAAATGAGCTTCTCCCTTATTTCTCTACAACTGTTTATATCTTACAGCTTTTTTGTCATCCTACACTGTTTTGAATCATATAATGGCAAATTGATGTAATAACAATTTACATAAATATGGATACTCAATCAACCGAATTCTGTGTGACTGACAACCTCCAGGTATATCCAATAAGTCACTAACGTGTAAAACCCACTTTAACTCCAGTTTATTATTTGCTATAAACATTGTAACCCTGAACTGCAGTCAAGCTTCATTGCCTATGGGCGTGTTTTAATGAGTTACAATTGTAACAGATATATATAAAGTCAACATGAAACACGGTGGGTTACGAAATGCCAATGGAATGCAAATATCGATTCATATTACACAAGACCAGCTATGTTTTGCATGTTCTTGGATACACACCCTCGCTATTCTTTATTCCATAGTTAGTACTTGATATTAATATATCCTTGAATTATATCTTGTATCGTTGGCTATGTTAAAGCTTCATGAGATACGAGAGTTTGATACGAACAGTTCTGTCACTCAGAGGATTCATTTGTAGTGGACAAATAACGTAGCCTTTGGGGTCAATTTTATGATCCAGAATTTATGGTAACTTACACGAGAAATAGAAACCGCGGTAGTGCAGTAAAAGTAAAAAAGTAAAGTACCCCCGTCACGCCAAGTGGCGTATAGGGAAATATGGTGTTAGTGACCCTATATTTTACAGACCTTCAGCACATGATTTTTAGGGTAATGTGGTCAGTATTACGCCCGTGTTGCTTTACTTTCCCAGAAAAAAGCCGGTACCCATTTAAGGCTGGGTGAACCTGGAAGCCGTCGGTTGGGATCGAACCCTACCCCTTTGTGGTCCATTTCACTAACCACTGAGCTATCGCGGTAGTGCAGTGGTTATTTGTTAATTGGTTACTTGAGGACATGAAGTCGGGTTCAATCTCGACAGATAGCTTATAATTTCCTCAAGTTATAAATGGGTACCTGATTTTTTTTATAAATCTCAAATTAAATTGAGGAAAATAGGACATTATCATAATGCTGACAACATAACCCAAAATGTGTCAATTGTCACAAAAAATATTGAGACTAACACCACATTCTTTGTACGTCACGAGTCGTCACTTGAGTCTCTTCACTCCCTGATCACGAGAAAGGATTCCGGTAAAATAGAATACTGCAGGAGAGTGAAGAATGAACGTTATTTCATAGTACTAGGCTCTAGCATTTGGATGTGAGGAGCCTGTGTTCATCTTCTCTGATAATACCCTCTTCAGCTCATTGAGGAGCCTTTGTTCCTCTTCTCTGATAATACCCTCTTCAGCTCATTGAGGAGCCTGTGTTCCTCTTCTCTGATAATACCATCGTCAGTTCATTGAGGAGCCTGTGTTCAACTTCTCTGATAATACTCTCGTCAGCTCATTCAGGAGCCTTTGTTCCTCTTCTCTGATAATATTCTCGTCAGTTCATTGAGGAGCCTGTGTTCCTCTTCTCTGATAATACCATCGTCAGTTCATTGAGGAGCCTGTGTTCAACTTCTCTGATAATACTCTCGTCAGCTCATTCAGGAGCCTTTGTTCCTCTTCTCTGATAATATTCTCGTCAGTTCATTGAGGAGCCTGTGTTCAACTTCTCTGATAATACTCTCGTCAGCTCATTGAGGAACCTTTGTTCCTCTTCTCTGATAAAACTCTCGTCAGCTCATTGAGGAACCTTTGTTCCTCTTCTCTGATAAAACTCTCGTCAGCTCATTGAGGAACCTTTGTTCCTCTTCTCTTATAATACCCTCGTCAGCTCATTGAGGAACCTTTGTTCCTCTTCTCTTATAATACCCTCGTCAGCTCATTGAGGAGTCTTTGTTCCTCTTCTCTTATAATACCCTCGTCAGCTCATTGAGGAACCTTTGTTCGTCTTCTCTGATAATACTCTCGTCAGCTCATTGAGGAGTCTTTGTTCCTCTTCTCTGATAATACTTTCGTCAGCTCATTGAGGAGTCTTTGTTCCTCTTCTCTGATAATACTTTCGTCAGCTCATTGAGGAGCCTGTGTTCCTCTTCTCTCAAAATACCTTCCTCAGCTCATTGAGCCAAATATACATTCGTGTTCTCATCAGAGATTATTACATAATAAACTGGGTTTAACCAAGATCTCTTTATCCCCAATTAACATCGTTAACCATTTCGTTACAGGTCTCTGTCACAATGGGCATCGTTATTTGATCAAAATCGCCGCAAAAAGCACTAGCCACCCAACCCCTATTTACATTGAGCTGACTTTATGAAACTGATTATCCCAATCCCCTTGATCGCGCATGTTATAAAATTACGCATATTTTGCCCGCATATTTTGACCGCATATTTGATTCATATTTTGACCGCATATTTGATTGTATGCAACAATATGTCAATAAGAGTGAGAAAGAGATTTCATCGGTATTATATAGAGCCAATTCTGACCAATGGAAGCGAATTATAAACAGTAAACAAAGAAATGAACAGAGGATTAGATGCCTCAGAGATCGGATTTCTCTGAAGTATGTTGAAAGTTCACTGTACAGCAAAAAAAGATAAACGAGGAAATTCTCAAAGAGGGCAACACAAAAAGGGTACTCCTAAAAAACATCAGAAAGAAACAATCATCATTTTTTTCTGGCACATCATGAGAAGATGAAGAAAGTTGGAATACTTGATCACAACTGGCAAAATAAAGGGAAAGAGAGATCGCGGACGACAAAGAGAGAAAATACTAGATAGCTTGGTGTCATGGCATTGAAAACAGTCAATAAAAGAATTGATACGATGCACTATGAATAGAAAATTGTGGAATTACATGATCGCATACGCCAACCAGTATGGTAAATGATGATGATGATATTTTGACCGTTTGAAATTATGGAAATGTGTTGACTCGTTCAGTACAGTTCGTACTTGTAACATTATTATACAATGCCAACTTACAATTTATATGGTTTCTGACCAGCAGTAATCGATTAGGTAAAATCTCTTTTAATAACAATATCTCTAAATCTTTTATTATTCTTCCTTTTTTCTCATTCACTGGACGTTTTCTTCTCTTCGTCAGGCGCCATTTAAAAAGTGCTCTTAAATAAGTGTATTTTGTCTGAGGCTGTCATGGCTAGAGCAAGATGTGATTTATAAGCGATTTTCGTCGAACACTTCCGACTTTTACACAGAGTAATTGCGTAGTAGGTTCCCTTTCTTGTTTATTTTCCAAGGATATTCCAAGAAAAATATTGTGATCACAAATATTGTATGATCTAATTTGTGTTTCTTAAATTCTCACATTTGAAGCTTCTTCTCTCCTTCTTTATTTGCCTCTCAGCATGGAGGAGAGAAATTATTTGCGGTCTTTTGCTTGTCTGTTGAGCTATGCTGCTGTCATGTTTCCTAGTGTTTCTAATATTCTGTTAATCCATCTTATTCGTGGTCGGCCCTTGAATCTTGTGTTCTCGCAACGTTTATTAAAGACTCGCGTTGTGTGTGTGTGTGTGTGTGTGTATATATGTGTGTGGGTGTGCGGGAGGGGTTATTTTGGTTTTTTTCTGTCTTATCACGTGATGAATCCATTTATTTCTTGTTTCAATATGTATACTATGGCGGGAATTATTCCTAGCTTTTTTTCCTCAGTTCTTCATTTCTGATGTTATTTATCTCTAAGGCTGTTTGCTGCCATTCGTCTGACACATTTCACCACGGCTGCGGTTATTTTTCTTATTGTTCTTGAGTTTCGAGTCAAGTTCTTGCCATTACTATCAGACAATTTCTAGATGTTCTTGGTTCCGTTACTGAGTCCTGGTTTCTTGTATTTTTGCCCTTTATTTCATGGAAAACATTTGCCGCCAATCATATTAGTTATCTCACCTGCCTGTAATAGTATGTTTACATCAAGATCGCTCTTTCTCTTCTTCATCATCAAGCTGAACGCTGCTGACTTTAAAGTCTGCGTAAGATCTTTCTGTCTCTCTGTTTGTCAGCTGTCTGCCGGTCTATCTCTCTATAGCTCTTTGATCCTTGCATATCTCACTATTGATATCACTTTGTACTTTGGCAAGAAAATCTTCGTTTCCATTTCCCTCCTTTTTTATGTGATGATTTTTTCTCCATATATTGTCAGTGGTAAACCTTTCTGACTCATATGGCAACCAAGATAGTACAATTTAGTTCTTTTTATAGCCTTCACATCTAAACCGGAAAATTGTATTCCGTGGTTTGGCATTTAAAAGCATCTGTGCGGAAAATATTGATACTTTTTGTGTTAATGTCAGGCAGAAAATTCACTCTCGTCATGTAGCATAAAACATCGTCTTTGATTCTAGCTGTAAGGACGTTTCATAGCAAGAAAAATAGGGGACAAAAAAATAAATTATTTCTCTGTTTTCATTTGTTCTAGTTTGTGAATTAATTATTTTGATACATGTTTGGTGAAACGAAAATGGTAAAAGTCCTTAATATTATAATGGTTGAGAAAGAATAGTCATGAAGTCATGCATCATCATCATGTGTCATACCGGTTGGCGTAGGCGATTATGTCCTTCTACAAATTCTGTCTACCGTGCATCATATCAGTTCTGTTGTTGACTGTTTTCCATGCCATGACACCAAGTTATCCAGTGTTTTCTCTCTTTGTCGTCTGCGATCTCTCTTTCCCTGTATTGTGACAGTTGTAACCAAGTATTGCAACTTTCCTCTTCTCATGATGTGCCTGAAAAATTATGATTGTTTCTTTCTGATGTTTTTTAGGAGCTCCCTTTTGGTGTTGACCTCTTTGACAATTTCCTCGTTAGTCTTTTTAGCTGTCCAGGGAACCTTCAACATTCTTCTGAGAAATCCCATCTCTGTGGCCTCTAATCGTCTTTTCATTTGTTTGTCTACTGTCCATGATTCGCTTCAATAGGTCAGAATTGGCTCTATATAGCACCGATGAACTCTCTTTCTCACTTCTATTGACATAGATTTGTTGCATAAGATATTTTTCATTTTCTGAAATGCTATTTTGGCCTGAGTTATTCTGCTTTTTATTTCTGTGGTGCTAACATGAGTTCCTAAGCCAACCGAATGGTTTCAATGGGCACATGATGATGGTGCTGATAATGATGATGATGAATACTTGTTTAGTGTATGTAAGCGATCATGTCTTTCCACAGTTCTATATCCACAGTGCATCGTATCAGTTCAGTTGTTGACTGTTTACTGTGCCACGGCGCCAATCTATCTAGTATTTTCTCTCTTTGGTGTCCGTGATCTCTCAATTCATGTATTTTGTCACTTTTATTTTGTTACATGTAACCAAGTATTCCAGCTTTCCTCTTATCAAGATATCCCAGAAAAATATCGATTGTTTATTTTCTGATATTTTTTATGAGCTCTCTTTTTTACGTTGCTCTTTTTGAAAAAAAATTACACTGTGGTCTTTTAGCGTCCATGCAGCTCTCAACATTCTTCCGAGAAATCATAACTATTTGGTCTCTAGTGACAAAATTGTATTTGTTGGTCTACTGTCCATATTGCGCTTCACTGGGTCAGAATTGGCTCTGTATTGCAACGATCTGTTACCAAACATAAATATATAGTGCAAGATTGCACACCAGCGTCAAATTTTGACATAACGATATTTTGTTTGTTAAACTAAGGTGGTGAAATATATTGTATTGGTTTGATGAATTATTTGTTTTGTGAAAGTGCGTTTGTAATTTGATAATTTGACATCCTAAATCTAAAATATTTAATCGTTTCCTTCAAAATGTTTAAGTTGGTAGAAACATTTAAGTTGGTAGAAACATTTCATGAGCGCGAACACATTAGCCAGTCAGCGAATTCCCATGTGTCACAACTAAACTATAGTCTCTTCATAAATCCGTCATCACAGTTAATTTTCTCCAAAATCATTTAGTAAATTGCTGTGAAATTCTGCGTGCAGACTTATCTTCTTTCCGACCTAGTGCAATATTTTTGTGTAGTATAAAGCTGATCTAGTATAGGATTTTATTTATATATAACTTACTTTAAAAAAAAAACATCAAAGGCTTTAAGAAGAGACATTTACAAGTTTTACAGTCATTCCCCTTGCCAGTTCAATAAAGAACACACCTCCATATTTTAAGTGAAAAAAAAAAAGCAATCATGGGGAGAATTGCAAAGGACGCGTATTTTCCGTGTTGAGCACAGTTCATTGGCGTTAATACTCATATTAAAGACGTATCTAAAAACATCGTTTATTTTACTGAAGTGCTAAAGCAGTGAACTACCTCAATTTCCTGCTAGAATCTAACGTTTAGGACACCCTTTTAGTAATTTTCCTACAATTAGAAAATAAAAAGGCGATTTCTGCGAAATCGAGGCTGCCTTTGGACTAAAATGTTCTAAAATCTTAAAATCGGTGAAAATCTACGACTACGTGCAACAATTTACTTGCAATTCATCAGTTGTGGAGAAAATTGAAGGACACCGTGTTCACAAAATTTGTGACCGACTATTGTTATCCCATGTATGTTGTGGAACATATGTTTGTCTAGTAATAAGAATCACACATGACGACCCACTCCCAAATAACTTAATACTTTCCTATTGTGCCTTGCAATGGATCATACGTTATTCCTACTCACCTTGATGTTCCATCTACCCTAATGTTCCATCTACCCTGATGTTCCACCTACTCTAGTGTTTCACTTACCCCCAAACTCTACCTAACATTAGTAGTCATTGGGCGAGTGCCAGAAAAAGGACAAATATCTCAGCGACAGTGTTACTATTACTACAGTAGCTATGTAACATCAAGTACTATTGAACAGATATCCATTGTATGTTAATCAGAAAAAAGTATCGCAGTTCATGTTGCGGGGTCGAAAAGGCTGCCTCCCTTTGTCTTCTGCCACTTCTATTTCTTTCCTTCCTCAGTTTTTTCAGCGTCGAAGGGTTACAATCCTATTTTTTGCGAGTCTTAACATATGGATGTTAATCATGGACAATAGGACAACAGACAAAAAAATCACTACAGGCTGTAGAAATGTGATTTTGCAGAAGAATGTTGAGAATACCATGGACAGCTGAGAAGAGTAATGAAAACGTTCTAAAAGAGGCCAAAGTAAAGAGAGAGCTAATTTCCAATATTGGGAAGAACCAATCATCATTTTTGGACAATGTATTGAGAAGAAAACAGCTGGAATATATTGTGCCGACTGAGAAATTTGAGGGACGAAGAGATAGGGGGAAACAACGAGAAAAGATACCAAACAATTTAAAAGAATGGCTTGGCAGAAGGTCAACAACAGAAATGGTAAATAACTGTCGAGATCGAAAATTGTGGAGAGACATGATCACCTACGCCAGCAGGCATGGCACTTGATGATGATGGCCAACATTATATAGATACACTATGTTGTGTTTTTAGGCATATCAGAGACAAGATGGAAAGAATGTGGGTACACAGAGGACGAAAATTATACATTTATATACTCAGGAAACACCGAAGGTCTGTAAAATATATGGTCATTAACACCATATTCCCTATACGCCACTTGGCGTGACGGGGGTACTTTTTTTATACTCAGGAAACACAACAGAACTTTAAAAAAAGGGGGGGTTGTAGGAATACTGATAAAAAGAGAGCTATAAAAATATATAAGTACCCACTGGACATACAGTGATAGGATTATACTAGTCAAGTTGAAAGCAAAACCATTCGACATAGCAATAATACAAACACATGCACCTACTCAAGATTACACAGATGAACAAATAGAGGCATACTATGAAGACCTAAATAAAGTTATGAAGCAAGTGAAATCATCAGGCATCTTAATTGTAATGGGTGACATGAACGCTAAAGTAGGAAAAGGTAGATATAAGACCATTATAGGAAATCAATATTTAGGAAAAAGAAATGACAAAGGAGAAAGATTAATACAATTATGTGAAGAAAACAGGCTCGTAATACGTAACACCTACTTTGAGCAAGAGAAAAGGAAACTATACACATGGAAAAGCCCTGGATATAAGAAGAGGAATCAAATAGATTACATAATGTTAAAAGAAAGGTTCCGTAACAGCCTAAAGAAAGCCAAAACCTACCCAGGAGCAGATATTAATTCAGATCACAATCCTGTAATGATTAAAATGAAAATCAAACTACAGAGAAATAAGCAAAAGTCTAATTCATCAACAAATCCACTAGATATAACAGCTTTAAATCAAAAAGATATTAAAGATACCTATACAATACAAGTAAAGAACACATACCAGAAGCTGCTAGAAGAAGGAATTGAGCAATACAGAAGAGAAAAGCCTGATGAAAAAGTAACAACCAAATGGCAATGCATAAAGAAAAGCATACAAGAAACCTGCGACACCTTACCCAAAAGAGAAAATAACAAAAAAACAAAAATGGATAACTAACACCATCTTAGAAAAAAATGGAAGAAGGGAGACAAGCAAAGAACACAATAAAATAGATAATGAAATGTGCAAAAAGGCAAAAGAGGACTGGCTCAGCCAAAAATGTATATAAATGGAAACTATGGAAAGCAAACAAGATTTAAGAAGAATGCACACAGAAATAAAGAGAATGACTAATAAAAAATTTGTAAAAGCCACGGAAGGCATTGCAGACATAAAAGGAAAAATGCTAACAGACAATAAAGATATTATAGATAGATGGCAGGAATATATAACAGAACTATTTTATAATCAAAGGGACAAAAAACCAGTTATAAAATGTACATCAGGCTATAAAATCTTAAAATCTGAGGTGGAAAAAGCTATAAAAACAATGAAAAAGGGAAAAGCAGCAGGACCTGACAGCATACAGATAGAGATGATACAGGCACTAGAAGATTTTGACATTGAAGTGATTACAGACATATGCAACGACATATACCACACAGGATACATACCAAATGAACTAAAAACATCAACTTTCATTGTATTGCCTAAAAATAATGGTGCAGTTGAATACAGTGACTTTAGAACAATAAGCCTAATGAGCCATGTTACAAAAATCTCGCTAAAGGTTATACAAGGAAAGATTCAGAATAAAATCAATACTGAATTAGATGAGCAGCAATTTGGATTTAGGAAAAATAGCGGGACAAAAGAAGCCATATTCTGCATGAGAACATTAATTGAACAGTACACAGAAGTAAACAAACCATTATATGCCTGCTTCATAGACTACACCAAAGCTTTTGATAGAGAACACCAGAAACAACTTATAGAATGCCTAAAAGAGATACATCTAGATGACATGGCCATACGACTAATATGTAATCTATACTGGGAGCAAACAGCAATAATAAAATATAACAAAGAGAACTCTACACCCATTGATATAAAAAGAGGAGTAAGACAGGGATGCATCCTATCACCAAACTTGTTCAATTGGAAATCACTGAGGAAATCTTTAAAAACATCAATGAGATGCCAGGCCTACAAATTAAAGGAAAGATAAGCAACAACCTAAGATATGCTGATGATACTGTGTTATTAGCAGAAAATCCTAAAGATCTACAACAATTACTTAATGAAATAAACATGATAAGCAAAAAGTATGGACTAGATATGAATATCAAATAGACTAAAACTATGATCATAAACAAAGAAAATACTCAAAACCCACAAGTGGATATCAAAATTAAAGGAATAAACCTGGAGACAGTTCAGAACTACAACTACATTGGACATACTATAACCAGTGATAGAAAATGTACAACTTAAATAAACAAAAGAATAGGAATGGCAAAAAGTATTTTTAATGTCATGAAGAACATATTAACATCAAAACAAATAACACCAGGGCTAAAACTAAGAATAGCAAAATGTTGCATCTTCTCAATATTCCTATATGGTGCAGAAACATGGACATTAGACAAGAAAACAGAACAGAGAATTGAAGCCTTTGAAATGTGGATATATAGAAGAATAGGTAGAATTGGATGGAAGGAAAAGAAAACAAACAATGAAGTCTTAAAACGACTAAAAATGAAAAGAGAACTACTAAACACAATTCAAATAAGACAAATGTGATTTTTGGGCCATGTTAAAAGACACAGCAGCCTACTATAAAAGTAATCCTGGAGGGGAAAATACAAGGTAAAAGAGGCAGAGGCAGACCAAGACTAACATGGACGAGTAACATCAAAAGATGGACTAATCAGCCTATGACAACCTGCACCATCAAAGCAAGAGACAGAGCAAAATGGCGCTCCATGATAGCCAACCTTCGTTTCGGAGACGGCACTCTTTGTTTGTTGTTGTTCTTCCCCTTCTTTCCTTCCTCATTTGCCTTTCAGCGTCGAGGGGAGATATAATTTTCGTTCTTTTGCTCTTTTGTTTGCCTCTGCTGCTGTTATGTTTCCTAGTTTTTTTCTAATATTTCGTCAATCTGTCATTTTCGTGGTCTACCCTTGGATCTGGTGTTCTCGCAACGTTTATTGAAGGCTCGTTGTGTTGTGTTTTGATCTTTCTGCCTTTTCACATGACCTAAGCATTTTATCTGCTGGTTCTTTATATATTCTAAGGCAGGGGTTATTCCTATCTTTTTTCACAGTTCCTCATTTCTGAACTTATATCTCAGGCTGTTTCTTGTTATTCGTCTAACATCTTTCATCTCGGTAGATGTTATTTTTTCTTATTGTTCTTGCATCTCGGGTCCAGAACTGGCATTGGTAGCACAACGTTTGGTTGAAGATTGTATTGTAGAGTGCCCGTTTCGCCTCTAGAGTTATTTCCTTGTTGCACAATAGTGGTGATAGCTGTCAATGATTTGACAAGCTTATTTGTAACTTGAGTCTATTTCTTCTGTTTGTGAATTGTCGTTTGTCACTAGACTTCCAAGGTATTTAAATTATCCTACTTGTTTTAGTTGTCTGCCATATATAGTTATGTTGTTGTTCTGTTTCTCATTTTCGTTATCCATGACTTCTATTTTATTGATATTGATGTTGTATTTTGTGCCTGTGTATTGGATCTATTTAAGTATTCTTGTAGATCTATTTGTCCGTGTATTAGTGACTGATCGTCTGCAAAATAGAAGCTCGTTGGTCTCCTCTGTCTGTAATGGTTTCGCTAACTTGCATATACAGTCCATGTATGTAATGAACACTAGGAGGGACTAGGGATAGTACGCATCCCTGTCTTACTCCTGATCTAACTTCGAAGTGGTTTCTGTTAAAGTGATACTAACATAATACACAAATCAGACAGCTTAAGAGAATGGCTTGGCAGAAAGCAACAACAGAAATCATAAATAACTGTCGAGATTGAAAGTTGTGGAGAGACATGATCACCTACGCCAGCAGGCCCGGTACTTGATGATGATGATGAACATAATACATTTTTCAAAATGTCGATGTGACGCAACTACTATCATCAATCCTGAAACGTCAGCAACATTGGTTTGAGCCAGTTGGACATCAGAGCTCGGCACAAGTTTGTATTCGTAGAGAATGCAATCAATCCAAACAGTTTGAGAAGCATCGCTGTGAACAAGAACTCTTGTCTGATTGTTATTACTACATTGTATCGCCACTCATTTGTGTTTTCCTGAATCTGATGTGGATTTTATCGTAAGTGTTATTGTTTCCGCAAGCGTTGGTTTGCGAGATGTTTGCACTGCTTTTGAATTGCTTCCCTCGCAAATACTTTTGTATGAGATGAAGACAAGAGAAAGAAAATCGATTGAAAATTTCATTATTTTGTAAAATTCATGAACAATATAAACAGGCAGTTAATGAAAACCTGATTTGTTTGAGGACTGGAAATCAATCTGAGTTATTTCTATAATCTAGTGTTAAATGTGATTAAGTTAGATGGAAGTCTTACATAATTGACAAGATGATGGAACATCGTATCTTAACTTGGCCCAACAATTGTCAGTCAGGTTATATAAAGATGTGTTTGTAAAGGATTCCGAATGCTTTCATTACTGTTTGAACCTGCATCCATCATGCCAGTTTCACTTCGACTGATCGGACTGTCAGATCCATAAATCATAAGGCAATGAATGTCTATTATGTCGAAACCATATTAATTGAGCATTCTTCTTTAATGGTCTCATCAGAGTCATTTAGTATCGATCCCCTGCCAACCATCTCTTCCCCTTTTCTCCTCACCTTCACTGTACGTCATCATCAATTTTGCACTCCTCTGTTTGCTTAGCAGAAACCATCTTCGACAGAAAGTATCCAATGTTACTGTACTTTCTCTAGTAGTGAAGTGTTTTCTCCACACCTATGGACAATATGGTATTTGTATCAATAATTTCCAAAGTACCAACGGCACATTTTGTAGGTTATGTGCTTGGTATCATACCAGACCGCCATACTTTCCCTGAAAAAAAATCTCTGGGACCCATTTTGAGATGTTGGGTAAACCCCGAGGCCATGTCGGTCGAATAGAAGAATGACACACCTGAGAAGTGAATCCGGAATTTTAAATTAAATGATGAATCTGTAGTATGAAAGTGAAAAAAAAATAATAAGAGGCGTAGAAGACATGAAGAGAGAACAGCAATATTTACGTAGGTAAACTGAGAGCGTAGGTAGAAGATGGATTAGACATATACTTAGAAAACCTGATGCCAGCAGAGAAAGACAAGTACTGTCTTGGAGCCAACATGAAAAGAGAAAACCAGGAAGGCCCAGCAATTCATTAGAAGAGAAGTCAAAAAATCACTAAGAACATTGGTGTAAAATGGAGTGATGTAGAGAGAACTTCAAAGAATATGTATGGATTGAAAGACCTCGTCCGAGGACTCCAAAACGGCGTCATCATCATCGAGTGCCATCTCCGCATCGAAGATTGGCAACCATGGAGCGCGATTCTGCTCTGTCTCTTGCTTTAATGGTGTAGATTGTCATAGGTTGACTTGTCCATCTTTTGATGTTACTCGTCCATGTTAGTCTTGGTCTGCCTCTTTTACCTTGTATTTTCCCTTCCAATATTACTTTTATTTGGCTGTTGTGTCTTTTAATATGCCCCAAAAATTTCATTTGTCGTGTTCTAATTGTGATTGATTGACATTTGTTATCGCCCTTTGTTACATATAGACCTGCATGGACTAGCTCTTTCATGTTTCCAATGAAGGTCCATAGATCCTCACCATGTAATCATGTTCTCACCACCTGTTAAAAAACTGTCTTTCGTTTCACAGTCGTTTACAATTGAAAATGTTGAATAGTTTTACAAGTAAGTGTTCTTACAAAACGCCATCAGAAAATGACAACAGATTTTGCAAAATGCAAAGCACAATCAAGTGATTGAGACATGTAACAAAATGCAGCACAATGTGATTGAGCGAACATAACAAAATGTAAAGCACATCAAGTGATTGAAAACAGACATATACAAAATACAAAGCACAGTCAAGTGATTGAGCGAAACAGACATGTAACAAAATGCAAAGCACAATCAAGTGATTGAGCGAACAAACATGTAACAAATGTAAAGCACAATCATGATTGAGCGAACAGACATGTATTCAAGTGATTGGGCGAATCAGACATGTAACAAAATGCAAAGCACAAAGTGATTGAGCGAAACAGACATGTAACAACATGGAATTCTGTGTAACATTATTAGCAATGCCAATATTTGACGTTTTAACGATAGATAAAGGACAAAGCTATTTTGGCCTGAGCTATTGGTTTTTTTATTATTTCTGTATTGCATCTTCCATCTGATGTTATTATTATGCCCAGATATTTGACGTGTTGCACTTGTTTCAGATATGTCCTGTTTATTTTAATGCTGCGTGATGATGATGATTGTTTCTTCGATACGACCATTACTTCTGTTTTCTTAATATTTAAGACTGAAACCTTTCTTGTTGCTTCCCTTCACTATTATGGCTATCATTTCTTGTAGTTCATTCTCCGCCTCTGTTATTAAAAATGTGTCCTGTGAATATCACAGAATGTTTACGCTGTGACCGTTGACTTCATTTACTTTTTTCTCTACTATTGATCTCGTCATATTTTCGCTATAGAGTGAAAACAAATCCGGCGACATAACACAGCCTTGTCTGACTCCTTTTTTGTATATTGGAACTCTCCTGTGAGTGTTTATAGAACTAGAAAAAAGGGAGAACAGAAACGTAGAATGAGAGGTACAGCTTTGAGTCGTATATGTTACAACTGTATCCATAACGAAGTATATAGCAGTTGCGTTTTAGCAATCGACAAAGAGAATAATATCTGTTTAGAAGATGATAGGGGCATTATTTTATGTCTTTCCCCATAAGACGTCACAGGTCAAGGCTGATAACAACTTCAAAGTGAGGAAGAAAGCACGCAAGATGGGAGCAGTGTCAACCAATTAAATTCTCACTCTTGGTATGCATGTATTTCGATTATTTTGACAGTAAATGGGTTAATTAGAAGTCAAGACGACGTCTAGTTTTTTTTTTTTTTTTTTTTTCAAATTTAGCCACACAGTTATTCAAAGCTTAACGTTGTTTTTTCCCCCATTGGCTGAATGTACAACTGCTCACCGCCCAGTTCGAGGTTCGAGTATTTAATCAAATGTATCAACACAGAGAGAGAGAGAGAGAGAGAGAGAGCGAGAGAGAGATTCCAAAGCTAGATATAATCAAACTTATAAAATCATTGTGTTTCATATAGAGAAGTATATGGTTCAAGTGATTGCACTGATTGTTTTCAACGATAATAAATTAGATAGAGAATAAAAATGTTAACCAAGTATAGAACTCCAAAATAGTCCCTGACTGTAGAATTAATAGAAGAACCACTAGGCCATAGCGATAGCTCAGTGATTAGTGAACTGGACTACCACGGACAAGGGGTAGGGTTCGATCCCAACCGACGGGTTCCGGATTCACCCAGCCTTAAATGCGTACCGGATTTTTTTTTCTGGGAAAGTAAAGCAGCACGGGCGTAATACTGACCACATTACCCGAAAGAGCATGTGCTGAAGGTCTGTAAAATATAGGGTCACTAACACCATATTTCCCTATACGCCACTTGGCGTGACGGCGGTACTTTACTTTTTTTTTTTTACTAGGCCATAGGTGACTCCAATAAATATCGATTATAAGCCTAATTAAACACCTCACTCAGAGAGTAGTGTGATTGCAACTGTTGAAGTCAGTCGAACTTTAGTATTAATGAACAATGCGGTATAACCATCAGTTTTTGAAGACCAATACGACGACATAATAAACTTGATATACAACCATGTCATTGTCAAAGATGATTTGAAATAAATGATTGGATGTCAAGAATATTGTGGAGTCTCCTTATCGGCGTCGTCTTATGTGACTTTTTCTTCTACCTTTCAGCTCCCTATGGAGCATATGTCTTTATAAAACACTTTCCAAACCGTTCTGTTTCTTGCCATTCTTTTAAGATCGTTCCATTACTTCCCCATCATCTTCATCTCTGTGTCTGTCTGTCTGCTCCAAGAATTCCTTAGTCTTCCTTTTTGTCTTTTTCCCTGGGGATTCCAAAAAGGGCCTGATGTGTAATACTCTCAGTTGGCTTCTGTAGTGTGTGTCCTATCCAGCGCCATCATCTTTGCTGTATCTCTTTATCCACTGGTATTTGACTGGTACATTTCCATAATTCTATGTTATTGATTTTGTCCTACCATTTCCATCCTTTATTCTGCGTAAGCATCCATTAATGAAAGTCTGTATATTCATGATTGTCATTTTAGTTATTCTCCATGGTTCACAGCCATATAATAAGACTGACTTAACATTGGAGTTGAAAACTTCTATTTTAGTATTGAAACTAATTTCTTTGGACTTCCATATGTTTCACAGTGCAACAAATGTTCCTCTTACTTTTGATATCCTTATTTTGGTATCATTTTCTGTTCCTCCCTCCTTGTCTATATTACTTCCCAGATATATGTAAGATTGTACGTCTAGTAGGGGTATTTCTCCTTTTTTATTTGGTTATTGCCAGCAGCATTAATCCTCATAATGGTAGTCTTATCTTTATTTATTTTGAGTCCCATCTGTTGTGTTCTCTCATCAAGTATGCTCATTTTATCTTGCATCTGTTGATGGTTATGTGATAGGAGAGCTATATCATCAGCAAAGTCTAAATCATCAAGTTGTTGGTCAGTGGCCACTGGATTCCATTTCTGTTGTTTTGAGTTATTTTCATATCTATGGCCAGTAGAAAGAGAAATGGAGATAGAAGGCCTTACTCCTATTTTCTTATTTCAAATGCTTCTGTAAGCTGCCCTTCATACACCACACTTACATTTCATTCCTTCATACATTGTTCTTATCAGCTTAATAAACTTTGTGGGGATTATGTAATGACACAGCAACTTCCAAAGCATTCCTCTGTTTAAACTAGCAAATGCCTTTTCGTAATCTCTGAATCCAATATAAAGTGGGAACTGTAGTTCTAAACTTTGTTCAACTATTATACGTAGGGTAGTTATTTGATCAGCACATGATCTGTTCTTCCTAGAACCTGCTTATGTGTAACCCCTCTTATTCAACATTATGGAACATTGACAGACTTGCCAGTTTGGCTAATTTTTAGTTTGGGAGCCAATGGACCGCGCTGACATTCTGAATGCCCTCAGGCGATGCTGGACGAAAGCTCAACTTCAAAAAATTACCTTGAATCGGCAATCATGAACAGACTGCCCGAATACCATGTCTAAGTGGGCGATGCCTGACGGGAGTTCTACACAGGAAGCCAAAGAAGGCTTTAAATTCAAAACCAGTGTCGTTAGTAGCTGCACGTTGAGGGATATACTTCGGAGGAGATCTGAGAACATATGGACTTATCGACTAACCTAAACTGAACTATAGCTAATAATATTAATATATTATTATCTTATTAATAAGATAATATTATCACCACCACGTAGTATACCTCAAAGAGCTTTTACATTCATGAACAATTGGGAGAGTGGAAAAGATAGTCCTAGAAGACGATGTACTGATGAAAGGGCATTTACTGCAGGAGAAACATTGTATAGCATTGATCCGACCACTCGCATTCATCTCTTCTGTGAAGCACAAAATAAAAAGTGAGGATAGTAAAGTAAGTGCTAAATGTGGACTGCAGTATCATCATCATCATGTGCCATACCGGTTGGCGTAGGCAATCATGTCCTTCCACAATCTTCTATCTACAGTGCATCGTATCAGTTCTGTTGTTGACTGTTTTCCATGCCTTGAAACCAAGCTACCAGTATTTTCTCTCTTTGTCGTCCGTGATCTCTCTTTCCTTTTATTTTGTCAGTTGTAACCAAGTATTCCAACTTTCCTCTTCCCCATGATGTACCCGAAAAATGTTGATTGTTTCTTCCTGATGTATTTTTGGAGCTCCTTTTTTGTGTTGGCCTCTTTGAGAACTTCCTCATTGGTTTTTTTAGCTGTCCAGGGAACTTTCAACATTCTTCTGAGAAATCCCATCTCTGTGGCCTCTAATAGTCTTTTCATTTGTTTGTCTACTGTCCATGATTCGCTTCCATAGGTCAGAATTGGTTCTATATAGCACCGATGAATTTTCTTTCTTATTTCTATTGACATAGATTTGTTGCATAAGATATTTTTTTCATTTTCTGAAATGCTATTTTGGCCTGAGCTATTCTGCTTTTTATTTCCGTGGTGCATCTTCCATCCGATGTTATTATTGTGCCCAAGTATCTGACGCGTTGCACTTGTTTCAAATTTGCCCTGTTTGTTTTTATGCTGCATGCTGGTGATGATTGTTTCTTCGATATGACCATTACCTCTGTTTTCTTACTATTCAGACTGAGACCTTTCTTGTTGCTTTCTTTTACTATTATGTCTTTCATTTCTTGTAGTTCATTCTCTGTCTCTACTATTAAGACTGTGTCATCCGCATATCGCAAATTATTTATGTTGTGACCGTTGACTTCAATTCCTTTTTTTGTCTACCTTTGATCTCATAATATATTCGCTGTAAAGTGAAAACAAATCCGGCGACAGAACACAACCTTGTCTGACTTCTTGTTTTATAAGTTGAAATTGTTCTGTTTGGTTGTTAATTCGTATGGCTGCTGTTTGTTGCCAGTACATGTTTTTTTATGATTAGCAGATCCTTTCCATCAATGTTTAATTTCTCCAGCATATTGATTATTTCCACATGCTTTACTTTGTCAAATGTTTTTGTGTAGTATATAAAGCACATAAATAGATATTTCTTTACCTCTATAGATCTTTCTATCAATGTTCTTAAGATGTATATTGTATTATTGGTGCCCTTTCCTTCTACAAATCCTCATTGTTCCTCACATATTTCTGGTTTTATTTTGTTTCTTACACGTCTCATGATGATTCTTATTAGTATTTTCGTCGTATGGCTATTGAGACTAATAGTGCGATGGTCTTCACAATCAGTGGCTCCTGACTTCTTCGGTATGGCTACAAAGATAGATTTTAGTAGATCTTCGGGTATGTGTCCAGTGTTATATATGTAATAGAGTAGTTTTGTTATGACTTGTACTCCCAGCTCTCCTAATGCATTTTTCTCTTCGATTGTTATATTGTCGGGACCTGGAGTTTTGCCTCTTTTCATGTGTTGAATTGTGTCCTCCACTTCACTCTGCATAATTGGTGGTCCTCTGATTTTGTTGTATGACTGCAGTATACCTACAGTAAATTAAAGTCATATAAAATGTTTTGACTTTTTTCATTGAAACAAACAAAAAAAATTAAGTACATTACATATGTAAAATTATAATTTCTTGATATTAGTAATATGGAACTTTTTTTTTATATGAGTAACAGGAAACATTTCTTGATATTAGTAACTTGAAACATTTCTTGATATTAGTAAGCTTGAAACATTTTCTTGATGTTAGTAACTTGAAACACTTCTTGATATTAATAACACGGAACATTTCTTGATATTAGTAACACGAAACATTTCTTGATATTAGTAACGCGAAACATTTCTTGATATTAGTAACACGGAACATTTCTTGATATTAGTAACACGAAACATTTCTTGATATTAGTAACGCGAAACATTTCTTGATATTAGTAACGCGAAACATTTCTTGATATTAGTAACACGGAACATTTCTTGATATTAGTAACACGAAACATTTCTTGATATTAGTAACACGAAACATTTCTTGATATTAGTAACACGGAACATTTCTTGATATTAGTAACACGGAACATTTCTTGATATTAGTAACACGAAACATTTCTTGATATTAGTAACGCGAAACATTTCTTGATATTAGTAACACGAAACATTTCTTGATATTAGTAACGCGAAACATTTCTTGATATTAGTAACACGGAACATTTCTTGATATTAGTAACACGAAACATTTCTTGATATTAGTAACGCGAAACATTTCTTGAAATTAGTAACACGGAACATTTCTTGATATTAGTAACAGGAAACATTTCTTGATATTAGTAACAGGAAACATTTCTTGATATTAGTAACAGGAAACATTTCTTGATATTAGTAACACGAAACATTTCTTCATATTAGTAACAGGAAACATTTCTTGATATTAGTAACATGAAACATTTCTTGATATTAGTAACAGGAAACATTTCTTGATAGTAGTAACTTGAAACATTTCTTGATATTAGTAACACGAAACATTTCTTCATATTAGTAACAGGAAACATTTCTTGATATTAGTAACAGGAAACATTTCTTGATATTAGTAACTTGAAACATTTCTTGATATTAGTAACAGGAAACATTTCTTGATATTAGTAACACGAAACATTTCTTGATATTAGTAAAACGAAACATTTCTTGATATTAGTAACACGAAACATTTCTTGATATTAGTAACAGGAAACATTTCTTGATATTAGTAACACGAAACATTTTTTGATATTAGTAACTTGAAACATTTCTTGATATTAGTAACACGAAAACTTTCTTGATATTAGTAACACGAAACATTTCTTGATATTAGCAACACGAAATATTTCTTGATATTAGTAACAGGAAACATTTCTTGATATTAGTAACACGAAACATTTCTTCATATTAGTAACTTGAAACATTTCTTCATATTAGTAACTTGAAACATTTCTTAATATTAGTAACTTGAAACATTTCTTGATATTAGTAACACGAAACATTTCTTGATATTAGTAACACGAAACATTTCTTCATATTAGTAACTTGAAACATTTCTTCATATTAGTAACTTGAAACGTTTCTTGATATTAGTAACACGAAACATTTCTTGATATTATTAACACGAAACATTTCTTGATATTAGTAACATGAAACATTTCTTAATATTAGTAACACGAAACATTTCTTGATATTAGTAACAGGAAACATTTCTTGATATTAGTAACACGAAACATTTCTTAATATTAGTAACACGAAACATTTCTTGATATTATTAACATGAAACATTTCTTGATATTAGTAACAGGAAACATTTCTTGATATTAGTAACAGGAAACATTTCTTGATATTACTAACAGGAAACATTTCTTGATATTAGTAAAACGAAACATTTCTTGATATTAGTAACACGAAACATTTCTTGATATTAGTAACGAAACATTTCTTCATATCAGTAACTTGAAACATTTCTTGATATTAGTAACTTGAAACATTTCTTCATATTAGTAACACGAAACATTTCTTCATATTAGTAACTTGAAACATTTCTTGATATTAGTAACTTGAAACATTTCTTGATATTAGTAAAACGAAACATTTCTTCATATTATTAACTTTAAACATTTCTTCATATTAGTAACTTTAAACATTTCTTCATATTAGTAACTTGAAACATTTCTTCATATTAGTAACACGAAACATTTCTTCATATTAGTAACTTGAAACATTTCTTCATATTAGTAACTTGAAACATTTCTTGATATTAGTAAAACGAAACATTTCTTCATATTATTAACTTTAAACATTTCTTCATATTAGTAACTTTAAACATTTCTTCATATCAGTAACTTGAAACATTGTGTCCGTGTAAGCGGACATGTCGATTGTATGTTTGTTTCTATGCACAACAGCTGGCTACTTGATGCCTTTCCGTGCCAATGCTTAGAAATGAGCCCTCATTTGCCACAACAGATTTAGCGGATTCCTCTTTCAGAGGTCGCATATATTTTTTGCTCGAGGTCCGAGAATTAAATCAGTTAGCCACGCCGTTCTCAATTTCCCCTTCCACTTCTATTTTCGCAAGCCCAGTGCATTGCCTTTCTTCAGACAAAAAAAAAATTATTTTCGTGCGTTCGTAGTTCACATCAAGTCTCAAGCATTTCAATTGATTGCAGTATTTTTCTGCTGATTTTTTAAATTCGGACTGGACTTGCAGCTGCTAAAATGTGGTTTGTGGTAACAAAGTTCTGAGACGGCGATGAAATCAAATAAGGAAATTTTAGAAGAAATATAATAGAAAGGCATGCAACTTGCAAGAAAGAAGATAGGTTGGAGGTCACTGAACAGAATATACATTCATAAATAATAGAGGCACGGGAAATATAGTGACAACGTGAAAGACTTATGTCTAAGGAAACAAGAAAGATAAAAATGAAAGTCTGAGGCAGAATTAGTTGTTTAAATAGCAAAGATCATACGATTTTTTTTATTCTTGACGTCACCGTCACAATGAAAATTATTTAATGATTGTACAAAGTGGATTGTTTGTCTAACAGTGAAAGGTGCATAATGATTTTACAAAATGGATTGTCTAACATTGAAAGGTGCATAATGATTGTACAAAGTGGATTGTTTGTCTAACAGTGAAAGGTGCATAATGATTGTACAAAATGGATTGTTTGTCTAACAGTGAAAGGTGCATAATGATTGTACAAAATGGATTGTTTATCTAACAATGAAAGGTAGATGATGATTGTACAAAATGGATTGTTTGTCTAACAATGGAAGGTAGATGATGATTGTACAAAATGGATTGTTTGTCTAACAATGGAAGGTAGATGATGATTGTACCAAATGGATTGTTTGTCTAACAATGAAAGGTAGATGATGATTGTACAAAATGGATTATTTGTCTAACAATGGAAGGTAGACGATGATTGTACCAAATGGATTGTTTGTCTAACAATGAAAGGTAGATGATGATTGTACAAAATGGATTATTTGTCTAACAATGGAAGGTAGATGATGATTGTACCAAATGGATTGTTTGTCTAACAATGAAAGATGTGTGATGACTGGACAAGATGCTAAATAAATTCACAGAAGCCCTTTTGTCTCGTGGGTATTCGCTCGCTTTCGTCAGCTTTGACCTCTGACGAAGTCCCACCCACTCAATTTTGTGGACTGAATTTTGCGTGTAAAGTCTGTTTTATCCATTACAGGATGCCCCTCGCCATGCAGGCAGATTTACTCCGACTTCAGAGGTACTAATTTTTAGGGATTAGTAAAACCCAGGTGTCCTCGCCAGGGTACGAACCCGGCTGTTGCCGTGGTAAGCCAACCGCCTATCGATTGCGCTATCGTGGGTATTAATTATAGTCAACATGAAAATGCTTGGACGGTGTTTTATTTTTTTTTTTTAGTTGCTTTGTTTATGTACATTGGTATTTGGTATCTGCTATCTTTCAATGATCATTTTGTCATGATTGTTTGTCTCGCAGTATCCTACTATTGTATTTCATATTTCTGATGAATCTCATGTGTGTTAACGAGGAGAAATGAAAAAAATAGATATAGACAAAAATATAAGAAATAAAACAGTATGGTTAAAGCTTCACGTAACAAGAGGACAACACAAACCAGAACGACGTTTCGGCTCAATAGGCCTTCAACATTTGGTACATTCAACATTTTATTTCAACATACAGTTCAGTCTACATTTTTATACCGTTTTTTTTTATATATTTTTTTCTATATCTATTTGCTATCATTTCTCCTCACAATTAGCTTCACTGCAGCTTTCTATGCACAGATACATTTATGTGCATTTCTTTGCCTTCACCCTACATGTGTGTTAACGCCTTGCTCCTGTATAGTATTTTCGTTTCTTTTCAAAAACTGTATATCTTTCAGTTGTTGTGCGTCTTCTGCTTTATTTAAAGATTATTTAATTGTTTTATATCTAAACTGGTAGATTATCCATACTGGTAGAGGCCAAAGCAAAAAGAGAGATAATTTCCAATATTAGGAAGAAACAATCATCATTTTTTGGCCATGTAATGAGAAGAGAACAGCTAGAATATATTGTAACAACTGGGGAAAATTGAGGGACGAAGAGATGGAGGAAAGCAAAGAGAAAAGTTACCAGACAGCTTAAGAGAATGGTTTGGCAGAAAGTCAACAACAGAAATGATACAAATCTGTCGAGATCGAAAGTTGTGGAGAGACATGATCACCTACGCCAGCAGACATGGTACTTGGTGATTATGATGACGGTATATTATTTCAGCTCACTTCGTATGTTGTTGTAACGTTTAATCTTTTATTTGATCAAACTTCACCTATCCTTGTTTGTTTGTATTTTACCTATTCAATATATGGTCTAAGAATGGATACCTTATCTCATAATGTCACTACCGCGGGAGGGCAGTGTGAAGCGCGTCTCGTGTTTTAGATACAACTTGCTGTGCTAGCCAGTCCCAGTGTCGTCTACGTGAAGACTTTTCTAGACCAGAGGCCAGTTACCTCGTTTTTAAGTTCAGTTTACAGGAGCTCTAGTTTCGAACCGGGTATATTGTTTACTTTTAAACTGACATCTGACCTGTGGTCACTTCTCATATTTACCGATGATCTTGGTTGGAATGGGTGGAAATTAGCTTGCAAGTCTGTCTAGTCACTCTCCACCAATCTGTGTTTTTGACTGTCTTTATAAAATGTAATTATTTCGCTTTTTGTGTGTTACTTTTGTAATATTCTATGCCATGCTCTGTTATGAAGAGATAGAGGGAAGCAAATAGAAAAAAATATCACACAGTTTAAGAGAATGGCTTGGCAGAAGGTCAACAAAAGAAATGATAAATAACTGTTGTGATCGAAAGTTGTGGAGAGACAAGATCGCCTACGCCAGCAGGCCCGGTACTTGAAGATGATGCTCTGTTAATGTCTCGTTGGTACCAAACAGCAACGTTTTCGTTAGCGCACCGGCTTCAGTTTCAGACTTACCACTGCTCTGTTTACACGGCACTGTTAAAATATATAATAGGTGCTGTGTCGACTGAGGAGGGAAGGTAATAACATCAAGAAAGAGCAATGGTTAATTCTTATTTGAATGACATGTCCTAGTATGGTTAAGTTTCATATTACACACACACACACACACATGCATATGGCATATGAGGTCAGGGATCGTTTATATCCAAGTCCGCCAAATGGCCGGCAATAATTGTCTGATGTTGTCTAATGTTTTCTGATGTTGTCTGATGTTTTCTGATGTTGTCTGATGTTTTCTGATTTTGTCTAATGTTTTCTGATGTTGTCTGATGTTGTTGTCTGATGTTTTCTGATGTTCACCTCGTTGACAAAAGATGCGTTTAATCTTGTGGGCTCCCAACTGCCCAATGATGTTCACTCAGATTCACTTGACAGTGAAGTTTCCTTGGAGTTTGCAACTTTAAACCGTCCACTTCGAATCCTATATTTTTGTGAAATCGAATTCTATTTCATTTCAAATCACTACTGACTACATGACTTCGATTTCTCCTTACTGCCACTGTTCTACTTCAAGTTATGAAAGAAATGCTAGCAATTCATGCGTGTTTTCTGCCCTTAGAATCTACTCTTTAATTTCCTCAAGCATTGACTCTGCAACTGCCACTCAAACTTCCTTATGGATTTTTGTTGTTCTTACACTGTCCAAACACGAACATTAACCACGTTATTGTGAACACACACTCTAAACGAGAACATTAACCAAGTTATTGTGAACACACACTCGGAAGGGGATCATCAACAAAGTTATTGTGAACACACACTCTAAACGGGAACATTAACAAAGTTATTATGAACACATACTCTAAACGGGAACATTAATCAAGTTATAGTGAACAGACTATTTTAACGAGAACATTAACCATGTTATAGTGAACACACATTTTAAACGGGAACATTAACAAAGTTATTGTGAACACACATTCTAAACGGGAACATTAACAAAGTTATTGTGAACACATACTCTAAACGGGAACATTAACCAAGTTATAGTGAACACACACTCTAAACCGGAACATTAACCAAGTTATAGTGAACAGACTCTTTTAACGAGAACATTAACCATGAAGATACTCTATAAATGATTAACTATATCTATATTTTTGTACAATGAATTTATGATTTTACAAATCTGAAACAAGTGCAACGTTTGAAATACTTGGGCACAATAATAACATCAAATGGGAGATGCACCACAGAAATAAAAAGCAGAATAGCTCAGGCCAAAATAGCATTTCAGAAAATGAAAAATATCTTATGCAACAAATCTATGTCAATAAATATGAGAAAGAGAGTTCATCAGTGCTAAATAGAACCAATTCTGACCTATGGAAGCGAATCATGGACAGTAGACAAACAAATGAAAAGACGGTTAGAGGCCACAGAGATGGGATTTCTCAGAAGAATGTTGAAAGTTCCCTGGACAGATAAAAAGACCAATGAGGAAGTTCTCAAAAAGGCCAACACAAAAAGGGAGCTCTTAAAAAACATCAGAAAGAAGCAATAAACATTTTTTGGGCACATCATGAGAAGAGGAAAGTTGGAATACTTGGTTACAACTGGCAAAATAAAAGGAAAGAGAGATCGCGGACGACAAAGAGAGAAAATACTGGATAGCTTGGTGTCATGGCATGGAAAACAGTCAACAACAGAACTGATACGATGCACTGTAGATAGACGATTGTGGAGGGACATGATCGCCTACGCCAACCGGCAGGGTACATGATGATGATATTTTTTTATTGTTTTTTCGTTCGCCAGCTTTGACCTCTGACGAAGTCCCTTGAGACTAGGAACTGAATTTTGCGTGTTAATCCCTTTTTCCCTGGCAGTCGTGTGCACAGGGGTCCCTCGCCGCACAGGCAGATAACTCAGTCTTCGGAGGTACTCATATTTTTAACATCCATGAGTAATTGACGTTTCAAGCTGGGCCTCGCTGCTGAGACCAGGGGTGGTTGCCGCAGAGAGAAACCATAAATAAAAATCCCAACCGGTGCAGCGGAGATTTGAACCCATAACCTCTCTGTCTTGAGGACGGCGTCTTGCCTCGAGACCAACCCGTCCCCCAATTAACTATATGATCTATTCAATGCCTGTTCTTGACTAAACGACTGCACTGCATCTGTCTTCTCTTTGCATTCTTTATTGTGGTCTACTTCATTAACTCTGGCGAGACACTTTTCTGGGCGATGTATTCAGTAATTGTATCGTTCCTGTTCATTTACTCACAAAAGACACTATTCAGAGTGTTATTCTCTTTAACTTCTATCTCTGCCGTTCATTCACTCATGGAGATGACACTTTCAAAGACTGATTTTTATTCATAGGTGTATACCGTGGAAAAGTACGATACATTATGTGTCACTTATCTCAAGATCAAAATGTTTCTGCCAATGTGAAATGTCCACATTGCTCTACACATTGTCCGTTATAATAAATTACCTTTTCGTGTTGTTCTTTGACAGATGCTAGACGAGGACGACACGGTACTCACTAAGAACACGAGTACAGAGTTACTAGCCACATCATCGTTTATGTTTTCTATACACGGTAAGTTCTACTGTCTTAAAAGTTGCATGATCGTGTATATCTCGTCTTTTACTTCAGTTTCTCTTTTTAATGGCCTTTATCTTATTGTATATAGAGACATGTGTATCTGTTACATTTTTCACAACGTCCACCATCGTCAGTGACATTTGAGCGTTTCTTAGATTCACCTGTCCATCATTTGGTACTGTCAGTCCACTTTAGTCTTGGTCTACCTTGTGCTTTCCTTTCTAAGATTACTTTTATTATGGTATTGTGTTTCTTCACATGTCCAACAATTTCAGTTGTTATGTTCTAATTATGTTAGGTAGTTGTTTTTTTTTCATTTTCGGCTGATTTAGACCTTCCTTGTTTCCCTTCTTTCCCTCACCCAATAATCCCAATATCCCTGGAGATCCACATTTCAAAGGCTTCGATTTTCTATTTTGTTTTCTTAATTAATGTCCATGTTTCTGCACCATACAGGAAGGTTGCGTAAATATAACATCTGACTGTTCGTAGCTTTAATCCTAATGATATTTGCTTTGATATGATTATATTTTTTTATTTTATTAAAATTGTCTTTTGCTATTCTTTTGTTTATTTGTCTTATATTTTCCATCATTTGTTATAATATGTGCAAGATAGCTATATTCTAGAACTTTTTCTAGGTTCTTTCCATCTACTTTGATATTATGTGTAGGTTATATGTTCATGGAAATATATCTAATAACACATTAGAGTTTGCTCTTTTTTTGAGATCATCTTTCTAGCTTCAGCCATGTTCACTGTGACTGTTGAAAACTTTCTCCTTATTGCAGTTCCCCACCTTCCTGTTTTCAACATTGCTTGGATTTTTATTTTTGCTGATGTTCTCTTTTTTCTTCTACTTCTTCTTCTTCCGTGAAATGGGAGTGGGCGAGTTGTGTCGCTAGTCATCGACAAACCGCGATGTCTTCGTCTGTCTAACCGATACATTCGACTTCGACATTGATACAACTTTTAATTCCTTAACAATTTTGACTGGGCAGTGATCATTTCAACCTTGCTCTCGTTTGTTACTTGTAACCGCCAAAGGTTATATCGAACATGCCTAGAGAGCACACGGGACCTTCTGTTTTTAACCGTTGCTAGAAGGACCTTGACCTCACAACCAAAGGTCAGGGAGAGTGTAGAGCCACGAGGAAACCATCAACCCCAAGAGAAGAATTTTGTATCGTGTGTTTCGAGATTCGAACCCGGGACTTTTTATCCAGAGGTCAACGTTTTACTTCTAAACCACCCAGCACCTACTCGCCTTCACCCCCCCCCCCCTCCAAATCCTTATATTTTCTTAAGGACAGAACGGTCCCAGCCAGCCTCTTCTTTGTATCTCTATATATCTCTTTCTTTACAGTATACCTATCTATCTATCTATCTATCTATCTATCTATCTATCTATCTATCTATCTATCTATCTATCTATCTATCTATCTATCTATCTATCTATCTATCTATCTATCTATCTATCTATCTATCTATCTATCTATCTATCTATCTATCTATCTATCTATCTATCTATCTATCTATCTATCTATCTATCTATCCTACCTACCTACCTATCTATCTATCTATCTACCTACCTACCTACCTATCTACCTATCTATCTACCTACCTACCTACCTACCTACCTATCTACCTACCTACCTATCTATCTATCTATCTATATATCTATCTATCTATCTATCTATCTATCTATCTATCTATCTATCTATCTATCTATCTATCTATCTATCTATCTATCTATCTATCTATCTATCTATCTATCTATCTATCTATTTATCTATCTATCTACCTACCTACCTATCTATCTATCTATCTATCTATCTACCTACCTACCTACCTATCTATCTATCTATCTATCTATCTACCTACCTACCTACCTATCCATCCATCCATTCATTAATCCATCCATCCTTCTATGTATAGTTATCCATCTTGCCCACTAGGCTGTCTGCCTACTTTTATTGTGACTCAATCGTCCTTTTTTTTCTTCCTCCTCTTTTCAACTCCCTGTGGAGCATAGGTCTTCAACAAACTCTTTCAATTCCCTGTGGGGCATAGGTCTTCAACAAACTCTTTCAACTCACTGTGGGGCATAGGTCTTCAGCTAACTCTTTCCAAGGCGTCCTGTTTGGTGCCATTTATCTAATATCGCTCCATGTTTTTTCCATTTTCTGTATCTTTCCACCTGTCATCTTCAAGTATATGTTGGCATTCTTCTTTGTCTCCTCACCTGGGGATTCCAAAATAAGACCTGTCGTGTAATACTCCAAGTTGACTCCTGAAATGTGTGTCCTATCCAGTGCTATCGTCTTTGCCGCATCTCTTTGTCCACATATACCACAGTGTGGTGCTTTTCCCATAGTCACAAGACAATTTTTATTCTGCTATTTTCATCTCTTTGTTCCGGCCCTTCCTTAGTTTTCTCAGAACTCATACTTGCGAGGTTGCAGTGTTGCAACCCCTGCTCGCAGAAGATCTTCTATATGACCCTATTAACACACAAGACTGTCTATATATTTGCTTATATATATATATATATATATATATATATATATATATATATATATATGTTTGTATATATATATATATGTATACATGTGTATGTGTAAATATATTTATATATATATGTGTGTGTGTGTGTGTGTATATATATATATATATATATATATATATATATATATATATATATGTAAACTGGCAAAATAAAACGAAAGAGAGATCACGGACGACAAAGAGAGAAAATACTGAATAGCTTGGTGTCATGGCATGGAAAACAGTCAACAACAGAACGATGAAACACAAGAAACATACGATGCACTGTAGATAGAAGATTGTGTGTGGGGGGACATGATCACCTACGCCAACCGGTATGGCACATGATATATATATATATATATATATATATATATATATATATATATATGGTAGCAACAAAAAAGACTTCACTGCAAAGACTTCACAATAAAGACAAGTGGAACAATATTGAAACAGGAATATAAATATCTGGGAACATTGTTAACCTCAGATGGTAGATATACTACAGAGGTGAGATGCAGAATACCTCAGGCAAAGGCAGCTTTCCAAAACGTGAGGAAGATTCTGTGCAATTCATTTTTAACAATAGAAACAACAAAAAAGGGTTCTAAATTTTATGTAAAGCCAGTTTTAACATATGGATGTGAATCATGGACAATAGGACAACAGACAAGAAAATCACTGGAGGCTGTAGCAATGTGGTTTTACAGAAGGATGTTGAAAATACCATGTACAGTTAAGAAGAGAAATTAAAACGTTCTGAAAGAGGCCAAAGCAAAAAGAGAGTTAATATCCAAAGTAGGAAAAAACAATTATCGTATTTTGGCACGAAGTGATAGAGGGAAGCAACAACAAAAAATACCAGACAGCTTAAGAGAATGGCTTGGCAGAAGGTCAACAACAGAAATGATAAATAGCTGTCGAGATCGTAAGTTGTGAAGGGACATGATCACCTACGCCGGCAGGCATGATACTTGATGATGATGATATCTATTTACTTTCTTCCATACTGAAGTTGGTGTATATTTACTCGCATTCGTTATGAATATATTAGATACAGCCATCCTCTCCGTGTCTGGCCACATTTTCGATCGTACATAAAATATTTAATAAGGAGATAGTCAGCCTGTGTACTCGGTTACCTCTGTATGCCACCGTTAACTGGAAGTCAACACCTATAATTTTCGTGATCTGTGAACCACGTAACTGTCTTGTTCATCCATTTTGAACTCTATTCTGTATTATTATCAATCTAATATTTGAATCTTCATTAATATATCTCATTACTGTATTAAGTTCATAGACGCACGTGGTTAACATAGGTGGCCTGTATTTAAAGCACTCTTTAAGAGTTGGAACCTACAGTGCAGTACAACACTCAAAGCGACGAAAGTGTCTGGACTCTTCTCCCAGAAGATGACGACGTGTTTCAGAAAATGCTTTGTGGGGAGAGGATGTTTATCTAATATAAAATATATTAACATTAAAAACTCAACATGTTCATGTGTTTCTACATTATTCTGTAGGGTACTGATACTATTCAAATACTTGCCTGCTGTGTGTGTTAGCGTATGTCAAGCTGACGTAGATTATGAAAAGGCTTGCAATAAAAAATTAGTAAATAACAAGCTATAGATAGGTGGTTGAATGTTTGTTTTAATCATATTAATTCTTAGGGAACAGGCAAATAATTGCAGAGCTGCGGTAAAGCTGGTTGCAAGGAGCAAGTTGTGGGATGCATCATACACTTCTACATTATAAATTTATATAAGAATATATTGTATTTATATATATATATATATAAACAATACAAAAAAGAGGAAGACCCAGGGAGACACTGAGAAGAACATTGATGAGAGAGGCAAGAGCAGCAGGAATCGGCTCCCTCAATGAAATAGAACTGCTTGCACAGAACAGAGACAGATGGCGAGATTTGATAAAATATCGTTAAAAGAAAACTGCTAGAACAAAAAATTCATATAGGAGAAGGTGTATCTTGGTCTGCGCCCTATGGGCCGGTTACGGCTCGAAAGGTCAATAGATAGAAACAATACATACTAATTCTTATATTTGGGATAAAAGATTTCTAATAGTCTTAATTCTTATGATAGTAATAAATTACTTGTTATCTCGAGCAAGTCTGTACTTGTGTTCTTCTTTATTATATATTGTACACTGAAGTGTTGGTGGTGGATGGTGCTGTGGGAGCAGTCGACAAGTAGTGCCGGTTATGGCCCCACTCCGTGATGGCAGGCAGAGGATCTCATGTATAGAGACAATGACTGCGATATCCGACTAGTACAGTCACTGCCAAGAAGGAAAGGAATGGCAAACTACCTTCTTATATTGCCTAGAATAAACATGTCAAAACACAACTTAATATCTACAGCTAACGAAGTAATACACCATCAGTCCTTAAAGCATGCGATATTTCTTATTGCAGATATTCCCACTCTAAAACGCCATATAGACGCTAGTTCACAGCGAGATCTAGCGTGGCAAGAGGAGATCAGTCAAGTGGAGGAAGAACTTAAGACAGAAATGACTCGCCAAGACGATGTCATTATTGTGGATGTCCTTGATATTTACCGTAATCTTCCACAAAAGATGCTGTCGTGCCATGTCTGGTAAGTTGTCTGCATGTGGCTCTTGATTATTTGAGTAGACAGAACTAGTATAAATAGTGGCAAGTCTGACTAGTTAAGCAAATCTGAATAGTTTAAATGTCAGCTACTTTATTGTGTTTTTTTTTTAATTCATCCATCTATCTATCTATTGTCCTTTCGAGCCGAAGACGGCACATAGGGCAGAACTACAATCTCAAAAACAGAAACCTTGCGTGCCAAAATGGCACATATTGCAGAGATCACTGCTTCTAAAATCTATGGTTCTGTTTCCATAACAATGTTTTTTTACAGTTACAGCTTGTCAAGCCATCGATCAACCTCCTTAGTCGTCTCTTACGAAATGCCTGGAAGGTCACAGTGTCACTATTCTTTACTTCCCACATACATAATGAGGCCCCTGTAACACACGGGAGGTTTTTTTTTTTTTAAATACAGTAATTTAAATGAGTAGTCAGAACTAGCATAAATAGCTGCTGGTCTGGATTGTTAAGACCTCAATGAGTTGATTGCGCTTGTAGAACACAGTAATGCCACGTGAAGCCAAGGTGCCTGGGTGGATATTGAGCTCGCTACCGACCAGATGGTTCTAGCTTCAATTCCCACGGCTTCAAAATCCATCGAGTCCCTAAAAATTGGTACCAGAATATATGTTTTTTTTAATAAGGGCGATCTGACTTGATACTGGCCTCACCTCCCATAAAATACGCGATTGTTCATTAGAAACTAAGGACTTAAACATCCTATACTCAGTAAGCCTTAAGATCTGGTTTAAACACTTACTTGAGTTGTTTATTACTAGTTTATCTTTCGTTTTATGTTCTCTTTAAAGGTTTTTTTTGTCTTAAAAATGAACATTAACCCCGGTCTGTTCTCCTTCAGAGTAGACCAGCATGCATACATTTTAACATTACTTTCATCGTCTACTGGCCAGCTTCTCACAGCCCCACAAAACCTATGTTTTAAATCATTTCTCACTGCCCAGATTTATCTGGCTTTTGTTAGTGGATCTTAAGAGATAACTTTTAAACTCACTATTGGATTGATAATAAAACTGGCGGCCTCAGCGGTTCTTTACATTCATGGTCTGTTTAAAAGAATAGGTATGTGATGGTGAATAATTTAATATTATTTCTTGTTGGACCGATATCTACTTTGTACTTATACATTTAAAAGGAAAGATCTAAAAACTAGAGCTGAGTGGGTACATCTCAGTTATTCTCCTCTTTAGTGATACTTTACAGTTTCATATGCAGTCGCGGCAGGAGAATTATTACAAAGTTAATACTGACAGAAATGGTAACTGCGCTACTACTATCAAGAATGGTTACTCTGCTACTACTGGCAGAAATGGTAACTGCGCTACTACTATCAAGAATGGTTACTCTGCTACTACTGGCAGAAATGGTTACTGCGCTACTACTGGTAGAAATATGGTACTCTACTATCGGCACAAATGGTTACCACGTTTCGACTGTTAATTCTTTTACTACACTATCACTGACAAAAATTATTACTGCGCTACCTCTGGCAAAAAATGTTGTACTGTACTACTACTGACAAGAATGGTTACTTCGCTACTACTGGCAAGAATGGTTACTTCGCTACTACTGACAAGAATGGTTACTTCGCTACTACTGGCAAGAATGGTTTATGCGCTACTACTGACAATGATGGTTACTTCGCTACTACTGGCAAGAATGATTAGTGCGCTACTACTGACAATGATGGTTACTTCGCTACTACTGGCAAGAATGATTAGTGCACTACTACTGGCAATAATTATTACTGCGCTACTTCTTGCAAGAATGGTTAGTGCGCTACTACTGACAATAATGATTACTGCGCTACTTCTTGCAAGAATGGTTAGTGCACTACTACTGACAATAATGATTACTGCGCTACTTCTTGCAAGAATGATTAGTGCACTACTACTGACAAGAATAGTTGCGGCGCTACTACTGACAATAATGGTTACTGCGCTACTTCTTGCAAGAATGGTTAGTGCGCTACTAATGACAAGAAATGTTAGTACTCTGCTACTGGCTAGAATGGTTACTGCGCTACTACTGACAGGAATGATTAGTGCGCTACTACTGACAATAATGATTACTGCGCTACTTCTGGCAAGAATGATTACTACGCTATCACTGACAAGAATGGTTAGTATGCTACTATTAGCAAGAATGATTAGTGCGCTACTACTGGCAAGAATGGTCACTGCGCTACTGCTGACAAGAATGATTAGTGCGTTACTACTGGCAAGAATGGTCACTGCGCTACTGCTGACAGGAATGATTACTACGCTATCACTGACAAGAATGGTTAGTATGCTACTATGTATTAGCAAGAATGATTAGTGCGCTACTACTGGCAAGAATGGTCACTGCGCTACTGCTGACAGGAATGATTAGTGCGTTACTACTGGCAAGAATGGTCACTGCGCTACTGCTGACAGGAATGATTAGTGCGCTACTACTGGCAAGAATGGTCACTGCGCTACTGCTGACAGGAATGATTAGTGCGCTACTACTGGCAAGAATGGTTACTGCGCTACTGCTGACAGGAATGATTAGTGCGCTACTACTGGCAAGAATGGTATGTGCGCTCCGACTGACATTAATGGTTACTACGCTACTTCTGACAGTAACGGTTAGTGTGCATGAAGGATCCGGATTCACGTCCCTGATACGTCGATTTTTTTTTTCGGACCGACACCGTTTCTAATTCATTCAACCTGTATAAACGGGTACAATGAATTTTTTCCATTAAGTGGGGCGGCCTGGCGTTATTTCGACCACATCGCCCATATAATATTTCTTTATTATTGAAAAATATGGACTATATTCCTCATTAGCCGAAAGTCAGATTTTGAGCCTTTACCTTTTGAGCCTTTACCTTTTGTTTACAGATCCGATCCGTCCATATAACTTTATAAGCTCCTTACTGGTCATTCTGTTAGTATTTATTTCTTTTTTTTTTTATCAGCGCCTCATTCCCATTCTTTGGCAGTTCCTGTCGCTGTTGTTTTGAACGTGTTATGCATTCATTCATCACGACCTGTGCGGACTTTGAATACTTGATCAATCTCTTAAATAATACTCTCGACCTGGTTAGAGAAGAAAAATGTACATTATTGGGCATGACGGCCTGAATGTTGCGTTACCAGTTTGTTCATTCATCTACTACTTGTTAGATTTATGAAAAAGCCGCCTATGACGGCACTCGGGGCTGCCTCAGAGGTGTTGTGTCATCATTAGATGTCGTAGTCAGTAATTTGCTGAAGTCTCCAGTAGGCTGTTTATGAATTCTTTTAACTCCTGATCAACTCTCTCTCCTTGTTTGGAAAATTTTATTTTAAATAATGTGACGTCACAAATTAATATTCCCTAAGTTCAAAATGTTTCTCTTATTTCATTTACACTGTGGCAAGTTTTCAACAACATTTTTGCAGTTTCCTTTTTTTTTTTTTTATTTATTAAATGAGGTAGGTCAAGATGTTAATGCCACGAAGTCACGTGTCACCAGCACAACATTCCCAGGTTTAAAGAGTTCTCTTCACTTGCCTCCCCGCCACTTTTTTCATCGTCCCTAATCTGTCCATTACTACTTCCCACGCTGAGAAGTATTGTTTTCATGCACCATTTATAGTAAACAAGTTGAGAACCCCATCACGCCAAGTGACGAATAGTGAATATGGTGTTAGTGACCATAATTTTTACAGATCTTCAGCACATAATTTTTGGGGTAATGTGGTCGGTATTACGCCCGTGCCAATAGACAATTTATACCATCACCCAATTCTTGATCGTCAAAGATCTCACGCACGTATCGTTTACTAGAGTGTTCCCACTCCAGCCATGGAGAGAAATTCTAACTTATGTCAGACAATACAAATATAATCAATAATTGGCAGGAATATGTAACAGAATTATCTTTTGCCGAAAGGGAAAGGAAACCAATTATAAAATATACGTCATGATATTAAATCTGAAATGGAAAAAGCTAAACAAACAATGAAAAGGGGAAATGCTGCAGGACCTGTCAACGTACAAATAGAGCTTGTAAAGGCATTACAAGATTTTGAATTTGATGTGATCTTAGACATACGCACCAACATATACCGTGCAGGATACTTACCAAATGAACTAAAATCATAAACTTTCATGGCATTGTCAAAAAGAATGATGAAGTTAAAAGAAGTGATTTTAGAACAATATGCCAATGATCCATGTAACAAATCTTGCTAGAAGTTATATAAGGAAGAATTCATAATAAAATCAATATGGAATTAGAAGAACAATAATTTGGATTTAGGAGAAATAGTGGGACAAAAGAAGTCATATTATGCTTGAGGACATTAATCGAAAACTACATAGAAGTAAACAAACCAATATATGCCTGCTTCATAGACTACACCAAAGCTTTTGATAGCTTACACCATAAACAACCTAAAGACTGCCTAAAGGATATACATCTAGATGACACAGACATACGACTAATATGTAATTTATACTGGGGGCAAACAGCAATAATAAAATATAACAAAGTGAACTCTACACCTATTGATATAAAAAAAAAGAGTAAGACAAGGAAGTCAAGATGATAGCATCCTATCACCAAGCTAGTTCAATCTATACACTGAGGAAATCTTTAAAAACATCACAGAGGTGCCGGGCCTAAACATTAATGGAAAGATAATCAATAACCTATTATATGCTGATTGTACTGTATTTCTAGGAAAAAATCCTAGCGATCTGCAACAATTACTTAATAAACATGGCAAGCAAATAAATATGTATTAGATTTGAATATAAAAGATGACTAAAACTATGATCATAAACAAAGATAATACTCAAAAGCTAAAATGGATATCAACGTTGAAGGGATAGACCTGGAGAGATTTCAGAGCTACCACTACCTTGAACAAATATTAACCAGTGATGGGAAATGTAAATCTGCAATAAACAAAAGAATAAGAATGGCAAAAAATAGTTTCAATGTCTTTAAAAATATACAAAATCAAAACAAATAACACTAGGGCTAAAACTCTTATAGCAAAATGTTATATCTTCTCAATATTCCTATATGGTGGAGAAACGTGGACATTAGACAAGAAAACAGAATAGAAAATTGAAACTTTTGAAATTGGTGATTTTTAGAAGAATCGGAAGAATTGAATGGAAAGAGAAGAAAACAAACGATGAAGTCTTAAAACAACTAAAAGATAAAGGTAGAGTACGAAACTTGAATGGGCGTCTCATCACGCGAGTCTTCACTCATATGTGCTCGACAGCCTACCCATAAATGTTAACTAAAAATGAAAAGAGTCCTAGTAAATGCAATCCAAATAAGACAAATAATATTGTGGGGCATGTTAAAAGATACAGCCAGCAGCCTACTAAAAGTAATATTAGATGGGAAAATACAAGGTAAAAGAGGCAGAGGTAGACCATGACTAGCATGGACGAGTAACATCAAAAGATGGACAAGAAAGCCTGTAACAACCTGCACTATCAATATAAGAGACAGAGCGGAAATGGCGCTCTATGGTAGCCAACCTTCAATGATGATGATGTTCCATTCCCAACTGTTTGTTACTGATACTTTAGTTGTTGGTTGATTACAAAAATATCAACTTCCGCTCCGCACTGGCCACACCAGAATGAGACAGCGCATGTACTCCAAACTCAAGACAGGTACAGCCAGTCTGTAGCGTTGCACCCTAGCAGATTATGACAGCAAAAAACGTTCTACAAGAGTGCCCCCAGTCTGTACCATTGCACTCTAGCAGATTGTGACAGCAAAGCACTTTCTACAAGAGTGCCCCCAGTCTGTACCATTGCACCCTAGCAGATATGACAGCAAAACACTTTCTACAAGAGTGTCCCCAGTCTGTACCATTGCACCCTAGCAGATATGACACCAAAACACATTCTACAAGAGTGTCCCCAGTCTGTTATATAATAACCCATACTATGTAATAATTATCCATATTTTCAAATAAATATCTATATTATCAAATAAGTATCTATATTCTCAAGTAAGTACCCATATTCTCAAAAAATATACATATTCTCAAGTAAGTACCCATATTCTTAAGTAAGTATCCATATTCTCAAATAAATATCCATATTCTCAAGTAAGTATCCATATTCTCAAATAATGTCCATATTCTCAAATAAATGTCCATATTCTCACATAAGTATCCATATATTCTCGTCGGTCTATTTCTTCAGTGATGCTGTCGATATCACGCCAAGCTTTCCTTTTCCCAGAGAAAATCTCTGGTACCCATTTTTTCAGAGACTGAGTGAACCAAGAAGCCTCATCCGTCCGCCACTCTTGGTAATATCCAGACCGCATTTCTACCAAAGATTGAGAAGCTTTTATGTAGGGCCTGAGAGAAAAATGAATGAATTAATTTAAGCAAGGAATCTATGTATTTTGTTGTCGTCCCCGACAGGACTATCATTCAGTTTCCCCTAACCTGATAAGGGATCACCTGGATTGAGAGGGGAAACCTGGTTACTTCACTTGTGAACTGAACCGATTATTTTGTTGTTTAATCGTAAAGCTAACCCCTTAACCCCAATACAACAAGCAACTGCACTTTACTCACAAGAAATAATTCTGGTGTCTGCTTATATGATTTTCTATTCTAATGTTTTCATGTTTATGTTCCTTCCGTCATTTCCCATTTCTTATTCATTCATCACATCTTGATATTAGTCGATGGTATCCGTGAAAGAAAATGTGTGCTTGTTTTCATTTCTTCTTTTAACAAATTCTTTGTGAGAGTTATTTTTGTCTCTTAATAAATGGACGAACATACTTCACAGCTCTTTTATCATGGATCGTAAAGATTATATGTGAGCAACTTTAGTTGGTTGAACCCTTTTGTTGGGTTAGTTTAATGGATTTTAGGAATTGGAATGAATTCTCAAATTAGATTTATCGATTTCTCTATAATTGAGCATTATACGAGGCTAGCTAGCTAATCAGTTCACAAACAGAAATATCAAGACGGTTTGATAGAATTTATAAATAGTGTACGTCATAGGGCTAAATTAGAATTAATAATCATTTTTAAAGTTTGGATATTTTTGATAACCAAAAAAAGATTTTTTTTAATAAACATGATGACACAAGCTATATAACTAGAAAATACAATCAAATCTAAACGTCAATTCTATATAGTCAAATGAAACAGTCTCTGTTTTATTGTCTTATCTGAAGAATGAAATGAAATCTTCTACTAACAATGACACTGACAGACAGACCTCCTCAGATACCCACTCAGATAGTAAGAAGAGCAGTTGAAGACGTGTTTTATGCTAAAGTAGAACAGCTTTATTTGTTTTTTTTAATCCCCATGGGAGGATACAAAGGGAAAAACCATAATATAATTGGAGAAGAAAGGCAGAAGCAGAGAGGAAGAGATTGTGAGGACATGGAGTGACCTTAATAGAATTTCACGTAACAGGACTGAAGGGAGAGTGTTTATTGAAGACCTATATTCCACGGGAGTGCAGTGGAAGAAAAAGAGGAGCCACGATTAAGCAGTTACTTAGTTATCTAGTCTACTGAAACCATGAGATCTGACTCGAACTTGATCCACGACTCTACTCTTACCCAGTCTAAACGGGGTTCAGAAATATTTTTTCTGAGAAATAAATACTTCCCTGGCGTAATGTCGCCCAAAAATATACGGTTAGTAATAAATTGGTACTAATACCATATTTCCTACATACACCAGACGTGACACTTTTTTAATATTGTTTAAGACAAATAGACGGATGAGATCAGTTGTATAATTGTGTAGCATACATTTGTAACTGTTGATATCATCATCATCAGGTACCAAGCCTGCTAGCGTAGGTGATCATGTCTTTCCACGACTTTCTATCTGGACAGATATCTATCATTTCTGTTGTTGACCTTCTGCCAAGCCATTCTCTAAAGCTTTCTGGTATCTTTTCTCTTAGCTTCCCTCTATATCTTCGTCCCTTAATTTTCCCTGTTGTTACAATATGTTCTAGCTGTTCTTTTCTCATTACTGGCAAAAAAAATGATGATTGTCTCTTCCTAACATTGGAAATTAGCTCTCTTTTTGCTTTGACCTCTCTCAGAACCTCTTTATTACTCTTCTTAGCTATCCATGGTATTCTCAACATTCTTCTGTAAAACCACATTTCTACAGACTCCTGTGATTTTCTTGTCTGTTGTCCTATTGTCCATGATTCACATCCATATGTTAAGACTGGCTCTGCATAACATTTAAGAACTCTTTTTCTTGTTTCTATTGTCAAAAATATTTTGCATAGTTTCTTCCTCATTTTTTTTGTGTGGAAAGCTGCTTTTGCTTGAGTCATTCTGCATCTCACCTCTGTTGTACATCTTCCGTCTGAGATTAACAATGTTCCCAAATATTTAAATTCATTTACCTGTTTTAATAATGTTCCACTTGTCTTTATTTTACACTGATGTGATGTCTTTTTCTTATTTGTTACTATTACTTCTGTCTTTTTGCTATTAAGGCTGTTCTTTATTTTTGCTTTAACTGTTGATATATAAAATGTTTAACATGGAACATATCAAAACTTAGCTGTATTTTATCGCAACAACACGTCTAGTTAGCCTTAGTGTCACTTACTGTCTAGCCTTCTTAGCGTGGGATAAACACTGGTTTGTGGCAATCAATAAATAAATAATTAACAACCATTCTTAAGCTTCCGGCATAGAATTTTCTTGAAAGAGTCGCAAATATCGATAAGATGTGACCAGTTCCGATAAGTACTCCCAGATATTGATGCTCACAATCGGTGGTCTGCACATTGTCTGTGTCTATTCATTTTTGACAATCAACAAGATATCGTCTCTTGATCATCAAACTGTTTGTCCACGGTCTATTTGACCTAACAGAGGTTGTATCCTTAGTCTTGTGTGTCTTATCTTCTCTCACTTGGAAATCTATCTATCTATCTATCTATCTATCTATCTATCTATCTATCTATCTATCTATCTATCTATCTATCTATCTATCTATCTATCTATCTATCTATCTATCTATCTATCTATCTATCTATCTATCTATCTATCTATCTATCTATCTATCTATCTATCTGTCTGTCTGTCTGTCTGTCTGTCTGTCTGTCTGTCTGTCTGTCTGTCTGTCTGTCTGTCCGTCCGTCCGTCCGTCCGTCCGTCCGTCCGTCTGTCTGTCTGTCCGTCCGTCCGTCCGTCCGTCTATCTATCTATCTATCTATCTATCTATCTATCTATCTATCTATCTATCTATCTATCTATCTATCTATCTATTTGTCTGTCTGTCAGTCCGTCCGTCCGTCCGTCCGTCCGTCCGTCCGTCCGTCCGTCCGTCTGTCTGTCTGTCTATCTATCTATCTATCTATCTATCTATCTATCTATCTATCTATCTATCTATCTATCTATATATCTATCTATTGACTTTTCGTGCTGCGGCCGACCCATAGGGCATAGACCTAGATACTCTTTCTCTTTTTCTAAACGTTCTTTTTAGCAGTCTCAATCCTTGCAAAGATCTTTTATCAAATCTCGCCATTTATCTCTGTTCTGTGCAAGCATCTCAACCTCATTGGGGGAGCCGATTGCTTGGAGTTATGTCCTGCTGAGTTAGTGTGTGTC